>VZRW01003813.1:557-58583 GCA_013398125.1 Aegotheles bennettii | reverse complement strand
ACCCCTTTTTACAACAGGGGCCTAAACTCCACCCCTTATTCACTGGGTCCTGGCAGCAAAAGCCAATAAGATTTTTGCCTGCCCTTTTCAAACCATAGCAATTCCTTATTCCCCTTCCATTTCCCAAGGGGGGTGGAGGGGAGTGGCAGAAGCAAACTCTGTCTCTGAGTTGTGGCTTGCCCTGGCCGTTCTAAACCAAGACAGTTATGTATCCATATTCTCCATGTGTAGCAAAAATTACTACAGGTATCTCAGAGCACATAAATCGAACAGCATAAGGAGCAGGAGTGTTTCATAAAATCGTAGAATTGCTTGGGTTGGAAGGGACCTTTAAAGGTCATCTAGACCAAGTCCCCTGCAATAAGCAGAGAGATCTTCAACTAAATCAGGTTGCTCAGAGCCCCAATCCAACCTGGCCTTTAATGTTTCCAGGGATGGGGCTTCTACCACCTCTCTGGGCAACCTGTTCCAGTGTTTCACCACCCTCATTGTAAAAAATTTCTTCCTTATATCTAGTCTAAATTTAGTTTTAAATGTAGTTTCAAGGCCATACTTTTAACTGAAACTGAAAGGGAAAAAACAAAAACAAAACCCAAAACCCAACAAATCTACCCAACACCAAAATATAATACTGTATGTTGACAATTCTACACCGAAAAAGTTTCTGTTTCTTAGGGTTAAGAGTAAAACATACTCCTTCCTTTATTAAGCAAGCCTCTTTTTGTTTCTAATAAAATTTATAGCTATAGTTGTATAATAAAACTAGAGAATACAGTTACCCCACCTTTCTTTATTTACAAGTTATCTTTTATGCTCAGGCCTACTCCTGACCAAGGATGGTAACACACCTTAACATGACCAATAAGGTAATTTAATCAGGGAATGTAGCTATGCTGGCATTTATGTCTACTTTACAAGAAAGGAGAAAGTCAAGGCAGAGACCTACAGCGACTCTCCTGCTTGTCACCCAGCCATCAGATTTTCCACATGGAAGGCAGCACACTCCATTCCTTGTCCTTTGTTTCAAAGTTTGCCCAGAATCCAACCCTCTGCCTTGGTTCCCATACCAGAAGTTCAAGTACAAGTGAAGTTGATGTAGCTACACTCTGAGGCAACACAGGTCAGATCAGTGGGAAAGCAGAGGGACAAAAGGGCTCTGGGGGCTGTGTCAGGTGACTTGCATGTTGTAAACAAAGATGATAGAAATTCTAAGTCTGGGTAGATGCATGGGTATTAACAGCAGGCAAACAGGGAAATATCTGTCATGACTCATTTCCTGCCTGCAACACTGACAAAGCTCTATTGTGTTTTCAAAGACCCAGAGCATCTTCACAGATCTGGGGGAGTGTATAAAGGGACAAATCCATAGATAAAAGACTATTTTTTTTAAGTCTTAAAAATATCAGAATGTCAAGATTTTGCTTCTTTGTTATATTAAAAAATCTAGTGAGAAGACAGGGAATTGAAGACAGGCACCATGGACTCGGCCAATGAGAGGAGTAAAAATTTTATTTAATGTTTCCTCCCACTTATCCCAATATGAGGCTCACACTGACAATTCTGCACTTGAAAAATCTTTTTCACTCTAAACTCCTCAGTTTATAGTCCAAATCTAAATTAAGACCAAACAGGGATTTCAAGAAGTCCAAACTATATATTTTTTATTTTTTTAAAAAGGATCAGAAACATTAATTATTTTTCTATTACAATGCAAATGAAACTGTTGGATGGAATGAGGGAAGAGGAAGAGACAAAGTGAACATAGGCACATTTCCACTTGGAAAGCTGATTCTGCCCTTAGAATTTAGGATGCTAGACATGAAAACCAGATCATTAGGATTAGGCTTGACCACAAGACTTCCAGAAATAGCCCTTCAACAAAATGTGCACTACAGATTGCAAAGCAGTGGTAGGTCAAGGTGTAAAAGCAGACTGTAGCATTCATCTCAGTTGAGATATTCAAGTAAGAAGCCAATCTAACTGTACCCTCCAATTACTCTGCATCATACTATTGAGACTTAACCCAATAGTTTTGCTTAATTTGACTCCCTGTGTCACATTTTATTAGTACTCAATCACTGTACTTCTTTCAACATCAACAAGTATCTGTCTCTCAATATTTGCTATATTTTGGTGACAAGGTGCCTTTTATTTTGAACAGTCTCGCAAATCTGAGCATTTCATGGAGAAGTCTCTTTTTGCAAATTTCCTGCGGAAGGTTTTCGAAGTCAAAAGCTCTCATGTCACACAACCATCATGCAAGCTCCTCTACTGTATGTTTCAATGCTGTTTTGATTTGTAAAACTGTATCATATGTTTGGTTTGGTTCAAATGCAAAATAAGCATGTTGAAACCATTCAAATTCCTGCAAAAAATCCAGTTCCCAAGCGGTCAGTCCTGAGGCCACAACAGCATCCACAAGCAGTGGGTAACTGGAATGACTTCTACTAAAGTGTTTATATAGGGTGCAGCAATACATTGCTGGCTGGCACCCAGAAGTTCAGATAGTTATCTCCCTTACCAAAGCCTAAGTTTCATCCGCAGGTAACAACCTGCTTCAAGTTTATACTCGGCTGCAAAATCAGATTCTGGGAAGATACCACTGAAAAACAAGATTAAAAAGCAGAAGGTCAAATAGCAGAATAAACAACAGCATCCTACACACTACAAACTAAACAGCAGTGCAAGAATACTAAAGAAGTTTTCTGTGCTTATTATCATATCATCTGCGAAAAACAAATCCTAGCCTGTCTAAATCAGGCTGCCAGAGATGTTTAACATGGGGATCTAGCAGAACTGAAATACAAATGATTTGGATAAGATAATGAACAAATATTGAACTTTATTCAGAATTTCTCTATTACAGCACATATAGTGCCTGATATATTGTGAGCATAACAAAGCAAAGTAACTCAGGGAGTAGTTTGCCCAGCAGTATAATTTTTTTCTCACATGCACCTCCCAGTCCCTAGAGTATAACAGCAACTTTCTCTATAAGGTTAGAGCTTTCTTTGCAGCTGCAGAGATGAGGAGGATAAATATTTTACACCCTTTTCACAAAAGAGAACAACTTTATTTGTATTTTTCAAAAAAAGGACAAGTATCCCCCTACATATTGTCAGTTACTTGTGTACTAAATAAGGAAAACGTTTAAGTGGTTCTTGTTATGAAAGCCAAATATAACAGCCTCTTCAACTATAGATTTTAAATGCTGAAAGCCTCTGTAGCTAGATGAGCTAAAATGCATTGTATACAGAGTGTATATGGACTGTATACAGAGTGTATATGGACTATATACAGAGTAACAGTCCTTAACTTGAAGTTTATCCTGATGTCACACAAAGAGTAGACACTGAAGGAGTGGTGCTGAGTAATTTCCCAGATAAATGGCTTTGCATGATTTACAGGAAATGGTAATCTGTCATAACTCAGGCACCTTTGAATAATGACTTTGAATGGTACAAACTAGTTGTAGCAGGGCAGGAATACACAGCATAAGGAATACACAGTATAACATCATACCTTTGTCTAATCCTACTGAACCTTAAAACTAGCACCACACAATTTATCTGTATTTATTGAACTCCCATCTCACTCCCATTAATGGCTCCAGACCTGCAGATATTTGTCATCCAAAGGGCTCCTTGGGTCTCTGCCTAATCGTTGGCAGAAGTCTGCCTGGGTTTAACAGGAACAAAATTAACTATGAAGTTCACAGGAAAAATCAGAGGCTACCTGAGAGGCTGTGGAGTTGTACTTGGAGCAAAGAGAGACTCTATTGTAACTAAGTGGTTTTGTTTGGGTTCAAACTTGTAACTGAAAGACCGTAGGGCTAGTTACTTGTGCAACTAAAGAAAAGGCTGAGTTTAAGTAACAAGTTTGGTCAAGACCAGAGGCAGGACAATATTTGTAGATTAAACTAATAATTTCAAATGAACAAACCATATAATTGGAAAAATTAGACAAGTTTTCAGGTATGTAAACCTGAAATACAAGCAGCAGCTGTCAAAGCTAAATGCAGGCTGAGAAACACATTGCTCAGAGCTTAGCTAGAAGGATAACTGTAGGATCTTTTTTTGAGTAGAATCCCTGTGGAATAATGTGAGGTGATGAAAGTGAGGAAGAAAGAAAATTGATACGGTAATTTCACCCTCAGGAGAACACAGGGTGGTCATAAAGACAAGTAATGTATCTCTGGTGGACCACAGATTTTAATGTGCCATAAACCACTCAAATAGAGTCTGTATTTCTGGAATCTAGTAGCATCATGAATTTTTGGTTTTAGGCTCATCTTCAGGTATTTTTAGAATAAGAGACCTACAGGTCTAATGGCCAGGATGAGAGAGTGATTGCTTTGTACAGAACATTTACTCATTGTCAGTAGAGGTGTTTTTTTTCCCTATATAGATTGCCAGTGAGAGTTAGTCCTGCTGCAGAATGGTGGCTTAGCTTCACACCTACTACAAGTTTAGGTACGTTCCTGGAAGGGCAGATGCAGAATCTGAGGGTTCTGATAGTGTTTCTATAGGAGGTATTTGCTGTTGTAGAATAGCAGAGATGAACAGGAAAGTTTCATATTTTTTTCTCAGGCATGTTTGAAATAATACAGAGCCTTGCCTGGGCTCAGGTTAATGCAAATAGGGATTTGTGTGAACTGCAGCCCAGATGGTTCTGGCAAAGTTTCTTTCACTAGATGGGCTTCTCTAGTTCAGTTGTGAATGCTTAATGAGTTTCCATGCAGGTACCAGGGAAGGATGGTGTAAGACAAGAAGAACTTCTTTTATACTGAAGTAGTTCCTTAAAATGTGCAAGTAACTTTCAAAAGCACCCATCTTCCTCTAGGGGAGCATTCCTTATGAATGATTACATCTTGATGGCTTTTTTTTTCTTTTTTAAAAGTTGCTACAAGTGGAGACGAAGTGGATAAGATAATATAGCTTTAACCCAGTAATCTGAACACAATCTCTTGTAAGCACGCAGAAAATTTGTGTCAGCATGGTCCAAGGTGTTAGCATGGGGGCTAAAGGAACCAGGCATATACAAGAATAAAACTATCAAGGTGAGCACACAAGCAGTAAATCTGTCAAGAAAAGTGTCCATTTAGGCCCAACCTAAGCACTGTCATTCTTCAGTTCAGAGATAAGATTGGAAAGATGCTCCTATCTTCCTTAGGCTGAAGAAAAGATTCCAGGGCATCATGACATGCTAATCCTGCAGTTGTCCCTCCATTTGTCCCAAAAGAAAGGGTCTAAAATCCAGGTGCCAATGAGGGACACATCCATGTGAAGGCAGAGAGAAGGGATTTAAATAGAACCTGCTAAATGGTAAAGCAATGCTTAGTTCAGTAATATGCAAGTCTAAGTCTTTCATTCACTCCTGCAGTGTTCCAGGGGAAAACAGCCTAAGTATTTTCAAGAAACTATAGTTTAGGTGCTACTGGTTTCTCATCTCAAAGACTCACTGGCATAGACATCATGCTGAGCTGCAAGCCTTGGTGTATAGGAAGAAATAGTTACCAGAAGACAGATATGAATTATCTGAGTATAGGAACATTTTCAACAGCAGCATTCAGTTTCAAAAAAGATTATTAACATCTGAGCTAGGAGTAGTTTCTGTTTCAGTATTAAAGTGGATGAAGTGTTATACCCAACCGCCTCTTATGGAAGATTTGCCAGAGCTAGACTTGACTGTTTGTACAACTGTTCCAGCAGTTACTTCTCTATATTTTAAATTCAAATTTCAGATTAGGAAGCACATTTGACTAGCGTTACCACTGCTTCTTTAGGAACTGTCTGTGACTGCAGCTTCATTTAGGACACTTAGACAAAGATATTGCTGTTATATTTGGCATCAGAACCAGTCTGAACTGGAGTTTAATAGTTATCCTGAGAGGACAAAGCAAGGCCTAAGCGTGATCTTTTAGGAACTAACTTCACCCTTCTTTTTCCCTAGTTCTGTGCAGCTGTATAATTTGCACACAGCTACCAGAAGGAATGAGTCAGTCTATAATTCAAATTGCAATCAACATGTGTCACATACACCAACAGCTCAGTGTCTTTCCCAGGACCTGATCACCTCCTCTAGGATAGTACTGGAGAAATCTTAAAAGGAATAGGCAATGGAGAAGCCAAGGTGATCTCCATGCATTCCTGATCAAGATGGGCTTGAATTCTGGATACTGGACCAAGACACCACAAACAATTGAGACAGTACCTGCTAAGACATTGCAAATCGTTCTGCTTCTAACTGTGCATGCGCTCTCTCACCAATAGTTACAAAGATAGTGGATCCCAGCTGGCAAGAGCAAGATGACTTTTCAAGCAGAGGTTGAACAGGACATAAAGAGAATGAAGGTCCTATTAGCAAAGGATCTGTGCTTGCAAATATAGGAACTATGTTTCAGAGGAAAGGAAGTGCTCTGATGTAGATTTTAAGAGTCTAATCTAGAATTTGGAGGCAGCAAAACTTACGTGACACTCAGCAAAGTACACAGCAATGGAATCCACAATTATACTGTTGATATTTGTCAGTTATTAGTTTTAATTCTTGTCTATTTCTTCCGCTGATGTTCCTAAGTGCTACAGAAACATTAAACTTTCATCACTGCAATGAGACCTATGTTCCTCTTGCTTTTTGGGAGACTTCTTGAAACATTTCTGCCATCTTTGACTCCATTCATCTTGGACTTCTTCCAAATGCTACTTTTAAACTGTGGGGCAAGGTATCAATATGCATAGCTAAATTAGGCTCTAACACTTGATTCTCAACCCTTTCTCGACCCCCAGAGCAGCCCTGGGCAGGTACCCAGGGAAGGGCAGGAGCAGAGCAGGCATCTACGATGCTCTCTACTCCCACCAGCACACCCTCAGACCCTCTTCAGCCTTTCCTTGCTCAGCCCCTGAGCTTCAAGTGCTTTCTGTCCACTCTGTACCCCTCAACAGGTTGGTTCCATCTCCGCTGCCCTCTCTCCCTCTCCTTGCAGGTGCATTTTAAAACCTCTCCAGCACTTCGTTGCTTCAAATTATGGTGGTGCATGCACGACGTGGAGGGGGTGCCAAGCTGCGCCGTTTGCAACAGGGTGCAAGGTGTCCATGGCAGGTGGATACTCTGCAGCTTCTGCAGCTGCTCCTGGCGCCTGGTGACAGCCTCGCCCATGGCCTCACTGACCATGCGCTGGGCTGCCTCCTCCACAGCTGCATCACGGGCTGCGGAGCTGTGCGGAGCAGCAAACCAGCTCCCTGCCCTCGCGGCTGTGCCCCGGTCACCATGCGTGTCCCAAGCAGAGGGGTCAAACCGTCGGAGAACTCTGTCTGCAGCACTGCTGGGGGTTTCCCAGCCCCTAGCAGGAGATCCAGGGGATGCTCCTGGCACAGGGGGCAGCTTGCACGAGGTGCTGGCAGCTGCTGGGGGCCAAGCTGCAGGTGCGTGCCCGGGTGCCGCTGCCTGCGTGGGTATGGGTGGCAGTGCCAGCTGAGGGGCTGCATACTCCCGTGTCCCCTCAGTGTGGGGCAGTGCCACCCATGGTCCAGGCTGTCTGGCTGCAAGAGAAGGCCAGGAGAGGCTGCGTGAGTGTGGCCCTTGTCCCCACGCCCCGGCTGGCAGAGCTCCTGCGGCCGGGTTCCCCTGCCAGCCCCACTGGCGGCTGCCGCCCTGCTCCCAGAGCCAGCTGGGGCGAGGGCTAGGGTGAGGGCTGGGCCCCCACGCAGCCCAAGGCCACTGCCGGGAGCACCCCCGCCATGGCCGGGCAGCCTGGCCGAGCTGTTGCAGGTGGATGTGTCATCTCCTGGGAACAGCTCTGTGCCACTGGTGAGGTCAGCCTGGCCTGGCCGTCCTGGCGAGCAGCCCCAGCCCCCAGGCAGCACTGCCTCTCCCTGCCAGCCAGGAGCTTGCCCGGCACCTGGCCAGGGCCTCACCTACAGCTCTCCTTCCCCCGCAGGCATCGCCATGCTCCCGCACGCCTCAGCTCCCCATCGATGTCCCTCCTTCTTCAGGAGGGCACTGAAGGCTCTGCGCAGGGCTTTCCGCTTCTCCTGCCTGGTGGGGCAGCAAGAGGAGCAGAGCTCCCCAGCCAGCACCAGTCTGTTCAGCGTCCAGACGGAGCGGCACGGGGAGGCATGCGAGGGATGGGGGCATGGACGGTGCCTCAGGCATTCGGCTGCCCGCAGGACATCGTGCTGCCGGCCGTCACTCGGCCCTCGACCCTTTCTGTGCTCAATAAAAGCCCTGTTTCCCCCCAGTGCTCGTCTGTGCCTGGTCTCTCTCCACCAGCCCATCCAGCCCCAGATCCTCCCAGAGCAGCCCTGGGCAGATACCCAGGGAAGGGCAGGAGCAGAGCAGGCACGTACGATGCTCTCTACTCCCACCAGCACAACATTAGTTCCTGGTAGGTTTAGATTTGATATTCGAAACAATTCCGTGAGCCGTATGTGGAGTCCAAAAATGTTCAACATAATAAGTTGATAGGCCCTACTATTTTGATCAAGGTCCCATCATACTTCATAGTAGAGTTGCAGTAACAATCTTTTTTTCATGAAAAATAAGTTCTAGGAAATAAGGAAATGTCTCACTTATAGGTGCAAGCTCATTTTTAGTTTTTTCCACCAAACTCTGGAACTATGGAAGAAACTAGGAATTTAGAACCAAGGTAAAAATACCATGAAAGGGAGCTTGTTGATTCAGCTGGCACATCTGATGAATAAGATACTCTTATTCATCAAAGCCTCTTTTACCTGAACTAGAAAGTACCCATGAGCAGATTGACAAATGAAAAGGAACCAAGGGCACAAACTAACCCTTCTATTTTTGTGCTTGTGCACAAGATCCTTCATCTCAAATTGCAGAAGCTGAGCTGAGGGAACTAAAAAAATGATATCATTCTTTAGTTCAGAGAAAAAGGTCAAACATGAAGAAAAAAAGCGATTTGCACAGCCTTATCTGTCTAACATTATCCAAATGTTCTAATGAAGGCAGATTTATAGCATATATTCAGGATCACTTCACTTTTAAGACATTGCCTTTCACAGTCAAGCCAGTTTCCCTCTCACAATCTCATTTGTACTGATGTGACTACTTGAAATCACACCTAATCACCCCTCCTCACTACCCTTTTGCCTATCATTACTGCAGTAAATGAGATGATAATATTATATTTATCTCCATCAAAGACATCCCTGTGTTAAACTGAAAATGTTACAGAACCAGCCTACCTTATGGATGCCTATAGGCTGGGGGAAGCCAAAGAAACAAAGACTTTGACCTCAAGGAATGTCAACCCTACCTACAATTGTAGACAGATAAGCCAAAAGACACAATATAACATACTTGCCTAAGTCTTCATCTTTTTTTGAACAGAAAACAATAATCTACCAGCTTTTTGTATTTATCTAGCACTGCTCCCTTTGCATCTATGCTTGTTTGTCCTGTTCTTGACTCTACAATCATACTCATGCTGTCAGTGATCAATCTGGTGATCTTCACACTAAGCTGCACAGCCTTTTCTCTTATATCTAACATTATCTGCCCCAGAATCTATCATTTTATGGCATGGAAAAAGCAACCAGCACTGAGGTTCCAGCGCAACGACTTCAAGCACCAGTTACATTACCCAGACAAGCAACTTCATTGCACTTAGCCTATAGATTTTAAATAGCATCTCAAAGCACAGAGGGAATGGTTTTTCTCCCCCTGAGGGACAGCAGTTCTGTCCTCAGATATCAGACAACGACCACTGAGACCCAAGGCAATATACAAGTTGAATCATAGTCACTACCTGAAAACACAGTTTAAGAGACAACTAACTCCTCTATTTACAGGAATAGATTTGCATCATTGCCATCAACAAGAAATGAAGGAAATCACCTTATCAGGCCTTTGCTGAAGAACTGGCAGATTCTCCTATTTGCTTAATGAAAGCTAAACTGTACTCGATCTTCATAGTAACAATAGAAACCAAATATGCTCAGAAAGAGGTAGACAATCTACTAACATGGGAATCAGGTTCATTTTGTTGTAGACATATTTTAGTGCTAACCAAGTCACAGCTGGGCAATAGCAGCTATAAATCTATACCCTTACATTGCACACTGCCATTCTCTCAACTTTCCATCTTTCTTCTTGCAGCTTAACATCTGTTCAGGAGAACTTCCACAAAACATTAGAACATATCTCTGCATCTCAGCTAGACGTTTTCATCTAGCACCTAAGTAGGCTACCTAATTTAAACCATAATCAGGTCTTAGCCGTTCTCCACCAGCTACACTGCATACTATGAAAAGTATCAGCCACGTCTGCCAGAACAGTCATCTTATCCAAGGCTGCCTCCCCACTCCACTATTGACACTCTGCAACTCTGAGAGAAGGTTCTCATCAGATATCCTACTATGTGGTACCAAAAGGTTGCCCAGAAATCTTCTTAGTACCTTATCTACAATACTAGCACACTCTTTTTGTGTATTAGCAGCAAGTAAGCCTTCTGTCATTAAACAGCAGACAGTCTATGTCTGAAATATCCTCACCAAGAAACTTCTAATGCCATTCTAAACTGCTTCTGGGGATATCATCTCTCAAGTCACATCCTAAGCCCTACCAGCTGACTAGGGCAAGTCAGACAACACACAGAAGCCAGTAAGGTAGGAAGATTCTTTAACAGTTCAGATTCTTTAATAGTTCTTTCAAAGACACTGAGGACAGGCGAAACCATTACACAAAAGAATGCTACTTGCAACAATTATTGTTATGGATATTTCTTTATTCTGAAGAGCAATAAGGTGCCAGAATAAGCATTGAAGCTGGCAAATGGAAATTGCATGTGCCTTTGGAAGAGTCTCTGCACAGTTAAACACAACTTAAAAATACAAACATTCCTACAGCTTAAATGAAACTAACTCCAAACTCTTCATGTGTCAGTCTGTTGCTTTTGTTCTGTTTCTAACTACTGGCTCAAAATTTACATAGCTGATGACTGACATTAGATTGAGCCTTCAGCAAGGCAAAAAAAAAAAGACATCTCCTGTCCTAAGCAATCAGAGAAAATAATTGGGGTGTCTTTATAATCTTCATATTCAGAGATAAGCACTTTACCAAGTCTGATACTAATTAATACCTCTGATTCTTTGATTAACAGCAGCATGTCATTCAGGTGACTTCAAGGGAAAATCAACATTTTGGTAGCTAACACTTGGTGTAAGAAGGGCTTCTATATCCAAGTGGTTATCCTTGGTTCTTCATTAAGGTAAGAGTTTAAAGAGGGGTATGGAAGACATGAAAACAAAAACAAAAACAAAAACAACATAAAAACTCTGGAACAAATTTTAGAATTAACTTGAGTATTTTTACAGGGAAAAAAACCTAAAAAGTAATCAGTGGTGTGTCCTGTTTACTTGAAAACAGGTCACGTCACAACTTCAGGCACCCTGGGGAAATCCTGCTGCTTTATTTTTCTGTGCTCCACTAAGAAATTGGGTATACTATTACTGCTCTGACTCATGAACTTAAAGATAAATTTAATTCTAAATGTAGATAGACTCAGAAGCTTTGGTCACAGACTTTAAGACAAAATGATAAATCTTTTGTTTGGACCCAAGAGAATTAGAAGCAGGGTAGTAGAAAAACCCACCACAACTCCAGACTTAAATTGTGGCATCTCAAATGGGTAGCAACAGGTCCTCTGCATAGCCAGCTACATAGATAATCTCCTCAGACTTGTTTCCTTCTCATAATGGTGCAGAACCACCAGTGAGCAGAGGCCCACTATGAAGGCTCACAATAGACATGTCTCAGTTCCAGGCATGCAAAGATGTCAATGTTACAACAAATTTTAAAATAAAGTTAGAAAAAAAGTAAGCGAAAAAAAATGCAACCCTGCATGGAGTATAGCTGCACAGCAGACATCCCTCAGCAGAAGCAAAGTATGGTTCAGCCCCAGGACACAGCATTTTCAGCTTACCTCTGGCTGCCTGTGGGCTGGCTGCCCTACAAAGTGAGAGAAAATCCATGTTCCTTTCCACAAAACCTAAAAGAAACTTGGAAATGTTTAAAGTGGCCTGGCCATCATAGAGGAACAGAATGCAATACTCTGTCATCCTGGGCTACTCTTCCCTTCCAAGGTGATTTTATTCAACATATTTATTACATAGATTGTCCAGTTCTCAAAACAATCAAATAACTTTCAGGGGTGGAAGTCTGTTATAAAAATTTGTAAGTACAAAATCTTCAGTGAAAGCTCAGAACTTTATCGGGAGCTGAAGGGGGAAGTTGTTTGTAGTGTAGTTGCAGAAGACTTTCCTACAGATAGCGGTTTCCTTACTCCAGTTTTCTTGCTTAAATTAGTTTGCAGTCAGAACTGGTTTGCCACCACTGATGGGCACATCAGTCATGGCCTTTGATCCTTTTACTCAAGCAAACAGAGATTTGATGCTTGAGCACTTCCTTTTGCTGGCAGTATATTTATAGGAAGCTAAGTGATTCCTGCTGGAGGGTAGACCATTCACTTCTTTTGAGATGTCCAGGTAGGCAAAGGAAAAGAAACTCACATTAGACTGTTGCACCTGGGAAAAGGAAAGGATGGCAGAGAGCAACTAGGAGATACATTCTAGGAGTTACTGTGGCATTTCCAGAGCAATGGTCAAATGTAAGTATCCACATGTCCATCATGTGCTTGACAAGAGTCAACAAAAGACCAGGATGGAAAGATGCTCCTCCTGACATTCAAGACATGGCTTAGGGATGGACCTATTGTCTGCTAGTGCAAATTGTCAGGCCTCTACAGGTAAGTGAGCTGGTTTACATTAGCTGATGCCTGCTTCCCATCGAGTGAGAATTAAAATTAACTAGTCATCTTTCTTCTATTTGGGATCTCAAGTCTTCTGCATCTAGCTTGTGTGCCAGCTAGGACATGCCAGTGTAAAACAGAGTGCAGAGGCTGAACCCCATCCCCTCCTGAATGGGCTCCTCTCCCATTTTTGGGAGATTGTTTCTCCTCTCCCCCCACACTCTGTGAAAGCCACATTTGGATCTGTATTCTTCGAAGGCAGGGAGCAGTCATTCCTAATAAAAAGTAAAAAGGAAAATACAGGGCAAAATTAGATTAGCCTTTTAATGAGGTTACGTAAAAGAAAAATTGTGTATCTTACAGTGAATAACAGCATGAAGTGACTTCTATGGAGCCAGATCTTGATCATACTTTCAACAGCAAAAATAGAGTAACATCTGACAATCTCCTTGTCCCCCTCTGAAAGTGAGAGAATAATTCTTTTTTATATAGAAATGAAGCAGCAAAGATGGGGAGGAGATGATCACACAGGAGAGAGGTCCCATCTCTGACAATGAGAGCATCTTAATGCTCTTTGCAAGTGACATCCTCCCTTGTCCCTATCACTTCAAATTATGATGATGATGATGAAATGATACCAAAGAAATCAAGGTTCAAGAAAGCACCGTACACCAGCAAGTGGGGTTTTTTTCAATTCAACAATCCAGATAGATGAATGTTATGATTTGAAGGGACAGACAAATTTTATTTATTTTTATGATTGTGACATATGTGCCGCAATCAAACAGGCCAGATGGTTGAAACCCTTGTGGTACGGAGGACATTGGTTAAAATTACAAGTATAGAGAGGCCTGTCAGGTTGATTACATCACACTCCCCCAAACTCGCCAGGGTAAGCACTACGTGCTTACAATGGTGGAGGCAAGCACTGGGTGGCTGGAAACATACCCTGTGCCTCACTCCACTGCCCGTAACACTATCCTGGGCCTAGAGAGGCAAGTCTTGTGGCACAGTACTCCAGAGAGAATTGAGTTGGACAATGGGACTCACTTCAAAAATAGTCTAATAAGTAATTGGGCCAAAGAGCATGGGATTGAGTGGATATATCATATCCCTTACCATGCACCAGCCTCCACAAAAATTGAATGCTACAATGGCTTGCTGAAAACCACCCTAAAGGCAATGGGTGGTGGCACTTTCAAAAACTGGGACAAACATTTGGCAGAAGCCACCTGGCTAGTTAACATCAGGGGATCCATCAATTGAGCTGGTCCTGCCCAATCAGACCTTTTACATATAGTAGATGGGGATAAGGTCCCTGTTGTATGTGAGAAGAATCTGTTGGGAAAAGCCATTTGGGTCTATCCTGCTCTGGGCAAAGATGAACCCATCCGTGAGATTGTTTCTGCTCAAGGCCCCGGTCACACTTGGTGAGTAATGCAAGAGGGTGGTGAAGCTCAGTGTGTGCCACAGGGGAATGTAACTCCAGACAAGAAAATTTAATTTTCCAGATTGTATAGTTTAATTGCTGTATAGTAGTGATAAGGTGTCATAAGGTTTTGGGTTTTTTTAAGATAATGTAGTGACACCCAAGAACCTTCAAGACGAGCTTACAGCACAAGAGCACGAGGCCCAATGAACTCGATACCATCTCTCCTGCCCTCAGAGACTCATCATGGTGAAGATCTGCAACCTGGACTCAACAAGACAGGTTCTATAGCGACAGGTCTTAATCTCATGAATGAGTATGGAATGCAATGGTATAGGATAAGGGGTGGAATGTTATGGTTTGAGGGGACAGGTAAATTTTATGGTATTGATGCAAGGACTCAAAGAGGGGGGTGGAGTTTAGGACCCTTTGTGAAAAGGGGTCCAAGGTGGAGAAAGTTGAGGGATCTGTATTCCCTCCCACTTCCTGCCAAACTCTATAAAAGCCAGGAAAACAGGAAGTTCCCCCCTTCTTCCTGCTCTCCTTCTCGTTGCCACATGGAGATGTCCCAGAGAGAAAAAGAATCCTGCCTTTGCTATCAGCTCGCCACGTGCCCTGCAGAATCCAAATCCATCGGGTGCTGGGAAGAACTTTGGACCCTTTTCCCTGCATCGGCTTTGCTGTGAGGGACTTTCAGGAACTTATATCGACAATCATTGGAATCGGGTTGTGTGTATATATATATATATTTGTATATTTTGTTCTTTTCCCACCTGTTACTCCCCCTTCCCCATTTCATTAAATCTGTTCTAGTTTTAACTTCCAACCTTTAAATCTCTATTCCTTGTTGCCCTTCTATCTTCCCCCAAGGGGGTGGAGCAGAGTAACAAAGAGCAAATTCTGTTCTCTGGGTTGTGGCTCACCCTGGCCACTTAAACCAAGACACTGAAGAACAACTATGAATTAATCTGTCTAGTTAAGTCTCCTGAAAAGCCTCATGGCCCCCCACTTGCTGTGCACAGACATTTCCACGTGCATCTGGGTGCCCGAGATTAAAGGACAAAACTAAATGAGCACAAAAGGGTCTTTGCCATTTCTTGATCCAGAGTCTGTCACCCTAGAAGGGCACACTGGGGGATGGATGCAGTCCAGCAGAGACAGTGAAGGCTGTGCATGCAAACCCAAGGTGAGAAACTTGGATACAGAGGGAACACCAGGGAAACTGATCTGTTGTAATGTCACTGTTGCATGCCCAGTAATTTACTCTCACCAAAACAGAGACAAAATGCCAAGAGGGGAATATTCAAGTAAGCACCTAATTTGCATGCTGAATCTCTCTTATGTTCCTGGCCTCTGAGACACCATTATTTTCCACATTTTCCACATCTCTTTAAATAAAAAGGCAACAGACCCATGAACATTTTAACACACAACTCTATCTGTTTCTACTCTGATATTATTTGAACCAGAGCATGGGAACCTGCCTCTCTGAGGCCAAACCAAATGCTTAGTCACATTGTCAGCCCACATGCAGCCCTACTTATGAAAAGGATCATCATTTATGGCAGCCTTCTCACTTGGGCTGGGTTAGCACTTGACTCACCCCGAATACACAAATCTTCCCCCCTCTCCTGAGCCTCTAACCAGTGCTTTTGATCAGCAAGACATTCACATGGAAGATATTGCCTGTATCCCCACAGCCACCCACCCCCTGGGTTGGGTTTCAGCAGCAATCCCTGCCCCAGGCTCCCTGTGCAGGGTGAGGTTCCAGATCCAGCTCCTGCAGTTGTTCCTGCCCTCCCCATTCCCACCTCCTGTAGCCCCAGAGCTCCACCATGGGTCCTCTGACATCACCATCCATGGGCATGGGCAGCAGGTGGGTTCCTGTCGAGGGGGCTCAGGACTGACCTGTTGATAGCCTCCAGACCCTGACACAGGCAGCACAAGCGCTGCCTCAGAAGAAAGGGCGAAGTGCAAAAGTGGGGCATAGGGAGAGAGAGGTGTCAAACATCCAGGGAGAGGGCTGGGAAACAAAACGTAAAGAGATTAACTGACTTGACTGAAATCATGCAGAGCACTTGCAACAGAACTGGAGTCACCCTCTGAATCCTGCAGACAAGCTGTAACACCTTGCATCCTTTGGTGGGAGCAACCAGCGCCTGCTGTGGCACTTATGGGGCCATCACCGCCTTGCTGGTCTGCAGGTTGTCAACTTACTCTGTTGGCAATCATCTTGACATGCAAAGTCACTGTGTATTGATGATTAGTGTACTGGACATCAAAATATCCTCAGAGACATTTTGGCAGAAACAGCACCTTTTATGTAGGTCTTTCAAAACTTGACATCAAAAGTAACAAAAAGTAATCATAGTGTTGGACATGGAACCTTAATTATACGTTCAAGAGATATTATACCATATAGTGTGATTTTTTTGGAGGTACTTTAATGTTTCTCTAACATTTTTTTACTATCAGTTTAGTAAAGTTATAATTTACCTTCAAAGTAAATAAAAGTCTTCTGGTCCTTATTTTAATTGAAGGATAACAATATATCTTGGCATTTGAGTGATTCTGGGCAAATGAATCAACACACCTGTGAAAAAACCCCCAACAGCCTCATAAGTCAGAAGTACGGTTCCCTATCTCATGTCTGATTCACTAGCACATTATTTCAGCTGATAGGAGCTTAATTTCTGCTCACACGAAGTCATACCTATTCCTGAAGGAATGTCTTTATTCTTGTTACCCATTTGAAAAGTCAGAATGTACTGCACTGCATAAAAATGATCTATACTTGCAGCTTAAGAAAATAGTTTTTGAAATAGATCTAAACTGGGTTTAACCATCCCTTACACATCCTAGCCTGAAGGAGCACCCTAGCAACAACATTTAGAATTTTGCAAATATTTACTACTAATTATGGGTTCTTAGAACAATAATACACGGCTCCATGCTTTACGGAAAGGGGCCAAAAGCAGCCTCAAACATAAGCCTTAGCCTCTAATTCAAAGCTGTGCCATACAAATTCTCAAATATAAATTTCATAAGCTTCCCAAAACACTGGTCTGATTAATGGCTTTGAAAACTTGTAAAAGTTGAGCTGTCCAGCATTAAAATGTAGACTGAGAAAAAACTCATGTAGAGCAGCTAAGTAAAAATGCTTTGAAACTTCATTTCCTTGTACCTTAAGCAACAGCAGCACGCAACAAAACTCCTAAGAGTCCTAGGCCTCACTCCAGACCCGTTCAAAGGCTCCTGTACCTTCTTCCAGCAAGTGGCTCGAACTCCATGACAGGCCATATTGCCCCTTCAAGCCTTCTCTTACCCCTGATAAATCAGCCAGGCTTACATAACTCATCCACTTGCATTCCTGTAGGCACAGCTGTCCTCTCTAGACTAAAGGCTCCCTTATTACTGCTTAAGGTCCTTCAACCTTTGAGTGTTCTTGCATTTCCCTTGACCCTGCAAAGGTCAGAATGAAGCAGGAACAGAAGAAACACTATCCTTTCCAGATTCCTGTTGTTTTCAATCTCAGATCTTCTCTTTCTCTTTTCATTCTCAGATTCTTGGCCTTTACAATCAGCCAAGCCATACTCCAGCCCATCTGCTCTAGGTGACACCACTTGAGCTGGGAGGTTGGACAAGTTGACCTCCAGAGGTCCCTTCCAACCTCAAACCTTCTGCAATTCACATTAGTTGTACTTACAATGGAAATTTAACATGGATAGCCTTTTCCTGGGAAGCAGGCCTGGGTAGTCTCAGCTATAGCCCCTGTGAAGATGTGTGGACTTCTAGCAAAAGACTCTGGAACATGCAACGTCTGTGGAAGATGAACTTGGGTCTTAAGGCAGAATATGAGCTGACAGGGATATCCCTAGCTGAGAAAATGAGAGGGTGGGTTTTAACTCTTAAATATTTCAATGATTTAAATGATGGCAGAATTTCTTTTATTCACAGAAAAGTGATTATAAGGAACATCAAGGAAGTAAAAATGCTCTATTGCTTTCTGAGGCTGGAGTCTCCTTCCATGGGCTTAATAGTGGATTTCAGCACCACAGGTTTTCTAGTTCTCTGTGTGTTTAAAAGCAAAAAAAACTCCCAGAAAATAGTGGGATTTTTTGGCATGTAATGCATAGAGAAAGAATGTTTTCTTCAGGGGACCAGCTACTATGTCCCCTGACTCTAAGTTGAAGCCTGTTCATACTACTACAAAACTATTACTATAATAGACAAAACTACCCCTGAGTTTCCCTGGGCCTGATGGCTGATTTACTGCTGAATATCCAGCATGTCTCATGTGATTTCCATCAGCCAATGCTGGTCTATCAAACTACAGTGCTTCTAATATCCTATGGAAAGGAGGGATTAAGTCCTTTATTCCCCAGAACAAAGTACCATGTGGGGTAGTACTTCCCCAGCTACTTAAAAAGCTTACTGAAAATACAGTGTCTGTGTGAAGGGCAGATAGATGGAAGAGGAGAAAGGAGGACCTTGAGGCTTCCTAGAGATCCAGATTTTGATACTTGTATAAAGAAAAGACACAGGTTTGGTTCAATGCTTCAGCAAATCACTGAACCTGCAATTGCTTGATGATTGTGCTGCTCTGGAGGATTCAGTTAGATGTAGATGTGAAACAAACAAACAAAAAACCTCCCAAACGCTGTTGTATCTGAGCTTCCTCCAGACAAAAAACCCCTTGAATCTGACTCTTCTGGATCTTTGCGAAAATCTGAACTCTAAGCACTGCAGTTCTGGCCATCTCTTGTCTAAATCCAGCATTGACCTTAGATCTTCTGAGGTCTGTGTTACCATGAGATCATACAGATATTGAATTAAAATGATGGTAAAATAATGATTTTTTCCTTGTGCTTCAGGAAAAAAATAACATTCTGGAGAAAGCAGGCTTCTACCCAGAGGCATCTCACAATTCCATTAAATTATGGGCTTTGTTTTATGAAACAAAAAGTGTAGTTTTAAATAGCAAATATTTTTGCTTCTGCAGTATATCACAAAACTGGTACATATGTTATACAACAAAAGTTTCTTACTGAAGTGTTTGGAAACACTTGAGTGGAAACACTTCCACTATGTGGAAACACATAACCTTCTGAAAAATGATGGTGATAAACTCATTCAGTCATGGCCATTGTGACAGACAACAAACGGGCCTTTTTAACACAAATTTTAATGAATGCCAGAAATAGATGTATTGTGTACAATTATTATATCCTTAGACAAAGGCTGAGATGACACAGCTTTTACAAGGTTGAACTATCCAGCAAGAAATATAAAAAGGCACAAAGTTTACCATCAAATCTGAAATTAATGATAATCGGATCATTTGCCGCTGCATTATTTAAAACATACATGATGGTACTAATTCTTGGAGATAGGCTAGTGATTCTTTTAAGTTTCGGCTTTCTTGGGCTAAAGCAAAAGCAGAGCTTCTGTTACCCCATCTGTTCTGTTGTTTATGCACATGGCACCTTCCAGTTTATAACGAAGTTTCCTCCTCTGACATTCTCCATCCACTGTGTTTAAGAAAATAGTACTTCTAAACAGAGCTGGTCAATATTCAAGCTGTGAAGCTTCCTGTTATTTGTAGCTCTTCAGAAGTCCCTTCTAATGTTGCCAGGGACTTTTATTAATTAATCCAGTCCCACATCTCAATCATCAGTAAGCACCAGCATGTGTTTTCTTGGTATGATTCATGTGTGATTGGTTTTACAGATGACATTAAGACTGGAAATACGGACACCCATAAGGCTGAAGCCAACTGCAAAGCAGGCAGGTGCCATTAAAGTAGTGAAAGCAATAGTCAATAGAGATAGGGTATAACAGCTGCAACATCCCCCTAGGAGGGAATAAAAATAAACAGTTCATAATAGATGGGAGATAAAAACAAGTAAATGTTCTAAATGATTTAAAGGGAATTGATTTCTATCTCATCTCCTTCTTACTATCTTAAGTTTTGGAGTTGTTTTCTCCAAGAGGTAATGAAATCCTGTTACTGTAACGCTAAAGGTAAAGGGAGAGATGAGAGGTTCTTCTGGCCAAAACAATTAACTGCTCTTTCCTCTTGCAGCCAGCAAGACAGGGCTTAGGGTACAAATCAGGACTCATATGCATTTTCTTGGACAAGTGCCACTTTTAAGTGTCATTCCTGTTACAGAAAAGGTTACATTTCACCCCCTCGTACAAATGAAATGGTATTGTGTTAAGGAGTTGTATTGTTATAAGCATGAGAACAGCATGAAACAGCAGCATCTGATACTTACTGCTGGGTCTAATTACCACCCATTACCATGCAATTCTTGTTTTCTTTTACAAAAAGTTTATACCTTAAGATGGAGCGGCAGGGTCAGCAGATGACTCACCTAAATGCTCTGCATTAAGGTGTATGACATGTCTTAAAACCTTTAATTGTGAAAAGCTCTACTGTTTTATTTATAAAGAATTTAATAGGTATTTTAGAACTCTGTAGAAGCACAGTCCCAAAGCAAGGTCATCTCTCCTAGTTTTGGTATCCCCAGTAGGCACATTCCATAATCCTCAAAGAATGGCATTCATGTCTGCATCAGTGGGATCCATCCAAGGCACCACAACATTTTGTGGTTCAATCAGCATAGATGGATCTGTGAGTCATCTATAAAGTGTTTTGAAAATGGGATAGGCTGGCGAAGAGGTGAAACAAAACATGTTAATTCCACAGAAGTTCAATACTAGGAGTCAACAAATAGGTAAAGAAGAAAAACTAAGCAAAACACTTGGTCCTACGTAAGACTGATCAGATGAATATATTTTCTCCACTTTCTTTATACCGTGCATGCTATTCCATATTTTAGACTGGTTTTACATTACTGGTAATACCTTCCTGGTTTATTCAGTGGTTGAAGCCTGCAGGTAGATGAAGATCCTAAGATACTGTGAGTATGAGAATAAATGCATCAAGATTTTTTTTTCATTTTAAAACTTATTTTACATAACAACATTGGCAGGATGAAAGGAAACATCTCCACATTAATAATTTACCTGAAGTTACTGTAGAATCTTGTATTCTGAAGTATCTTAATATTTTGGTTAAATTTAAAATGGAAAAAAAAAGGATTTTTTTTCTGCCTGTTGGAAAATTTAAGTGATCGGGACTTTGAGTAGCTTATATAAAGTGATCTTACCAAGGCATAGTGCCGGATTCCAAGTGAATTACTATGACTTTCAGGTATTGTGATATCTGACTGCTGTCTATATTAATTAATTGATATGCTTAAATAAAAAATGAGAAATATTCTAATTTCCAGAAATCTGCTCCATTCCAAAGCTAGACTGAGTTTAATGGAAACAGAACAAGGCCTTGACTGTAATGCACGTCTTGGGAAATGAAAAAAACAGTTGAAAGCTGTATGTAGGAAAGTATACACATTCATTCTTTGAAGGCCTCCTGTAATAACACTTCAGCTATGGCACACGCTTGTCTGCACCAGCAGAGCAACATGTTTTCACAAGATCAGTTATTATCTTAAATATTATAAAGTCTTTGTTTTTGGTAACTCAGTAGACTGTACGGTTTATCTCTGTGTCTTCAGTAATGCCTGAGTAGGTAATGCCCATGAAAGTCTATTGCTCCTTTTGACCCCAGCACACCAGAGCCCAACACAAGATCTCCACAGGGGAGACATGTATCACTGTGGGGTTTCCAGGATCCAGAGGTAGCCTGGGACCTACTGACTCAGTGACCACTACCATATTACAACTGCTCATAACTCTTAATTGAAAGGCAGAGTAAGTAAATCCTTGGGTATATTCCTTTTGATTTTTGCTTCACTCACCTGCTTCCATCTTTTTGTGATGGCATTTACTACATATTTCCCCCTACAAAGCTTCTCACCTCATTTTAAGCACACATTACTTCCTATATCACATTCTTTAATAAACAATCTATCACCAGTGCTTAGTCTCCCTTTGATAGGTGAATGACAATATGAAAACTTGCAGGTAAAATTAATCTTTTGTAGTTTTCCCTTCAGTTCCAGCTGCACCTGCAAAGCTACATTTGTTCCCCTGTGAAGTACTGCATCAAACCGTAAATCTGCAGTGCTCCCAGGTCGATCACAGGGGAACAGAAGCAAGTTCGTGGACATGAGTAAGAGCATTCCATTAGCTTCAATCCCATGACTCATAGATGCCATCTTCAAGGAGATATCTCTGACAACTATTTCTGAGCTGTAGCAAGACAAAGGAAATATGAATGTGAAAGTAAAAGGTTTCCAAATATAAGTGAGATATGCTTGAGTACTTTTTCAAAACAGTGGGACTGGTGAACAGAAGAAATAGCCTTTTCAATGTGTCCCCTATGGATGTCAGATTTTTTCCTCTCTGCATTTTCCTTATACATTATAGTTAGACTTACAGAATTAGCAAGAGGGATTCTACAAGATCTTTTTGGTGTTAGCTCCTCATGCCTCTTTGTTTTGTCCTCTGTCACACAGAGCACTGGCTCAATCCATTGCAGTAGTGATCAGATACAGCTTATGATATTTTGTTTCTTTAAAGCCATGAGGCTCATGCTGGCACCAGCTGGAAAACCAGAAACTACAAAAATTCCTAGGTGCTGGATAACTCCCAAAATAATACCTATTAAAGCAGTGCAACAAAAATGCAGCTTTATTTAAAAGGTCCAAAGAAATAATGTCTTTACAGAACGGCTATTTTTTACCCACTTACACTTTCCTCGTGTCTTGATTATCAGGCTTGGATAAAGTCTGTCATGTAGAAAGACAATTTTTTAAAATATCAGATGAAAGCTTCCTGCAGCTAATTCTTCCAGGAGTTCACGCTTTCAGGACTCTTCAACCCACTTGTTGGACCTCATCCCTCTTAAAGAGGGGTTGCCACTTCTGCTGATATGTGTATAACCTCTTCCAGGGGGTCACCAGGATCAAGAACTCGTACAGTTCGGACATCTTCAGTGTGCAAGAGGAACCCAGAGGAAACACAACACCAGGAGGAGATTAGATAGCAATCAAAGAGTATTTACCTAAAAGGCAAAGGGATGATGAAACATGGAAACTAGCACATACATTATATGAATTTGCAATGTGAGACAGCAAAATGTCAATGCAGTTTCAGAGCATTTAGTGCTTAGGCAACAAAATATAGAGTGAGCGAGCAACAAGGGTCATTTCCTGTGTGGGTTTCCACACCCAGGTGAGCTGCAGGCAAATACGCTGCTCTGTGGAAAATCTTGCTGAATCAGTAGGACTAGAAGCACATACAAGGCTGTGACCCTATAGACCTAATTGTAGACATAATTTCGGCATAGGCACCCTAGGTCAAAGTGTTTAATTCCAACAGCCTCAATTCCCATGCAGAAACAACCCAACTGAAGGGATTTCAGAGAAAATAACAGTAACCATATATTTATACTTAAAGTATGTAATAGCAAAAATAAAAATAAGTAAAATCTAAGAACAGATTGGCAGAGGTATACATTGCCACATCTTGACAGAGGCAACAGAGCTAAGAGAAGTATGCAAGATAAATATCTCTCCTGATAAAAGAGCAAAATAGTTCAAAGCAGATCTGGCAAAATACAAGGTAGGTATAAAAAGAGATGAAAAATAAAATAAAGGTTCAAAATGGGATGAAAGTTTGAAATTAAAAGAGAAGAGAATGTGGTGAACAACAATGTGTCCCTTGAAATAGATGCTGAAGTTCAAATCTAGGTCTTTGATATTATAGTGGATGAAGCCCAGTACCACAGACTGGATGAAAAATAAAGTCCCTTCTCTGAAATTTCTCTGAACCTCTCAGAATCCCTCTGGTTTTGAAAAATAAAGTTTTTCCGTGACAGGTATGAAAAGAGAAAGTCACAAAGCAATCTTCCTCACGGTCTCAGCAGAAAAGCCACTAGACAGTAAAATCTGTTAAACACCATGGTCTCTAATGAGCAGAATGAGCTGTTAGTAGTTTTAAAGAAAAAACAAATCACTTTAATGGCCAAAAAGAAGTGAATAACATTTAGAAAAAGTTAAATACAAGGAATTGGGATCAGTATATTCCAGAAAAACGTAACTGATGCATCATCCAGCAAAAAAAGAATAAATGTTTAATGGCTTTATAGATTTGAGCATAGTAGAAATATACTGCATTATGCTTCTCTTGAACCAGTACTTCCCCTCCCTTGCCCCTTGCTCATCAATGGCAAAAGTTTTAAGACAATGTTGAGCAGTTGTGAGCAGTGTTGTCATTCCTGTCAAATGCAATTAAAAATTTGCATTCTCTTTAAACAAGTCATAACAGACCTACAAACAAAGAGTACAAATCATAAAATAAGCATAGATAAAAGCATCTGCAAATATCTTCATATGTCGCAATGCCCTGGCTAGATTGAAGAGCAAGGTGATAACATTCATTTAGAGACATGACAAACTGCTCATTGTACATCTGAGCCCAGACTTGCCCAGAATCTGAGCAAAAGCAGTTCTGAGGCTAGGTGCTGCCCATCATTATTTCATTCAGCTCACATAAACATCAGGCACTTAAGTAACTATTTTACCATATGTTTAATCCCCATGTAAAATAATGAAGATAACTGTGCAATAGCTAGAAACAACTAGTTTAACTAGCCACAAGCAGCTGAGAATTTAAGTTATGGGAAACATTTAGCTGGAACTGGTTGATGCCAACAAAACTTTTTACAGTTGGAAAGGTGTCTGGTGTTAATTTCAGGATTTCAGACACAACGTGCCTAAAAACGATGTGATGGTTGGACCAGAAGCTAATTCAGTGCATTGTAGAAAGCAGATATAATGATACTTACATGATCAACAGGTGCATATACAGAACAGTTTAGCTAAAAGTCATAAAGACTCCTGAACACCAGATAAAGATATTTGTGGGTGTATCAAATTGAAATCTCACCTTCTTTGTCTACTGCTTTTTCCAAGAGGAAAAAAAAAATAAAACAGTAACTATTCTAGTATTATTTTTTTTCTTTTAGTACACATAATTGTCATCATGCACACACTTTTTTTAACCCTGTGTTTCCTCTGGGGCTTGGGCAGTGCATCTGAAATGCTTTTATAAATCTGGCTCCAGTCAGTGATATTTACTTGTAGACTTTATTGTTTAGGAGTACGATAACCATCAAAATCCATCAGAAATAAGCAACTTCCAAAAATGATATGAGATTGAGTCAAAATTGTGTTAACTTCCTGGGAACCTTCCAGAAATATCTATTCTTGTCTCCTTTCCTTGGAGTGGCATTCACAGAAACCAGGTTATTTCAAAGACTACAACAGTCTTCTCTCCGTACCATGCTGCAGGTTTAGACTCTGAGCTTTTCCTTATGTCCCATATCCCACTGAGACTGGGAGCAGCCACAGGTTGTAATCAGGAAAAGACTCCATCCTGCCATCAAGAATATCCATCAATTGGAACAAAAGAAGAATTTTACCATTGGATTGACAAGCAAGTTTTTATTTTTTTACATCTGTACATCTAATGAATCCTTTTGCTTAGAAAAGTCAAAAAAGACCAGATGTTTTTCTTTGGGTTATAAATATATTCCCCCAAATAAAACATATTTCAGAACACCAAAGGTGCTTTCCTGTGACATGTAGTAGTGTGAAGGGTCAGGATACCGAGCACTAGGTCAGAGATGAGAGCTCCAAAACCTCTACCTTCTGCTAGTTTGAGTTTGGCTAACTCGTTTCCATTTTTCTTCATTTTTCTCAGTTATAAGATGGGAAACCACAGACCCAGCCTCAGGGTTGATGTGATTAGGAATGTTAATATGGTTCAGGCTAACCACATAGATCGAGCCTGACTTTGAGCATGCTGAGGATGCTATCTGCAACCTCTAGGTCTATCCTGAGCTTTTTGCCAGCCATCAGCAGGACATGCTGCACACATTGACAGTACTCATACCAGATTGTGCATGCAAAATACTACAGATTTTTGTAATACCAATATAAAACAATACATTACTGAGTACACAGGATGTATGTTACATAAATTATTAATAGGCATATAAAATACTTTATAACAGTTGATATGAAGTATGCCGTACTACACTGATGGCATAAGTGCAATTTTTATTATTGTGGCTGCATGGGTTGTTTTGTTTTTCAGATTGTGGTAGCGTTTCAGGAGTTTGTAATTACAAAAAATAAGTAGAATATAATCTGTCCATGCATTAGGCAGCCCTTACAAGATTACATTCCATAAGAGGAAATGTTTGAAATTTGTCATTAAAATATGCGTATTAATAAAATTCTGGACAGATAGAGGCATAGGAATATTTCACAGATTGATTTCATTACACAGCTAATGTCTCATGCCTCCAAAGTAGAGGTAAACAGTAATCCATAATGGGAAAACATATGGTGGGTTGGTGGTAGTTGGGGAGGTTTGGAGAGGAATTTGGTTTTTTTCAGAGGAGATATGTTATCAAATTAGAATCCTTAGGAATACATGAGATATATTTCAATACAATGGGTAGATTTATAAACAAATTTACTGCATTTGAAACCTAATCTTCACATCTGCTTAGTTCTAAATTCTATCTGTGAGGTACAGCATTGGAATAGTGATTACAGAGAATTTATGCCAAAAGCAGGTTATACTGCTTGTAGGTATCATAAAACTACATAGCATGTCTGGTACTTTAATTCTGGTAAGCACATCTTGCATTCAGTGATGCAGTTTCCAGGTGTCAATACTATCAGTTTGTTATTCCCTCAGTTCCTCCACCCCAGACCTGTCTGAATGGTTCTTTTTTCATCATTGTCAGGGGATTTCTAGTGCTTCAAAAGTCTGCATACCACATAGACTCCCTGTAGCTGCTGCTATATAACAACAGCTTTTCCCAGAGATGTACAATAGCAGGACCAGCAGATACATAAACACATGAATCTCCATTCTGTATGGCACTGGCCTGTTACCCTGACTGGCAAAGTGAGCCAGATCATTTCACTCCGTAATGTCATTTCAGCCTAATTCATAACTAATTTCAAACTAATTTCAGCCTAATTGCCTCTTTAGCAGTGGGCAGGACAGGGAGGCAAGCTGAAGCGCTGTGACACAGAAGCCCACTGAGTTTCCCTGCGAAAACTGCCAGCTTTCAGTCTCACAGCGTGCTTGTGTGAGCAGTGGAGAAGTTAAAACAAAATTCCATTTGGGAATCAACACTCCACTTTGAAAGCCCAGTGAAAATGTATAATCCAGTGTGGCCATCCATAAGCAGGATCAGCCACAGAGCTATAGCAGTTGACATGCATATCTGGAACTTGTGGCATTATTAAATGGTGACATTCAATCTCTATTCACACTTCTTTTAATTGGCAATGCCACCGCCGGAAGGGCACAGCACTGGCATATGCCCATGGCCGCAATGTTGCTCCAGGTCCTAAGATTTTATTGAAAAATCAAGTTTCTAATGTCTATATTTACCAGAATATCTTTCTAAACACAGAACATATCCAAATCAAAGAATGCTGTTGCCTTATTTACCTCACCACTGTGGAATTCTAAAGTTTACTGAGATTATTTATAGATGAATATTCATTTTTTTATTATTCAGCATTTTTTCAGTCCAAACTTTCTTTGATAGCATCCCAGCTTGCAAAATCCTAAATGCCATACTCAAAACTACACCTCTAGAGAAACACAACCATGAAATTATGTGCTGGCAGTTATTCCAAAGTATTTTAAATACTAGGAAATGTGGGAACAACATAAAATAAATAGCATAATGCAAAAGAATAACAATATGAATCACACGTTACATTTTTTATGTTAGCTATGTGAAAATGCTTCAATTTTATTTTTAGCTGAAGCTGTTGCAATATCTTCATTTTAACTGATCTGGAGTGCCATCAAAAATAATATGTCCTGGTACAAACCATAAGTCAAGGTGAGACAAATGATATGAATTCTTAGATGTTATACCCATCTGCGATTCTTTATTTCTGCTTTTCATCTCCTGGCCTTTTGGGTACAAGGGATTTGTTCTCGCCAAGTAGAAGCTGTCTTTTCCCACAGCCTGCACTACTTGGGTGGAGACTACAATGTCCTTGCCAAGTGGCCTGAACTCTAGGGATTTGCTCCAAGTGAACCGAAGTTTTCCGAGAGGACATCACCTCACCATGGAGCTGGTTCCAGAGTCCTGTAGCAGCATGAGATAAGGAGGTCTCAGGCAACAGCTTCTTCAGCTTCTAAGTATACTTTGAAACAAGCAGATTTTGTTTCAGAAGCCAAACCATCTGAATTTAGAATATTCTCAGTAAGTATTTTTAGTCACTTTTTTTAAACTTAAGCTTGTTAGAAACCAAAACCAAACCCTGACTTATTCCAGCCCTAACAGGCATAATCTTTTCAGCATTTTGAAAATTAGAACATCTGTGATAGATAGCCTAGGGAGACCTGAATCACATGGCAAGGAGGTGAAAGAAATCTTCAGGTAATTCAGCTCATCAGCATGTTTGATACCAACCATAAAATATCTTTGATGTTAAAAAAAAAAAGAAAGCAGAGAGACTTGAAATCATAGAATTTAAAGAAAAGCATACCCTCGAACTTTCAGTTAGCTATTGAGCCTCAATGTTAACTTTGTTCATGATCTTGATCTCCATTACTATGAGGATTCAGCTTTCTTTCACTTAATTACTTGCAACTAGACACTACAAACTGAAGAAAAACATTGGATATCAGAAAACAGAGAAAATTACAAGAATTGTCTATTTTATTCTCTCCTTCTCTGGCTGCTCTGACAATGTTTTATTAGGAATATTTTACTGGAGGAGAAATCAAAATGAAGAGCTGGTGGCAGGGTCTCAGCTGTAGAAGAAAGGGAGAGTAACATCAGCCAAAGTGGAAGCTTCTGAGTGTTTCAAACTGCTCAGAGAGACCCAGAAGGAGCAAAGGAGCTTTCTCTGACACAAAGTAACACAATTCAAGCTGGAAGACTTATAATTGGTCCTATTCCTCCCACCTACGTAAGGGGAGCTGATGAATGGACGTGAAGCTCAGCAGTACTCAGGATTTATTTCCTAACATCATGATATGTCAGAAGAAAAAGAGAGACAGGCTCTTATGCATATTATGGTGCCAAATATCACAGACAAGCTGAGTAAACAGGAACAGGCTAAGGATTTCTGAAGATAAAAGACTTCTCTCCCTTGATGTGGCACCATCTCCAGGCATATCAAGGATAAGAGGGTCATCAGAAACAGTCAACATGGTTTTACCAAAGAGAAGTCATGTTTGACCAACCTGATAGCCTTCTATGAGGCAGTAACTAGGCGGATGGATGATGGTAGAGCAGTAGATGTGGTTTATCTTGATTTCAGTAAGGCATTTGACACTGTCTCCCACAGCATCCTTGCATCTAAACTGAGGACATGTGGTCTGGAGGATCGGGCAGTGAGGTGGATTGTGAACTGGTTGAAAGGAAGAAGTCAGAGAGTTGTGGTCAATGGGATGGAACCTAGTTGGAGGGATGTGACTAGTAGAGTCCCTCAGGGGTCAATACTGAGACCTGTACTACTCAATATTTTCATCAACAATCTGGATGAGGGAACAGAGTGTAGCCTCAGCAAGTTTGCTGATGACACGAAGCTGGAAGGGGTGGCTGACACACCAGAGGGTTGTGCTGCCATTCAGCAAGACCTGGACTGGCTGGAGAGTTGGGTGGGGAGAAACTTAAGGAGATACAACAAGGGCAAGTGTGGAGTCTTGCATCTGGGAAAGAACAACCCCATGGATCAGTATAGGTTGGGGTCTGACCTGCTGGAGAGCAGAGAAGGAGAAAGGGACCTGGGGGTCCTGGTGGACAGAAGGATGGCCATGAGCCAGCAGTGTGGCCTTGTGACCAAGAAGGCCAATGGCATCCTGGGGTGTATTAGAAGGGGTGTGGTTAGTAGGTTGAGAGACGTTCTCCTCCCTCTCTGTTCTGCCTTGGTGAGTCTGCATCTAGAGTCCTGTGTCCAGTTCTGGGCCCCCTCAGTTCAAGAAGGACAGGGAACTGCTTGAAAGGGTCCAGCGCAGAGCCACAAAGATGATTAAGGGAGTGGAACATCTCCCTTATGAGCAGAGGCTGAGGGAGCTGGGTCTCTTTAGCTTGGAGGAGAGGACATTGAGGGGTGACCTCATTCATGTTTATAAATATGTAAAGGGTGAGGGTCAGGACGATGGAGACAGGCTCTTTTCAGTGATGTCCAGTGATAGGACAAGGGGGTGCAAGTTGGAACATAGGAGGTTTCGGGAGAACATAAGGAAGAACTTTTTCACTGTAAGGTGACAGAACACTGGAACAGGCTGCCCAGAGAGGTTGTGGAGTCTCTTTCTCTGGAGATATTCCAAACCCGACTGGATGCGTTCCTGTGTGACCTGCTCTAGGTTGTCCTGCTCTGGCAGGTGGTTTGGACTAGATGGTCTTTCAAGGTCCCTTCCAACCTCTAACATTCTGTGATTCTGTGACTTGTAGGGTAAGAGTAGAGTTGATCCAGAGCTGCTCTGGTTGCCTTAGGACTGCAAAACCTCCCACACCTGGGATTCAGCCACCCTATCACCCTTAATGTAGCTTCACAAAATTCCCATCACAAGAGAAGCTACAATAAAATCACACTCCTCAGTAAAAAAAAAACCAAACAAACAAAACTCACCAAATCATCATGGAAGTTGTGACATCTCTGCATCTTTATTGCCTCTGGTATTAGGATAACTACTTATTTTCTCTATACTTTTTCCTTTTCCTGACTGAAACAGAGAGACACAGGCAAACACTGTCTGTCCTGAATAATATTTTTAAAAGTACAAAAAAATTACAAAGGTCCTTCATTTGCCCTTTTAGGTTCCATAGGACATTTGTACAACAAGCTAAAAAGACAAGAAAGCAAGCTAAATATTCTTACATTTTTATTCTAATTAGTGAACATGGTAGAATAAACAGCATGTCACAGAAATGCCTGAACATGTCTTAAAATGGTAAATCTAAAATATACAGTAAAAATATCTTCTTTAACTGTTGACTTTTTAATTTTACCTGATTCAATGGGTCTATTTCCAACATGAACAGCTCTGAGTTATTTATACCAGGCATTTACACATTATTAATGTATCCATTGTTATGATTTTACTGTTTTGTCAAACCTAAAGCACATAAACAAACCTTCATGCTTCAGGTTAGATCTGCATTTATACTTTCCACAGCCTGGCATTGTCTCATTGGCACGTATTTCTCATGTGTGCCTTCTTTACCTCTGTCTTCAACACCAGTGGCAGTTGTGTTCAGGATGCCCAGCTCCCAGAGATAGAAGTTAGGGATGGAGAGCTGAGCAAGGCCCCCATAATTCATGAGTAAATGGTTAGTGACCTCTTATGCCAGCTGGACACCCACAAGTCTATGGGCCCAGATGGAATCCACCCCAGAGTAATGAGGGAGCTGGAGAAAGAACTTGCCAAGCCGCTTTCAATCATTTACCAGCAGTCCTGGTTAACTGGAGAAGTTCCAAATGACTGGAAATTGGAAAACATAACACCCATCTACATGAAGGGGCAGAAGGATGATCCGGGGAACTACAGAGCATCCTGAGTGCCATCACACGGCATGTGCAGGACAATCAGGGGATCAGACCCAGCCAACATGGGTTTAGGAAAGGAAGGTTTGACCAGCCTGATCTTGTTCTATGGCAAAGTGACCCTCTTAGTAGATGAGGGAAAGGCTGTGGATGTGGTCTATCTAGAATTCAGTAAAGCATTTGACACTGTCACCCACAGCATTCTCCTAAGAAAACTGGCTGCCCGTGGCTTGGATGGGTAGGCTCTTCGCTGGGTGAAAACCTGGCTGGAAGGACAGGCCCAGAGAGTTGTGGTTAGTGGAACTAAATCCAGTTGGCAGCCAGTCACTGGTGGTGTTCCCCAGGACTTGGTGTTTGGGCCAGTTCTGTTTAATATCTTTATTGATGACCTAGATGAGGGGATTGAGTGTACCCTCAGTAAGTCTGCAGATGACACTAAGTTGGGTGGAAGTGTTGATCTGCTTGAGGGAAGGAAGGCTCTGCAGAGAGATCTGGACAGACTGGATCAATGGGCAGAGGCCAACAGGACGAGGTTCAATAAGGCCAAGTACCGGGTGCTGCACTTGGGTCACAACAACCCCAGGCACCGATACAGGCCTGGGGAAGAGTGGCTGGAAAGCTGCTCAGCAGAAAGGGACTTGGGGGTGCTGGTTGACAGACAGCTGGATATGAGCCAGTAGTGTGCCCAGGTGGCCAAGAAGGCCAATGGCATCTTGGCCTGCATCAAGAATAGTGTGGCCAGCAGGACTAGGGCAGTGATTGTCCCACTGTACTCAGCACTGGTGAGGCCACACCTCGAGTTCTGTGTTCAGTTTTGGGCCCCTCACTTCCAAAAAGACATTGAGGGGCTGGAGTGTGTCCAGAGAAGGGCAACAAAGATGGTGAAGGGACTGAAAAACATGTCTGATGGGGAACAACTGAGGGAGCTGGGGTTGTTCAGTGTGGAGAAGAGGAGGCTCAGGGGGGACCTCATAGCTCTCTACAACTCCCTTGAAAGGAGGTTGTAGTGAGGCGGGGGTCGGTCTCTTCTTCTGTGCCCGTAGCGAAAGTACAAGAGGAAATGCTTTTAAATTGCAGCAGGGGAGATTCAGATTGGACATTAGGACATTTTTTTCTCTATAAGGGTGATTTGGTTTGGAACAGGTTGCCCAGGGAGGTGGTAGAGTCACAATCCCTGTGGAGGTGTTCAAGATGCATCTGGATGTGGTGCTGGTGCTGGATGATATGGTTTAGTGGTGATGTAGGTAAGCGGTTGGACTGCATAATCTTGGAGGTCTCTTCCAAGTTCAATGATTCTGTGGTTCTATGATTCTATTCTCCAGAACACAAAGAAGAATCTAGTAACATCTGCAACTCTGTGCAAAGGATACACAGTGCAGACCAAAACACAGAAGGGCACAGGAGATACTTCTCTGTATATACATGACACTAGCTGGACACAAACCTTAAGCAGTTTATTTAGTTTGCTCAGTGCCCTTGAAATAAAAGCAGCTCTAGATTCAGATTTCAAATTCTAGGCAAGCATTCAAGGATGCTCAGGCTGTGGATTAAGTTTAACTCTTTTGCAGGGAAGGTAAGTTGGGCAATACTGGTTTTGAAAGAAAGGAAATCAGAGCACATTGAATGCTGAATTAAAGATCTAAGCTGGAGAGACCAAGAAAGCAATCTTAAACAATAGCATCACGATGGAGTGCTCGTCTGAATTACCTGAAGTACCTGAAATGTTGCACAATGTGTGGGATTTCGGGAAATAAGCATACTAAACAGCTGTGTGGACAACCAGTGCTGCAATCAGAACATGGAGAAACTGAAAAGCAGGCTGCTGGGAAGCTGAGAAATCATTTTCAACCAAACCCATACAGGTATTGAAAACTAGTTACTGCAGATAACTTTCTGATGAAAATGCAATATCCCACTGTACTTTGCTAAGTGATATGCACACAGATGCAGAAACAGAATGCAACTCATCTGGTTACAATGATATAGACCTTAGTTGACTAGACCCTACTTGAAGACTAGAGAGGAACCAGCTTGTACAGGGGCTTGTGTGCAGGACAGGGCTTGGCACTATACACTAAGGTGAGACAAATCACTGTGGGGGAGCGCTCATGGCTCCATTGCCTGCCAGAGGAGTCTGCATTGAGGGGGTAAGATGCACCCCGTAGATATCTCAAAGCAGGGAGATGGAGTTGCACCATTGTCTCCTATCAATCTGTGTAGTAATTGAGTGGCATCAGCAGCGTTAGAAGCCAATGTATGCAGGAACTTTTGTTTTCCTGTTCAGGGCTAGAAGCCAGCTCCCATCTCAGTCAATAAGTAGCTGTCAGTTGCAGACATCCAGAAATATAGGTGGCTTAAAATAATACTCCTCCTCTCAAGAGTTGGTGCAGCATCATTCCCCACTCAAAACTCATTAGGTTTGTGAAAAGAGCAAAGTTTATTTTTTATGAACTGTCAGAATGCAGTTTAAGTTATTTAATGCTTTACCAGCCTTTTTTGAGAGAGAGGGCAGCAGAATTCTGAAAGTGTTTTGCCGTATGTTTCAGGTTGGGGGTAAGTGTAAGAAAAAGCTCCTCTTTCAAGATGCCTCTCTTTCCTTTCTGCCTTGATAACAATGTCAGCTGAAATCAAATTAGAAATTTATGATATAAACCCCACAGCTGGGGATATTCAGATCTGAGACATTGATTGGCAGTTGCAGAGCTAAAGTACAACTAGAAAATCAGGAACTAGGTTTGGGCAGCAGCATACATCATTTAGGGTTATTCAGATCCAGACTTCTGTCTAGGGATATCTTTAATCTACACTTCTCCAGGAAAAAAAAGAAACAAAAAGAGACAAGGCAATCTTCCCCCAAAGAATCATCTCAACCCATTGCTTCAACTCTTTCTCCACAACTCAGTGCAAGTTTGAACTTCTTTGGAGTTAAAAAAACCCCAACAAATAACAACAAAAAACAACACACACACACTCCCAAAAAAACCCAAATCAAACCCAACCCAAAACCTAGAAGAAAGAATCAATATATTTCAACATATCTGCCTTTTGCTCTTGCCTCCATTCTGTGCTCCATTGAAAGGCATGGAAGATGTGCTGAAATAACACAAAATGACTGTTTTTCCTCCCATCTCCCAGCTAGACAGGAAACACTGTGGCCCCACGAGAATATTTATAAAAAAACCCACCTGTGCTTTATCCTGCACTGAGCTCCATGGAAACATCAATGGAACTCATTACCGCACTGTAGCCTGAAGCTGGGGTTCAGCTCAGTTTTTGAGTTTGTTCTCATTTTGTCCAGAACAGCCTGTGCATCTCTGGTACAGCTCTACTGGCCTGTGAGGAGCTAAACTGAGCTCTTTAACTTCTTTTAAAACAAGATACCAAAGAGACATGAAATGCTAATGACCTTCAGTATTTGACCCAGTAATCTACAGGAGGAATGCAGGTAAAACTTTGGCTAATGCTGCATTATGTAAAGCCAGGATCAGATAAGTGCTGGTGTTTCTTTTATGCTTGCATGATGAATAAAAGCACACAAAGCTTTATTTGAAAATATAGATGGGGCTGGGCTGAACAATTCCTGTAGCCCTTTTAAAAATTACACAGTTGGAAAAGAATTGTCAATCAGTTTTGTAGGGAACAATGGAAGCTAAACCTCATTCAAGACTGTTTCTGTACTGGTCTTATTTTCTTAGCATAGATCACATTATTGTGATCCACACATCAGATGGTATCTGTGCGCCCTACTCTTTGAATGATTTCATCTTTCGTGCAGAAAGCCACAAGAGAATCCTGAAAAAATGTTTCAATTTGTTGAATTGAAGGAGTGTTTGAACACTGGAGAAGCCTAGTTATTTTATATCCTTGACTTCATTATTTTTACAAAGTACAGCTACATGTGTTCCATTTTAACCAATAAGTAGGCCCCTGAAAAGTATAAATAAGCCACTCAGCATGCGGTGTTTTTTTCCCCATCTGCAACAAGATGTTCTGCCAACTAATTCACATTTGCATGACATCGTAATATTTCCAATTAGCATGGCTGATAAAAGTTTTGAGAGTCTGAACATGTTGGCAACCTTCAACATTTTTAAAGAAACTTTTGTCCTACCTATTCTTGAGTAGGGAAGAAATAAAACAACAAACAGGTCAGATTAAAGTATTGAAGCAAATAGTCATGACTTAGGAAAGTGTGTGTTTTAATTAATTAGCTTCTTACATTTGTTTTAAGAAGGAGAGCAAATAATTTTTTTAATGTTCTGTTGTTTTAAATGTTTTGAGGAAATCAACATCATAAGTGAAAGCGACAACCTGTAAAAGTTGAGCATAGAGCCAGAAGAATAGGTCAGACTAATAAGTGAATGTATTCCAGAAATCTATTATCCACAAAGATATGAGTTAACCACTGAAAGCAGCCCAAGGCCAGAATGAGGAGATAAACGATAGCAAGGAGACAACTGTGAGCAGTTCCTGTGTTATAAATACTAAGAGTACCTGGCACACCTTGTCCAGAGAAATATTACTGTGGATGAGCAAACGGGGTGCTCCAAAACAAGTCTCCTCCTTCAAATACCAAGAGGCCAAAGAGCCAGAAATCATAGACTCATAGAATGGTTTGGGTTGGAAGGAACCTTAAAGATCACCTAGTTCCAACCCCCCTGCCAGAGGCAGGGACACCTCCCACTAGACCAGGTTGCTCAAAGCCCCATCCAACCTGGCCTTGAACACTTTCAGGGAGGTGGCATCCACATCCTTCCTGGGTAGCTGTTCCAGTGTCTCATCACCCTCACAGGAAAGAACTTCTTCCTAATATCCAGTCTAAATCTACCCTCTTTCAGTTTGAAACCATTCCCCCTTGTTTTATCACTCTCAGCCTGTATTCCATGTGATACAGGAGATAAACAATGAAATAGAAACCTCAGACTGAAAGTGAGCAGGTAATCAGGATGCTAAAGCCTCTGCTGCTCTGAGAAACAGGGCCCAAAGAAATCGCACGGAGTCACTGTTCTGTTTGTATCCTCAGGGACCCATGTGAAATTCAAGCCCTTCTCATCCCACCTTAGAGAGGGTCAAAAATCCTGGAACAGGGAAGTTACCTTTCTTTTTTTCTTTACATGAAAAAAAACCAAACTAAAATACAAAGGTTGAATGATAAACATGGAGAAAATAAGAAATTTAGATCAAGAATATAGGATGAGAACCCAGTCAGAGAACACTGAAGCCCCCTTTCTCCTCACTCAGAGCTCAAGACCCTGCTGCTGGGGATAAAGGGGGAAAGAACACACATCCTAACCCTCCCATAGGTTTCCTGTTGTTGTCAGGCAACACTCCTACATACTTTGATGCACTGATTAACCACTGATTAAGGAACTCACAACTTAACCTTTAATTAGCTAATCAACATTTTGCAATCAACAGTGTGCAGCATACACAATTCTCTTACACAATACACAGTAGTCTTGCTCCGCTCAAAGCTAACCTGATCCTGCAGAGTATTTTGTGCATCCCTATTCATAAGTGAGGGCTGTTTTCCAACTGATAATGTAAGTCTTGATATGTGTGAGAGTTGGAGGGTTTTTTTCTTCTGGAGGGTTACACTGGAAACACACTTATGGATTCCACAGGGATCTCTGACCTAGGGGACCAGAGCAAATGAATGTCAGGAGGAAGACCTTCCCTTGGTCAAGGAGGATTGAGTCAGAGAACACCTAAACAAACTTGACATCCACAAGTCCATGGGCACTGATGGGATGCATCCATGGGTACTGAGAGAACTGGTGGTTGTCATAGCTAGGCCTCTCATGATCATCTTTGAGAAGTCATGGAGATCAGGGGAAGTGCCTGAGGACTGGAAGAAAGCAAATATTGCTTCAGTGTTTAAAAAGGGCAGGAAGGAAGACCCAGGAGACTATTGGCCAGCCAGCCTTACCTCAATCCCTGGAAAGGTGATGGAACATCTCATTCTAGAGGTCACGTCTACCCACATGGAAGACAAGAAGTGATTAGGAGCAGTCATCATGGGTTCACTAAGGGTAAATCATGTTTGACCAACCTGATTGCCTTCTACGATGAGACAACTACCTGGATGGAGGGAGGGAGAACAGTGGATATTGTCTACCTTGACTTCAGCAAGGCTTTTGACATTGTGTCTCATGAAATCCTCATAGGCAAGAAGTGTGGGTTGGGCGAGCCAACAGTGGGATGGAATGAGAACTGGCTGTGTGACAGATCCCAGAGGGTTGTGATCAATGGTATGGTGTCCAGTTGGAGGCCTGTCACTAGTGGTGTCCCCCAGGGCTCTGTACTGGGCTCAGTGTTTAATTTGTTCTTCAGTGGCTTGGATGAGGGGGTAGAGTGCCTCCTCAGCAAGTTCACTGATAATACAAAGCTGGGAGGAGTGGCTGATACCTCAGAGGGTTGTGCGGCCCTTCAGAGGGACCTTGATAGGTTAAAGAGATGGGCTGAAAAAAGCCTTCTGAAGTTCAACAGGGGCAAATGCAAGATCCTGCACCTGTGAAGGAACAACCCCGTGCACCAGTACAGGCTGGGGGCTGACCTGCTGGAAAGCAGCATTGCATAGATGGACCTGGGGGTCCTGGTGGACAACAAATTGTCCATGAGCCAGCAGTGTGACCTTGTGGCCAAGAAGGCCAATGGAATCCTGGGGTATATTAGGAAGAGCATTGCCAGCAGGTCCCCTCTACTGCCCCTCTACTCAGCCCTGGTGGGGCCACATTTGGAGTACTGTGCGCAGTTCTGGGCTCCACAGTACAAGAGAGACATGGAGCTCCTGGAACAGGTCCAATGGAGAGCTACTAAATTGGTCAAGGGTCTGGAGAATTTCTACTATGAAGAAAGGCTGAGGGAGCTGGGCCTGATCCACCTCAGGAAGAGGCGACTGTGAGGGGACCTTATTAATGTGTATAAATACCTACAGGGTGGGTGTCAAGAGGATGGACCCAGGCTCTTTTTGGTGGTGCCAACCAATAGAACAAGAAGCAATGGGCAGAAACTGATGCACAGGAAGTTCCACCTGAACATGAGGAAGAACAAATTTACTGTGCAAGTTCTCACACACTGAAACAGGTTGCCCAAAGAGATTGTGGAGTCTCCCTCACTGGAGATGTTCAAGAACTGTCTGGATGCAATCCCGTGCCATGTTCTCTAGGGTGACCCTGCTAGGCAGGGAGGTTGGACCAGATGGCCCACTGTGGTCCCTTCCAACCTTACCAATTCTGTGATTCTGTGATTCTAGAAATGTTATGCTGGTAAGGAATTCAGCCTACCCTGCCTCATAAAAGTATAGGTTTTTTTAAACATGATAAGGAATACACATTCATAAAGTCCTTTATGGAAAGCCCAAGTGCACAGTGCTGAACGACATTCTTTACCTGCAAATTCTTGTGCCCATATACTGTTCCACAGAGCAGCATCTCTTACAAGAACAACTGAACCTACCACACAATTGGGTCCTATGTAAGGCAATGTCTTTGAGCCTGAAGCCATGTTTTAACTCGAGTAAGAATTTAATGGTCTGCAAAGGGCCATAGCCAGTGAAATAAAGCTTTATTTGCTTCTTTTCTACTTGCTCTTCAGGACAGACGTTGCACCCGTTTTAACTCTGCAGATGTCATTGCAAACATCCCAAGGATGAATCTGCTGCTACTCCATTGGATCCTTAAGGTGTAGGACAAGTGTGTTGCCCCTGTGGTCATGCAAAAGCTCCAGTAGGAAGCAGCTCGGAGTCACATATTCTTCTCCTTACTTTGGGGCAGTATGATGCTCCTGGTTAATTTAAGCATTTATCCTTTGGCTTTACAGTTCCTCATGATCTTGCCACTAATTTGTTCACATGAACTGGAAACAAGCCTCTGAGGAATCATTTCACATGTCTTTACATTTCCATACCATTAACTCAGAGCAAGAATAGAGCCAATATAACTAAGTGCAGTCTTTAATATCTGTAACAGCAGCAGGTGAGAAAGAGCTACACCTAATGAGCCTCAGCCCACCAGAACATATGTTTGTCAGTACCACAGACTAAGTGCCAGAATTTATTATGTACATTATTGTACAACCATTTCTTGAGTCTCCAATATTAATAACTTTGTGTGAAAGTAGATTGTATGCAGAAAAGAAAATCAAGAAAGAAAACATGTTATTCATATCTGACTGTTTTTATTTCTGCCATCTACCATACATTCTTCAACATCAGCCAGACTGTTTCTCAAGATGAATCTTTTAATCCAGTAGTGACTGCCAATGAGTTTGTTTGTGACTGCAAAGGGGTCTAATAACAATAGAGACATTTTCGTGTACATGGAGAACCAAAAAGGGAAATAAAAGAACATCTGACACAGAAGATCATCTTTCTTTGTACCCTTTGAATTCCACAGGAAATTATTTTTACACAGTTCATGGAAGATCATGATTTCTTTTTTCCACAAAATAGGTAAATCCATTCATCAACCCAGCTGAGACTCTGTTTGTGACATGGCTTAATGTTTCACTGGCTGCTGTTCAGAAACCTCTTTAGAAAGCAAAATAAAAACAAAAAGAAGAGATTCATTCTGAACTCTGCCAGAAGGAAACATTTTTCAAGTTAACAAGTTGCCTTTCGAAAACATCTACCTTGCAATCTTAGTGACTGACAGACAAGTAGTCCCCAGCTCCCTATTAACTAATTTTAGGCACTTAACTAGAGTTAGCCTGAGTATCTTAGGAGATAACGAGGCACTTACTGACAGCAATAGAGATCTTGGTGGTACGAGCAGCTTATTTCTCTCTGCTGACTACAGGGGAGACTTAGGACAATTATGTTCCTAACTGAAGTGCTTCAATTACGTACCTAAAGTTAGGCAAGATGAATGCAGACCTACAGAATCTAACATTTACAGAGAATCAGTGCACCTATGGTGCTTCTGTGAACAGGTTATTCTTTTAAAAGGCTTTTAAAGCCCCATGTTATGTTTTTAGGTACCTAATTCCCACTGAATTCACTGGGAGTTGGTGAATGACTACTTTAGAAGGACCTTTCCCCAAAGCACATTTTAAAATATTACCTGTTTTTCACTCTGTTTGGGTGGCTGTGCACAGCAACAGAGCAACTGAACATGTAAAGAGAACAGCTGTGTTATGGGTAGAGGTGCAGCTGGGGAAGAGAGAAAATTGCATTAACTTGTCAGTATTACCAGCACTTCAGAGACCACTGAAGAAACCTGCTGGCTTTATGTGATTGATGTGACTTATGAAGGTCAAGGAGCCATGAGCAGCAGCCGTAGGTAGGTGCCGCAGCTGAGAGTGTTCCTCATCAGTGGGAATACAGAGGGGCACAAGGCACTGACATCGTGCAGCATTTATCTTCTTTATATGCACCTCTTTAATGTTTTATAAAAGCATGTTTGGTGAGGGCCTGTGTGTTTATTTGCAAGACAAAAATATCCTTATTTTGGCAAAAAGTATGTGTTATAGTGTAAACAGAACATTTGTTAAATGTAAACAAACAGAGGCTCAAAGGAGAAAAGTAGAACACACACACAAAATTAGTTGGTTTTATTTAACATAAAAAAAAAAAAACAACAAACAAAAACAAAACAGAGAGAGCTGAGGATTTGCCAGAGCAGACCTGATACTCTCTTATATGTTATCAGAGAAAAGAAAACAAATACATTATAATGTATCTAACAGATCTCCATTGCTGTATGCTACAGAAAGAATTACAGTTCTTTTCTCTCTCCTGAGATGGACCATTTAAACCTGTGACAGTTGGATTTTAATATATATTTTCACAATTATAAGAAGCATAATACAAAAACTGGAGAAATATAGGCAGAAAATAATAGTAAGGAACATTCAGCTCCTCACATTCCACTGCTTTCATCATGAAAAGAAGAAAAAATCTGCAGCACCAACCCTGGCTACTTTCTCATTACTGGCTTAGAAAAAAAATGTTACTCCATTAGTGTGAATTTCCAATACATCTCCATGTAATTTGCCCATTAGCTCTAAAATACCCCATTTCCAAATGCCAGACTTCACTTCAGACACAGCTGACACAGTGGAAAGTTTCGCATTACTACAACTCTCTTGCACATAGTATTACCTGATGCTGGATGGGGCTTTGAGCAACCTGGTCTAGTGGAAGGTGTCCCTGCCTATGGCAGAGGGGCTGGAACTAGATGATCTTTAAGGTCCCTTCCACCCCAAACCATTCTATGATTCTATGCAAATCACAGGTCTTCCCTATGCTATGTGAATCACTTGGTGGATTTTTATGCAGCTAGTGACATGGCAATGTTAAAGAAGTTCCTTCTCCCAAAAAATAAGACAACATTGTTCTCCTTAGAGAAGAATCTTTCCACCTCAAAGGACTAGGTGGAAGAATCAGCAACAATAGCATCCGCGGGGATGGACAACATGGTCCAAATACACTGAAGTCGATAATTTCTTTCTCTGTCCTTTGTTAACCAATCTTACTACCAGGTGCAATTATTTTTTGTGGACTCTACTGAGTAATGTGTCCTAGGATACACTGCAAAGCAATATGCAAGGTAATGTGAAAGGCTGACTTGACAACGTTGGGTAGATGCTGCCAGTGTTTACTGGTTAAAGTGATAGATAGAGGCTTTCTATGGAAAAAAGCCAACTTTGTATGAAATAATTTGCCACAAAGTGTAATATAATCCATTTACTCTTATCTAGGACACAGCAAAATATGTTGCATTGGTCACACTCCTAAATGGAGTGAAAAGCAGAAAGGGTATCTCCTTCCTGTTTAGATTTTATTTAACTGTGCTCTTTATTCTGGCTGAGCCGAATTCCTGCATTCAGCCATGGAAAATAGCTTCCTGATCCTACAGCTTCAGTGTTACAGGTGAACATGGTTTATAAGAAGCTCAGGCAATGTTGGAAACGGATGTCAGTAGCCAGCTCTAGAAAAGACAGCACTTCAGTGCAAGGCTGTTCACTGTATTAAATAAAGACTATTTAAAGACAGTTGTGGTCTATTTTATTCATTATAAGATATGTGGTATCTCAGCCTAGTGAATAAAAGTGTTATAAAGAATCTCTGGTACAGAGCAGGTTATGCTTTTACAGCAAGAATTAACAACCATACCTAACAATCTATGTAAGACTCTTAACCTCTCTGGACCTAATATTTTCCCTCCATGAAACTGAGATAATGTGCATTACCCTCACAAAAATCACTGGGATGATGAAAAGTATTTCTTATATCTAATCCCTCTTCCCAATGAATATTTCCCTTTAGGATGAGATTAAAAACCTGATGGATACACGAGCTTGATGTAAGCTCAGCAACATTTTCTTTCGTTATAGAAGACATGAAACATATGCTCATATAGGACACAGGTTATGACCTTACTTCTCATTTCTCTTTTTATATTTGCACTCTACTAGAAATTAGATTTTTTCATTCTTTATGGAGGTTTGTGGTAGCTTCTGGTGATAGCTATGTGAATGGGACATTTCTCTCTTTCCTGGCTGTCAGGTTAACTAAACCATGGCTATGAACAAAAAATTCACTTTGTGAGTTGTGGCTCTCTCTCACACACACAGGAAAGGCAGGAAAGAACTAACCAGCACAGCTTTTATATAGGGGTGACAAATATAGACTCTTTGAATGTGAAGAAATAATTTGCTCTCCAATTCTTTGCAACAAGTTGATCTTGCCTAATATTTCTTAATGTTTCATCCTGGTGACCAAAATAGCTCCTCTTTCCTAAAGTTCCCCTCAAAGTCTTCAGGGTTTATGGTTTTTAAGGTGTGCCCAACCTCATTCTTGGTCCAGTGGAAAAGAAAACTGAGACTGGTCTTTCCTAATGGAGAAACACAGATTAACTTTAAATACTCTTGGAACATGGTCCAACCATGCTGCAATAATGACCAGTCATAAAGATGGTTTTAGGGTCTTTCTGACAGAAGAAATGCTTTTGAACTTCACTCGTTAAGCTGTCTTCTAAATATCCTCCAGGTTCATTTCAAAAGCATGACACTATCCTCTGGTGAGGGAAGCATATGCACTTCTCACGCATAAGGAATAACTTCTGTGTGTACTGTCAGGCCTTAATGGCTTCTTTGGCAGATGTCATTCATCATTTCTCTCCTACCTGCCTTGAAATCATTCTCATAAAAAGACTTTGTCATCCAAAACAGGAATCTCTGTGCTACATTGCTGCAAAAAATCTTTTACTGGTTTCCCTCTTTCTTCCTCCTCCTCCCCTCTACAGACCCAGAAGCCAGCCTCCAGTACTGTGAAAGGCTCTACAAGCAAAGAACTGACATGATTGTGCAGCAGTAATGGCAGCACTCACTTTAGACACCACATTGTCTGATACAACCCATTCCCAACACACTTGCTAGCCAAAATCAAGCTTTACAGAACGCTTGTCAGAGATGTTGGAACTAGACATGCTCATGAAGGGCCCAATGAAAGTGAATCTATTTAAAACACGAAGAGGGTTTTTTTCCCCTTCTCATTTCTTCAAGGACTTGCATAGAATGCTCACTCTATTTAGCTTTTAGTTTCATCTGAAAAACAAAACATTTAGTAGCAAATTAAAATAATGACATCTTCTCATACAGCTTTTCAGCTGGGTTCCCAAAGGAGACTATAAGCTTCAATGGAGAAGCCCACAGAACAGGTTTGAAGTGAGCACTTAAGTGGACAGGGAAACTGAGGTACAGATAGAAGATCACACAGATAGGACATGACAATGTCAGAAATAAAACCCAATTTTCCTAATTCCTAGGAACCCATCCTAATCCCTGAACACATTCCTTTCCTTGCAAGGGGTATTTAAAAATGAGCTGTTAAATCCCTACCACCATTCTCATCTTCCTCTGGCCAGATGATATCACATATTGCTTTCATTATTGGTTTGTGCTATCCTTTGGCTCTCCTGCTCCACTCCAGCTCTCTTGGCTTGGCCCACAATCTCTTCAAAAGCACAGAGCAAGTATTATTTCTGTTTCATGCTAAGCTTGTCTAAATTTGTGGCAGGGAAAAGGCTGCAGAAGAACTGTATCTTGTAATTCCCAAATGAAACCAGCTGCTTATTATTTCCATGTCTGTAACTTTAGACCAAATTATGTGAGCTAGAAAGCTACGTTTTGGCTACCCCTTGACAAAGAGAGTTCTTTATTTTTATTTACATTTTGTTTTGTGCTGTTAGCTTAGAAATCTGGTCACAAACGTTACCTTGTTATCTCATCTCGCACAGTCAAATTTTCTGCTCATTACAATAGTGATATGGGATATATGCCTTACTGTGTCTTTAAATGGTAGCTTCCAAGTCTACTAATTAGAGGCCAATGATGAGCAACATCAGCTTCTATAGGTCAGAAAGGTCCAGGTGCTTGTGGCAATTGACAGCAATTGCAAAGCTCCCCTGCAGGCTTTACCCTGCTTCCTGACAGAGTATAAAGACTTCCCACCAAGCTCTATGCTACTGTAGACTGGCTATGCCTGGTAACCATTACACCTAGTCCAAAGCTAATTTGGGAATACCTATAGAGGCCAGTGTAGGTATAACATCAGACTAGAGGAGTATACTGGCACCATGGGCTCACTGAGAGTATCTGGGAGTTACTGATGTTACAAGCTTATCTGCAAGATGAAGATTGCATGTCTTTCAAAAATTAGTTATATCACTCCAAAGCAGTGAGTCAGTGCAGAAATTGTCCTGTGAAACACTATGGTCAGCACTCTGTAAGGTGTAAAGTAGGCAATCATAATTGTCCCTTTGGACATATACTGAAATATAATGGTTTTCTCTTGAGCCTATCTGTTAATGAGTGCTCATCTTGCAGATCCCAGTGCAGAGGAGTGGCTTAACTTAGTTAACTTCAAGCATTTCAGAAGTGAAGTTTCTTCTCCAAGCTTCTTTATTTCTGTGAAGAGGCTGAGATGGAATAAATTGATATTTTTCGCATGTTCTTCCTGCCTTACTTCCTACAATTTGTTCTTAGTCATTCCTCCTGCTTGAGGACTTGCAAGTGACTACACTTGATAGTTAGGTGACACTGATAAATATATTTCCCAAAGTCAGGCTCTAGCGAGAGTGAGGGTGAGTCCATGTAAGTAGTCATAACACAGCACTACCTACTTGCTTTAGCCAAAATTAAAATTTCATTGCATTAGAAGCTGCATAGCATCTCTTCCTTGAGTACCAACTAAAAAACAAACTACCATTCATATCTTTTACCACCTGTACTCTTTAAGTACAAATGGATTTTTCTATGGCACATCAGTATTATATGATGTGGCTGTGAATTCTGTTTTTTGAACTTTTCCTCCTCTCAACATTTCAAAAGCCAAAGTTCAAAGACCCGCATAGGCAATCCTCGAAAATGAAAAATGGCTTATGCAAGCTATTGAGAAATAGATAACTATTTTCCTGAATAAAGCAGCAGATTTCATAAAGCTATATATAAAAGTAATACATGGCATGAGATATCTTCTTCCTTTGGAGAAAGTTAAAATGGTGCTCCATTGGAATATTATACAGTAAAAATTTTTACCACTGATATGATGAAAAATCTGAAGATACAAAAATAGAAGTTGGCAAAGTAGTCTGCCTCAGCGCCAGGTCTGAATTGTTACGGTCTATTAACAGCCAGCATCTTGAGGCTCAGAACATATCCTCCAATACACTTTCTTCAAAAAGAATTTATGGTCAGAAGAAAGCTGACTAGTGGTATGAATTCACTGTAAAACAAACACATGAACAAATCCTGGTACTCTTCAAAGGATAATAGATTCAAATCTACTTCCATCCAATTATTTCTTCATTTTCAGAGGGCACAGAGGAATGAAAGTATTCAAGCTTTATCTTAACCCTGCCAGATCTCTGTAACAGAAACTGGCTTATAGCTTAAGGCAAAAACATACTTATTTCTAGAACCTTTTGCTTCCTGGCTGCACATCTCAGGAGCTGTAAGCATCCCACATCCTTGGCCTGCTTAATTCTCCATTTCAGCAGATCTTTGGTGTAACATATCAGTGAAAGTGAAAAACTATTAACTAACCAGCAAGCTAGGCATGCAACAATATCAGTCTCCTTTGACAACCTGGAAGCGCAGAAGAAATGCCTGCCCCAAACTAAATTCTATTTTTTAATTGCAAGAAAGATTATTTTATTTCTGAATTTAAGTTCGCAACAGCAGCAACAAAACGCAGAAGTGAAAATCCTAGATCTTATGCAACACTAGTCTCACCATGTCCACAGCTTTTGTCCTACAGAGAGAACTCAGACGAAAGATCCCAACTCCTCATGATTCTACAGATTTCATTTTCCTCTATAGTATTTCAGTAGCCAGGATTTTAGAATCTGATTACCAGCACATAACTTTCTTGGCAATTCTATATAATGAAGTCCCTCTTGTAGTTCTAAATTAATATATACATATTTCCACAATGTTTCTGTGTATATATATATATATTTACCTAAGTGTCAACATGAGCTGACAAATCATAGAATCATAGAATCATTTTGGTTGGAAAAGACCTTCAAGATGATCGAATGTAACCATCAACCCAGGACTGCCAAGTCCACCATTAAACCATGTCCCCAGAGGCCACATCCAAACATTTTTTGAATACCTCTAGGGACAGTGGCTCTACCACTTCCCTGGGAAGCCTGTTCCAATGCCTAACCACCCTTTCAGTAAAATAATTTTTCCTAATATCAAGCTTGGAATATGTAAACAAATCCTGGGGAGTGTAAATTATAGCATGCATCTGGTAAAGTCAGTTGTAGTTGGGTTTGCCTACTGATTTGATTTTAATTCCTTGCTTTTACATACTCATTACTTCTCAAAGGCTTGCTTTTACTATTTCTATTGTTACCAATTGGTGTTACAGTAGCATTTATAGCCTCAAGCCTTTTCTTTTAGGTATTATATATGAGACAGAAACATTCTGTGATCAGTTTTGAAAGTATCTCCTAGTTCATTACATGACCCACAATCAGAAATAGAAATCTTAGCATCATTGCTGCACACAAAAGTGGGGTGGCAGTTTCTAATAACTCTACTACCCAAGAGTGGGCAGATGTGGAAGCGAGATGAGGAAAGAACATCTGGGACTGCCAGGACTCGATATGGATTCCAAAGTATTTTCCAGTGTGACACAATACCATAGCCTCAGCACAACTCCACATCAGCAAGATCTAGGATAGCCTGCACAGCAACATTTACTATCAAGACAGTGCAATAGAGGATCACAGCTTATATTGTGGTTGACAGAAAGGGCGTCAAAGTGTACTTCCTGAAGGTTTGCAACCCAGGGATAGAGAGGAAAATAAAAAAAAATCATTTAATGAACGTAGTTGAAGGATTTTCAGAGAGCAGCCAGTGTCATAGACACTTGCTATGGCTATGATTACTAAACCAGCTTGGGACTCCATGACGGTCATGACTGAAACAACTCATTTAGCCTGAAAATTAATGTATCTATGGACTATATGCCATGTCTTCAAAATTATAAATAAGATGGACAAAGTAAGACCCTTTTACAACTATTATGTATCATTGAAATAAACTGGAAAAAGGTGAAACTCCAAGCCACATGAAGGATTCTGCTGACCCAACAGGCCAAGTATTTTCCTCATTTCCAATTCTTTCTTTTATTATTTTTTCTACTTCCCTATGAGCACACAAAACTAATAAATGTGTTTTTATCACAGAGAAATAGCATAGCACTGATGAAATCTGCAATAGCACATGGGCATGGAAATGCCTTTCTTTTTTTTTAATAAAAGTTTTAATAAAGATGTATATACAAGCCTTGCAGCTTTTCAATAAGAGCCTGAGACTGCATGTTGCTTATAGACTTCAATTTCCCCTGAAGTCAGTGAACTATTTTACAGGAAACAATCTTGTGCTGGCCCCTAGGCAGTGAAAAATATTATCCAATATGTCTTTATCTTGAACCTCCACAATTAGGTTTTTAATTATATCAGTTGGAGAATACCTATGAACACAGGAGGGCAGATACGCAGATCCCAGCTATTTCCTCTCCTGGCGCGGGAGAGGGGTACATGCTCCCTCTCAGCCTTGCACAGTGAATGCTGGAAGGAGAGAAAGCTCCTAGGCTTCCCAGCTGCTCTGTCCCACCACCACAGCCCCAGAGCCAGCCTGAGCCCATGCACTGCAGCAACACTTCAATTGCTGGCTCCGTTATAGGAATATGACAGATGAGGCCTTGATGTCAAACAGGTCCGACTGCTACCAGTAGTGCTAGGACCCAGAAGTCATAGAATCATCAAATCATTTAGGTTGAAAAAGACCTTTCAGATCATCAAGTCCAACTGTAAACCTAACGCTGCCAAGTCCACCACTAAACCATGTCCCTAAGCACCACATCTACACATCTTTTAACTACCTCCAGGGATGGTGACTTGTCCACTTCCTTGGACAGTCTGTACCAGTGGCTGTGAACCCTTTCAGTGAAAAATTTTTTCCTAATATCCAATCTAAACCTCTTCTGCTGCAACTTGAGGTCATTTCTTCTTATCCTATCATTTGTTACCTGGGAAAAGAGACATCTACCTCACTACAACCTCCTTCTAGGTTGTGGTAGAGAACGATAAGGTCACACCTCAGACTCCTTTTCTTCAGACACCACCAAGTCCAACACCATGATAGCTGGTGAGGTTTTTCATCAAAAATTACAGCCTACAGGAGGTGACACCTTTACTTGCAGTAAGCAATGAGGACATCTTAGGAGGAACATCGCAAAAATAATTTTGGAGTCAGTAATTCATAATTTTTCAAAGTAAAAAATAAAATAGATTAATACTGGTAACAAGAGTTTTCTATTTCAAAAGCGGGGACTTGATAAATTGGAAGTGCCAGTTAATAAAATTAATTAGGCCAGTCAACTAGACAGAGAATGCCAGCTTGCAATTTCTGAAAGTTCATAAAAGACATATAAACTCATAAATTCACAGCAAGTCATAAAAGGCTTTATAAAATATGGTGCCTGCAAAAGCAAGAAAGTGAGCTGCTGTGCAACCCCAGCAGATTTACCCTCCTCCCATTCTTCAAATCATCCTTCATGATCCAGCCTCTTGAAGTGCATTTTCAGGCTTCCTTGGTGTACGACCACCAGCCCAGGCAGCTTGGGCACAGGTATCCTCAGCACGAGAAGCAATTCTGGCTTCAGGCCAGAGGAAAAGTTGGATTAAAATTTGGATCCCTCTTTATAACTTTCACACACATTCTGCTCAAAATGTAACTCTACAAGATTCAACTTACATTAGAGTTTTTTATTTTAAGCATCTTGTTTGTGTCTGTACTCAAAAATGTGCTGAGAGTTGATTTACATTGTAATAAAGCAATATCATTTATTTGGCAAGTATTACAACTACTTAGATATTCCAGTGAGAGCATTGCTTTAATGAAAGCAACAACAGTAAGAAAAACAGACAAACAAACAATTTTCTCTGCCCGTTGAACTGAAACAACTGTTTTGCCTCCTATCTACCTTCATTAACAATGCAAAAAGTTTTCCCCAACAAGTAGTTGTAATAACAGTTGTAAGTAGTTCCAAGTTTGTGAAGAATAGCACTTTGAATTTAATGCAGATACTTTCAGATGGCTTTTAATAAAAAAATTTTAAAAAATTAAAAAAATAAGAAGTTTAGTGCTATGGGATGTATCCAATTAAAGGATAGACCAGACCAGCTATTTACCAGCAAAAGGACTGATTGGGTTTTAATGTCAAATCCCACTTACCACTGGTATAAATTGTACAACACATAGACTTACAGATGTAGGAGAGCAGACAGGAGGTATGAAACAGAAACAGCAACGGACAGGAGATGGAATAGGGACACACATATACACACACACAAAAAAAAAAAGAGGAGTAAGCTCTAGCTGTCATTTCACTTTTTCCTAGCAGTCTCTGACAAGGCAGAGTTTTACTCTTTGCCATTTTCTCAAGCTGCAGGACCACTTAGAGGAGCAGAGCTAATAGCACATGAGACCAAGACAACGATGAAAATGGATTTTAGTAGCAAATCAGCCCAGATAGCTGCTGCTGTTTCACTCGTTCAAACAGCCACCATAAACCAGGTACACTTTGATTCAGGTATAACACAAAAACCTGCAAATCTGTAGCTAAATAGGAGCTAGTGACAAGGTATCACTGTTACAGCCTGATAAAGGCACTGGAAAAGTTACAGAGACTTTAATGTCTGAGATTCAGACACATAACATGCACCAACACAACTTCCTCATTTTCTCCCTTGCGCCTCAGTCTTACAACTACCAGCTAACCAAAATAGTTAAAATTGCATAGGGAGCACAGAACAGTTTTTATTAGATTCTCCATCTCCAACCTGACAGCTTTTTCAAACTCGGGCTTAATCCTCTCTTTTGATACCTTCCATCACCTAACAGAAACTGAGCAAGAGATGTCTTCTTCAGAATACTGTGAAACAAGATGGAAGACACAAAACCAAAGAGTCTCTTGATTCACCATCTCAGCACAAAGGTGTCTACACTTTGAAGTCCAATAAGTAAAATTGGAGCCAAGAAAATGGAAAGTATTAAAACATAAAATCCGTGATCAGAAATATCATGCCATCATTATATAAATGCCATCATAGCCACACTAATCACAGTCCATGAAAAGTATAGAAAAAAAGCCATTTGTAGGTATAACACTATAACTCACTTATCTTTTTAAAACCTAGATTGGATGCAAAGAAATCAGAGTATTACATTTGCTGCTGGTAACTGTAAACGTTAATGTTAAATGTCTTAATGTTAACCTGTTTTCATAAGCCTATTACAACAGATTGTACATAACAAAACACAAACATATTTAGCTATGGGCCTTAGGAATAGTTAACACCCTTATGAATAGGGTATTAACTAGAAAAATAGCGGCCTACCTATTCTATCTTCCCTAAAATATGCACCAATTAATATGCCCTACTGTCTGATACAAGGTGAAAAGGCTTGCCATCTTTCTGATTATGCAATTTCTGCAGCAATAGTTGCTAAAGCTCACCACGCAGGACATGCACAATACCCAGTTCATGCATGGGAGAACATTTGTGTTGTATGGTTGGGTTGTTGTTTGTTGTTTTTTTTAAACATAGTAAGTCAGCACACAGTATAGGAAAGGTATGCTTATTTTAGAAACAATTATTGGAGAGGAGAAAAAAATTAACTTAACTGAGTGGTCAGGGTCCTGATGCTGCTAGCAGAACTTTCTGTCCCTGAACAACCCTAACCCCCATGAGCCCCATGTTTAAATGGGCAGGGGTATAAGAAAGGTCCCAGGTGAGGCTGGTCAGAGCTATTAAGACTTATTTGTGCCCACAGGACCCTAACCTAAATATCCCAAATGACCAGACCTCCCACCTTTTGGCTTATCCCAAAATAACTGCAAAGGAACAAGCAGTGTCCTCCATTCTATTTCTGAAATGCAAAATACACTCTATTACAGAAGAGAAGCCCCTGTGTTCTCCTGATGTAGGATTTTACTTTACTTCAGTGTCGCAGTTAGAAAAGAACACATTTTTACTTGTGCTGTGTGAAAAAACACCCATGATACACATTAAGTCACTTTTTCAGCTTTGGTGACTCACAGCAACAGGGACTACAAATGACGCATGTGCTGAAGCAATTTGGATCTTCAGAGCCACAGCAGCCAAATGAAAGTAAAATGATGCCCACCAGAGACCCAGGCCGGTACTTAATCTTCAGGAAACATTCAGCATTTCAAGTAAATTTGTTGTAGAAAGTGACTAATTTCTCAAGTGTTTGCAGAAGTCCAGACAGAAGAGAAGAAGAATGTGCCAGAAAATAGAAGTCACTGGCTGCTTTAAGCAGGAAGACAGGAGAGGGCTTGGTCTTCTATGACTTGAGTCCTCCAAGTGTGAACCTACTCTGTCACAGCCAGGCCCATAACATGGCCATCTCCCTGCTGCTGTTTTTCAAATTTATGTATGCCAAACTCCCTGCTCTTAAGAGCTTATAACTGGAAAGGAGAAAACAATAGCAACAGACAAAAGAGAAAAAAATACAAAAAAAAATAAAACAAACAAAAAAACCCAAACCCAAAACAAAACCAACAAAACCAAACAAACAAACAAAGCAAACAAAAAACGTGGGTTATCCAGTTCTGGCACTCCTGCTTTTAATTAAGTCAGTGGAAAAGCATGACACAGATTTCTATTGTGGGTAGGAACAGAAGACTGACTCCATGATCAAAGCATCAGTTTGGTGCCACGCAACATATACTTTCTTTTAGTTGTGTTTCATTGTTAAAAGAAGTTAAAAGAAGTTAAAAGAAGCAGTGAGCAAGCAGGGGCAGCAAAGGTGAAGGAGATGGGACTGTAGAGGATATGAGTGTGACTAATAGAAGGAAAGTGGGAGGAGGTGGGCAGCAAGGGGGAGAAGATACTGAAGGGCTGCTGTTGTAAGAAGGAGATACAGCTAACAGGGACAGACTGCAAGTGCAGGCAAGTGGCAGTCTAACTAAAGTTGAGTATATAATCTAGCTGATGGACAAGCTCTTCTTGACTGGTTTGGATGGCCTATTGAGAAATCCTCCATATAGGAAGGTCTTTTCTCTGAAACACCTTCTTTTTCACATGTAGCTGTGGCAGCTTTCTAAAAGGCCTCTCCCAGCACCAAAGCCCCACATCTTGTGAAACGTAAAACAACAGAAAGAGCCGGACATATCTGTGGGGCTGGGCACTATGCACAGGCAATACCCTACACAAGTGTCGCCAGATCTTAGTCTGGTATTTATATATGAATTGACGAAGACAGGAAGACAGAGAAACATTCTGCGCTTAGCCATTAAAAACTAAACTAATACTTTGTTCAGCACTTAGTACAGTTCCCTCATAACAATTACAGACTGCACCTCCCACAGATTGGTTACTTAGTAGAATGTGCAGATAACAGAACACTCTGTGTTACTTTCCCATGTAATCTTCACAACAGTCTGTAATTAAGATCATTAAGAAAAAGGAAGAATTGACAGGAAAAAAATGATGCTAAAAAACAGGATCAAAGTAGCCTATATTAAGTGGCAAGAAAATGGTCTGGATTCCTATCAGAACACCTAGGAAGATCCTGATCACAAAGGTCATTTAGAATCAACCCTCCCCTGGAACAAAATTTGAATAGATTTGGGAGGGGGGACCCTCCTGTGTAAAAGGAAAGTGCTTTGAATGGACACTACAGGCTGACCACAGATCTAGAGGTCAAGAAAAACTCTCATTACCTTCAGCTATTTAAGAATCATTTTCTCTCTCATCTTCCTTACCCAACAACCGCACTGATAGTTATCACCTCTGCAAATAGCTGATAGCTGTGTTGCGTAGCACAATTGAGGGTGCTGTCACCAGAATGCACAGACCTTTTCTATTCTCTTTGAGTGCGACTGCAGCCTGAAAAGATTCAGGCGAGACTGAGAAAGTAACTGCGTCCTGGCAAATCTTACAAGTTCTTACAGGAGTGTTGGAGAAACCTGGCACGATTTTCAAGGGAGAGATGTTAGCATTAGAGGAATTATTCCTAAGTTGACCACTGTAAAGCAGACTATATAAATATTACAAAACTGTACTTTATGCCATAGAATTATAGAATCATAGAATAATCAAGGTTGGAAGAGACCTTCAAGATCATCCAGTCCAACCACCTACCTACATCACCACTAACCCACATCACCCAGCGCCATATCCAGACGCATCTTGAACACCTCCAGGGACTGTGACTCCACCCTGAGCAACCTATTCCAATACCCAATCACCCTTACAGTGAAGAAATTTTTCCTAATGTCCAATCTCCACTGNCCCCAGCTCCCTCAGTTGTTCCCCATCAGACATGTTTTTCAGTCCCTTCACCATCTTTGTTGCCCTTCTCTGGACACACTCCAGCCCCTCAATGTCTTTTTGGAAGTGAGGGGCCCAAAACTGAACATAGCACTCGAGGTGCAGCCTCACCAGTGCCGAGTACAGCAGGACAATCACTGCCCTAGTCCTGCTGGCCACACTATTCTTGATGCAGGCCCAGATGCCATTGGCCTTCTTGGCCACCTGGGCACACTGTTGGCTCATATCCAGCTGTCTGTCAATCAGCACCCCCAAGTCTCTTTCTGCTGAGCAGCTTTCCAGCCACTCTTCCCCAGGCCTGTATCGGTGCCTGGGGTTGTTGTGACCCAAATCCAGGACCCAGCACTTGGCCTTATTGAACCTCGTCCTGTTGGCCTCTGCCAACTGATCCAGCCTGTCCAGATCTCTCTGCAGAGCCTTCCTACCCTCAAGCAGATCAACACTTCCACCCAACTTAGTCTGCAAACTTACTGAGGGTACACTCAATCCCCTCATCTAGGTCATCAATAAAGATAGCTAAGAGACAAGATTTGTGATTTACAGTGGCATGGCAAGAATTTAAAAACAGTAAGTCTACCAGAATGATTAGGAAAAGAAGATAAGGAATAGGCAATTTCAAAAGTTTCCATAAATTAAAAATCCAAAATCTTTCTTTGTGTGTACATTTTCATGTGACTATGAATAGGAGTCAGCTAACATGGTTATGAAAGCCAGTGAAATTGAAAATGTAATAATGTATACTACAGGTAAGTTACAACAGCAGAATAAGAAGTACCTTTGTGGTGATGTGGTCAATTCTTCAGAATTACATTAAAAGAGGCTCCGTTTCAAAAAAGACATACTAGTTTGATTAATACACCTTACTGTATAGATGTTTTCTAGCATGTACAACAAAACACATGGAAGCAGTCAAGTATTTTATGTCAGCTCTGTTTCCAGTTTCCTTGTACATGTCAAATTAGCAATCCATTTTGTTTGCATATCAGTAGCATAGAAGAAATTAATTCCATACATAAACTCAAGTAGTGTGAAATAAAAGAGACAGTATAAAAAGATTTAATGAAACTGCATCCAGCATTTGGGGAAACTAATTATTTGTGGCAAAGACAGACAAGCTTCTTCACAAGAATTCAGAAAAATAGCATTTTAATGCTCTGATAAAACATGAAGAATAGTATAATCTTCCTTCAGCTTGCTGGAGTGTAAACCAGAAACATTTAAAAAAGTCATTAGAATTTCAGCAGTTGATAGTAGGGTACTTTTTTTAATTGGTATAAGATATTAATAGCAAAATGGAATTCTGTTGAGGAAGCTAGTGTTGACCAAGTTACTGCTTCCGCTACCGAGGCAAGATGCTATGAGAAAAACTACACGAAGCTCTGTAGTGCCACCCTATGGCAGCAGCTCAGTACAGACAGGTTCTTCTCAGGCTTGCCAGAACACACAACTGAGATCTCCCATTCAGGTGGGTCGTCTCAGTGTGAGGGAGATGAGCAAGACACTGAGCAGATCCAAATATTCAGATCATTTGTAGTAAGTATGCTCTGCTTATTCCTTATGTTTTGGGTATTTTTCCCCTTTGAGCTGCACATGAAGTGACCAAGCAAATGGCTTGTCTTTCACACATTATTCTTTTAGTTTGGAATTCACAGAGTGATGATCACCCTTTTAATAATAGAAATCTATTTTTAAGATGTAGTGAAATTGATTCCTATACAATGTTCAAAACTTGACAGCCAGAACAGAACTTCTGTTATTCATAGAGGACATAAAGTAGCAGCATGGGTAAATGGAGTTTCCTTCGATAGCTGAAGTGTTCTCACCGACTTTTAGAAAAATTGTTATTTGATACAGGTAGTTACTTCTGTTGGAAAAAAAGGTAGTGTGTGTGATGGTTAGAAATAAACATGTCCTTATTTGAAGGCACTACGAAGAGTTTATCTTCACAAAGATAGAATATATGTTTCATTCTAGATAGCTAATTCAGAGTAAAAATTCAGTGAAAATTAAAACCTATGTTGCTTTTATGTAAACTATTTAGTTAGGATAAAATCTATAAAGGACATAAGAGTTTATATTGACTCCTTGACTGAAATAAAAACCACCATCTGATCTGCATCAGGATTTTACCACCCAGTCACTCTGAAGTTACTTTTTTCATTAGCAAATCCACTGCCAAAGGTTTGTTTTTTTTCTCTCTGCTCTTAGGCAGTTTATTTCCTCTCTGCCAAGTCTGTCAAACAGCTAATCATTGGTGCATTTGTGTGTATGTTTTAGTTCAGCTGATCATTGCAACTGCACTCACTTTTGGGTTACTCCCTTTTTGAACTAGAGGTTGAAAAAAGATAAAAAAAATTACACTGCTTGAAAGTTAGCCTCAAATCAACTTTAAATTAATAGCTCTTACTCCCTCCCTGGCATGTCGCTCAATTTTATTTGTCTCTCTTTGGATTGTTTGAAGGGACAGGCTCTTGTAATCTCCTCTAGTAATACAAGCCATGCCTCCCTGTATTTGCTCCAACTTGATTCCACTCAGACTCCACCTTTCTAAACAAGGGTGACTAAATGTGTGCTTAGTCTTTCAGATAAGGACTTGCTGTGCTTTTTAATGGCATTAATACTCTCTCAAACTTAAATGATAATAGCTTACCTAACACATCAGAGCTTTTATTTAAAGGCAAAATGTATCACTGAGCATAGAACATACAGGAGAAGGCCAGTGAGAGGTCTCCAAATTAGCAGAGACTTAAGATAATGAACCTTAAAATTCTTCTTAGGAGCACTTCTACATTTAGAAAAGGTATAGAAGTCTAACCTAATTTTGCTAGGAAAAGGCTCAATTGACCAGAGTGGGTTGGCACATTATAGGCATCAATACACGCACCCTGATCACAGAATCACAGAATCACAGAATCCTAGGGGTTGGAAGGGACCTCGAAAGACCATCTAGTCCAACCCCCCTGCCAGAGCAGGGTCACCTACAGTACATCACACAGGAACGCATCCAGGCGGGTTTTGAATGTCTCCAGCGAAGGAGACTCCACAACCTCTCTGGGCAGCCTGTTCCAGTGCTCTGTCACTCTCACAGTGAAAAAGTTTCTCCTGATATTCACATGGAACCTCCTATGCTCCAGTTTGCAACCATTGCCCCTTGTCCTATCATTGGTCATTACTGAAAAAATCTTGGCTCCATCCTCCTGACACTCACCCTTTACATATTTATAAACATGGATGAGGCCACCCCTCAGTCTCCTTTTCTCCAAGCTAAAGAGACCCAGCTCCCTCAGCCTTTCCTCATAAGGGAGATGTTCCTCTCCCTTAACCATCTTTGTGGCTCTGCGCTGGACTCTCTCAAGCAGTTCC
>VZRW01003808.1:0-14891 GCA_013398125.1 Aegotheles bennettii | reverse complement strand
TGAATGTGTGAGTGTGTATGAGTGTGAAATGTGTGAGTGAGTTTGTAAGTGTGTGTGTGAGTGAGTAAATGTGTGTGTGTGTGTTAGTAAATGTGTGAGTAATGTGTGTCTGTAAATGTGTGTACCAATAGTCCTTTTTCCCAGCTTTTATCCCCAAAGCTACAAGGTTCCCACCCACAGGTGACATGTAGTATGATTTGGGTGGAGAGACGAGTGCTATAGTCATATATGTGTAGCATGTACACCAAAATCTTCATTAGCATAGATGGGGGTGTCAACTTTTTGTAGGTAAATGAGGAAAAGTTTACCCTTTGGGCAATCATGGCTCCTCGAAACAAAGAAATGTTATCAGTAAACGAAGTCAAGGGCTGTTATCAGTTTTATCTTGCTAGCCCAGCAGGAGTCTTTGCCTTCACAAAGACTTCTGCTAATACGGCATCCCATGCTAGACAAAAAGGTTTATCCCTTCCCGGAGCACATAAGATTTAGCAAGGTTTTTTGTGTATTCTTTGTATAGAGCTGTCCAGGAATTTCCTCAAATTTCACATTGGTTAAATCCTTTTTTAGTTTTTCCCATGTTGTATTCATATCTATAGCCATTCAAAACTGTCTTACATTCTTTCTGAAAAAGAAACTGACAAACAACCCTCCCTCCATCTAATAAATCTTAAAAATCCTTCTGATGATTCTGAGCTTTATCTACAGAGGAACTAGTTTTATCTAAATATATCTATATAAGCATTAGTTTCCTGCAGTCATCCAAACTCCCGATGCAGCTGGTGGAAAAGGCAAGTCTAAATGGCAGTTTTGTCCACCTTAAGATAGGTAATGTGACTTGTGTTCTGGGTGTCATTTTCTGTTGATTGTAGAAGGAGACTTGGTTACACTGGGTACTTAATGTATACATGGCAAAATTTAGGTTCTATGAATCAGATTAAAGGAATTTAAATTAGATTTCTTAAATCTCAGCCACTGGAAAGTTTTTTCAACACATTTTATGTGTTAGAGTAACAGTTAACAGGGAAGTGAAAATAACAAGATTTTGTTTTAATAGAGTCTAATATTTCTTCACACACAATGCATTTCCCATAAAGAAACTTTTATTGTTACATTTCTTATATACTTAACCAGGTCTTGAAATCTTTCATTTATGGTATATAACCAATTACTTTTTTGTAATTTATTTTATTATTAAAGAGATGAACATTGACATTTATTTTTAAATTGTAATGTAAAAGGATTTGTGAATCTAACCAAATCAAACATATTTAAAAAATTCATTACTGTATTTTCTCATGGAATATTCTTTCCTCCATATAAAATAAAATTTACATTAAAAGTCTTATATATGTAGTTATTTTTACTGCCAGCAACAACTCTGCTTTTATGCTTCTATGTATTTTTCTTGCTTTTCTTTGGCTTTATTAGTCTTGATTTAATGTGAAATTTTACATGTTAACCATTGTTATAGTCTAGGAATACTAGAAGGTACATCAGGAGCAGGTGGAAATGTATATTATTTTATCTACAGCATATTGCCGGACATTATTATTATTATTATCTTATTATTATTGATATGTAATGCAGATAAAGCAGTATACTATCTCAAAATCTGTTATGTCTGCAAAATATGCTTTAAAGGGCCTGTATTAGATCATGAAACAAAATCTCTGATCTATTATCAAAATAATTATATAGATATTTGTGTTAATAAAGTTTTTCATAGCTATGGACATCCTAGACAATTTAGGTTTTCTTTAAATCTCTCACTCCTGTAAGTATTAATGCTATTTTAAAACACAGAAGAGTTCTTAGTCCAGGAGTCAATATTAGAACATAAACATGCAAATAGCAGAAATGGCAATGCAAGGTATGAAGAGCAAGACATGAATTTATATCATGGGGCAATATATTATCTTAGATCAATGAGTATTTTATTAAAAGCAGGCTTTTCTTTGGGTCAGAAGTTGAAGCAACTTGGTTCAATGTAAGCCTCATCTAATCTAGTGGTGTACATTCCTCTCTGAAGCTGATAGCTGATAGCTCTTCTCATTCCAACACAGAGAAATAAGATTTGCTGACTTTCTTTTTTTAATATTGAGAAAGTTAAAGCAACTAGCTTAGCTTGGATACTGCCTTTTTACAGGACTAAAATTTGAATGAGATTAATTCTACCTAGATGATCACATAGTAATAAACTGAAGTAGATGGAAAACATTGTTTGTTCACATGTTGTTACCAAAATAGCAACATAATATAGCTGTGGAAAACCCAAATCTAACCCAAATATTTTTTTTTAGCTGAAGTTGTGTGAAATCTACCCAGGGGTATCTGCAAAATTTATTATAAACATACAAACAAAAAATGTTGTTGAAAATCACTGTGATCTCTGCACTTTTATATCAAGTTGTCTGGAGAAACCTTGGTATTACAATCCAAAAAACTTCAGTGTGAATACATATAATCTGCCATTATTTCTCACCAATACAGAACTCTAAAAAGTGCTTTTCATAAAAATGCTGTTCTGTGCAAAAGTAAATCCATTTCATATTTTATTTTATCATATAAATTACAGTTTCAGTAAATTATAAATATTTTTGCAAACATTTCTGAGGGATATATTTTTAATTTTCTGAGCAATTAATGATTAGACATTCAGAGAAATCATAGTTTAGTGTTAGTAATTTATGTAAGGAAATTTCTGCTTTTGAATTTCTGTGCACCAGCTTTCTCCAAGTTCTTATGAACTGATAGTTCATAATGGCCATCTTGTTATTGAATAATTGAACAGATGAGAAGGTTTTAACTTGATATACTTCCACTATTATACTATGAAATTTTTATATAATGATAGTAAAAAAAAAAGTTTTTACTGATGTTTAGAATAACTTTCCAATAATAAGAACAATTATCACCAGGTAGAGGTCACTGGCATTTTTAGTATATGATACCTCTAAAACACTATGGCAAAGACTTCCCTCTTGGTATTGGAAAATAGGGAAGTTTCTCCACTTCTGATTTTCTAGATATCTTTCTTAAATCAAATAAGATTAACTGAAATGATGAGTGAGTGCTTCATGGCTTCATATATGGTAGCCAAACAATTTATTTTAAGACTGGAATAGATCAGATAACCTGTGGGTATGTTTTGAAATAACTGATTGTTTTACTTTTAATAGGTTATAAAGCTTGCTTTTGAAGAGTTTGAACTTGAAAGAGGCTATGATACTCTTACTGTTGGAGATGCTGGGAAAGTTGGTGATACAAGAACAGTGTTGTACGTGTAAGTACAGAACTTCAAAAATTTTTCTTGGAAATTTGTTGTCCTATGTTGTTTTTCCTGGGTCATGAGACTTTGATTTAACTTTTTAATGTACAAAATTTGTATATATAATGTAGGCTTAAAATTCAAGTACTGTCAAAGGATATAATTCACTCCAGATCTTTAGTAGCATCTTTATAGACTTTAATATCAGAGTTTAATATCAGACTTTAATATCAGAGACTAGAAACTGGAGAGAAATAAGATTTTTTAAAGAAAAGAACTTCTTTTAAGAAACAAGTACTATCTGTATAACTCTAATTGTATTCACAATTTACTAAAGGAATAAAAAAATGGCTTAGATTCAGCTAACATAAAATACAACTTGTGAAAATAAATAACCCATTGATTAATTTCAGAATTTTTATACTTAAAATTGGAGTTGTGAACAAAATTTTCATTAAAGCACATTAGGCCATGGCTCAGTAAACTTAAATATGCTTCATGGAATAATATCATAGGATAGGATAAGATAGGATAGGATAGAAAGAATATGTAGAAAGTGTAGGATTACCTGCCAAACTAGGTAGCTAATCTTAAAATACAGGTCTTTAATACTGTCTGGGCTTATGGAGAGAATAGAATGCTGTACCGATCTAACAGCCATCTCATTTTGGTTGCATATGCTTATTTTCCTACCTTCATAATGGGACTTTGTGGTCAGAAGATATTTTAGTTGTAGCTTTTAGAGGGTTAGGCTAGCATATAAATCCTGATCAGAGAATACAAAACAAAATTACAGGGTTAATGAATCAACAATGACTAAATAAGAAAAACTAGCAGCATATATTTCATAGGAACATTATAATGACATTATAATAACATTATTTGACATTGTATAGAAATCTACTGGATAAAGACAGTATTGAACATATTTGATAAAAAGAATCTATCATTATTTTATATTTTGATGGTTTTTAATCCATATAAATTACTGAAATGTTTATTTTACATAATTATAATAAATATGTACACTTAATACCCACATAAGTTATTTTAAATTAATCAGAATTCTTTTTGAGGGACAAGTCTGAAGACAATATCTTCATTTTACTTATTTGTTAATAACATTCAAAACATTCAGACATTCAAAACCCTCCTGGATGCGTTCCTGTGTGATGTACTCTAGGTGACCCTGCTCTGGCAGGGGGGTTGGACTAGATAATCTTTTGAGGTCCCTTCCAACCCCTAGGATTCTGTGATTCTGTGATCCTGTGATTCTGTAACATTTATTAATGGCTATTTTCTGAACTGTGATAACAAAGTATATAGAACACCCCTATTTCTTTTCTCTTAAAATCTAAGACTGGAAAATTATTGGATTATTTGCATGATGCATGTGTTTCTTATGTTGCAATAGCAACTAACTGCTACTAAGTAAATTGAATTCTATGTTTGAAGTACCTAAAAAAGAAAATACGAAAAAAAAATCCTGTTTTAAGAACAGACTTTAAACTAACATGAAAAGACTTGAACTGGGAGTGAGTTCATTTTTTCTTGTGTTTTGTATACTAATCAAATATTGCAACAATCTTTCTGAGGATGTTAATATCACTGCTTGTGACTGAAAAAAGGATTTGCAATTTTTCCTTTTTTATTGGGACAAGTATATATATATACTTTGGCTTACAGAAATCCCAAAACTCCATCAAAGTCAAGTTTTTAAATTTAGTAAATTTGGTACTCCAAATCATTAATTCTATTTGTTGCACTGTGAGTACTTCACGTACCAAAGCTTGCTTTTTTAAAATCATGTATCAATAAATTGTCAAATTTCTTTTTTATACCTTTCCATTTGAAGGGATTTAGCCTGTGTCTACATATTGTACATTTATTTCCATAGCTGCCTAAAAAAAATTCCAAAATACTCTTAGCTCATATTAATTGCTATTTTTGGTGTCTTTAGAAGGCAAGTCTTCATAATCACATCACCACTTATAACTATTTTTCACTTTAATAACATTTTGAAGACCTCTGTAGCAGACATCCACTTCAGAATGTATCATTGGCATTTCTAGCACTAACACAGTGTTCTCACTAGAGACATGCTGTACTTCTAGCCCTTCCTTCAGTATGATTTTTGACTAAAATAGCAACTGGTTTATCCTTATTTCTCTACAGTCTATCACTTGGGCTTACAGTACAGTGCTGGCCCTTCCATCTCTACTGTAAATTGTATCTTTGATGAAAACGAGGTCTATGCAATTAAATGTATCTGCTTTTTGGGTTGCAATACTTTGCACATTAGCATTACCCTGAAAATCATCTGAGAAAGTAAATGATTAATAAACTAAATAGAGTGGAAATACTGGAAGGCCCAATTATTAAACTACAGTGTCACAATAATTACCGATGAATTTGAATTTGTTGCGGCACTGGTTTTGCAGTTATTAAACAGTAGATTGTATCATGCATTACAGAATACACTCTATTTAAACTGCTTCACAAATATGCTTCATTTTGTATTTTTTTGCAAAATGTCTGTGAATGCAAAGTAACTTGCTTCATAAAACACTAGGTCCACTTCTAGACTATGTTATCATGAGAAAACTCGTAACTAAATGTCAAAGTGATTTTCTTACCAAAATTTTCTATTACTTGGTTTTAATAACTTCTGTTGTATTTAATGAGGTTTGAGCAGCACCTTGCAGTTTTTTATTCTTCTCAGGGGAATGAAACAGCTTATAGGAAAGACGTTTCTGGTTAGATTTAATTTATAATTTCTCAGACTCTCTTAAAAATAATATAGCTTTTCTTATGCTGAACAGGTTTCTATTGGCAGCTTAAATGTCAGCATTCTAAAAATTCTAAAAAATGTCACTGTAGAAACTCATACATTTGGTTATAAAACTTCATAGTTTTTTACAATTTAATTCTAAATAATATGCAAAAATAAATACATTTCTAAATCCAAATATAATTTGAACCTTTCCCTTCCATACAAAATTGTCATGTCTGAACACCCAGGCTTCAGCCCCCTCAGCTGCAAAATTTTACAGCTCTCAGCTGCTAGAGCCCTCAAGGTAGTATCTACTTCTGTGTACTTTAATGTAGACTTACTACTCAAGCTTTACAATGAGGTCAGTTATGCCAGGTTGTTTATAAGCCAGTCATCCAATGAACATTAGAAACTGGATAATGACAAGTCAGTAAACAGCAGACCTTAAAATACTTGATGAGAAGAAGGTTGAAGAAGTTGACAGAGATCACAATATATAAATGATTAGTCCTGGCACAAGCTTTCTATAGTGTCCAGACAGGCCTAGGATAACTGGCTGCCCCCAGCTGGCTGCTGCCAACTCACCTGTGCAAACTCACGGATGCCAACTTACCACTAGGACAACTGGCCGCCAGCCAGCAGATGGCGATAGTTCAGCACCATGAACAGAACTGCTTTCAGACCATGAACAGAACTTCAGGGAGCAGAGGGCTCTGCTCAGGGGGCTCTGATTTTTTCAACACTGTCTGTATATATAGAGAAGTTCAAGTGTATGAGTCACACAATTTGTAATGAGAAAACTTAACTATGAGATAAAAGCAACTCAATCAAACATGAGAAATGAAAAACTAATCATGGCATAAAGGTAACTCAATCAAATGTAAGAAACAATAAATTAATGATAAGATAAAGGCAACTCAATCAAACGTATTCCAAACAGCTCATTTCAGGTTGCAGTCCTGAACATTGCTTTTAAAAACTGTGTTTTGATGGGTTTTTAAGTTCATTTGTTTTACATTACTTTTAGAAAATGTTTTTGAATGCTTTATGTTTGCATTCATTTGATATAACTTTTAAAAAAATATTGGATGTTTTATAAATCCATTTGTTTAATATAACTTTTAAAAGCTGTGTTTTTATTTTTTTTAATTGCATGTGTTTAATATTACTTTTAGAAAATATCTCACATTTTATTAACTTGCATTTATCTCACTGTTAATTTTTCATGTTACAAACTGTATGACTCATACACTTGAATTTGACCATATATTTGCAGTTTCCTTGCAAAAATCAGAGCCCCACGAGCAGGTCCACCTGCTCCCTGACATTCTGTTCATGGTGCTAAAGGTGGTTCTGTTCATGGACTGAATTTCACATTACTTCCTTCACATTCTTCCTTCTGAATTTTGTAGAAGTTGTAAATTTTAGTAGAGAAAGTAGGTTTTGGTTGGTTGGTTGGTTGGTTGGTTGATTGGTTGGTTGGGTTTGGTTTTTTTTATTCTGTGTTGGAGTCTTACCTTGTTTCCACTCACCTTCTACTTTTATGATGTCTTTGCATTCAAGTTGCAATTGTATTAACGTCTGGTTTATTCTATTTAAATAATATGTTTTTTTCAGAATTCACGTACTGGTTTCTGTTCTTTTTATAGCTTCTTTCTTGAGAAATTTTGCTTCTGGGACACCTTGTCTCAGTTTGGCACTGTTATTTTTTTACTTATCTCACATGTATTTGTTTATAATAGTCAAGGTTTAGAGTTGGAAGACAGATAGAGAATCCAGTATGTGCCCCATTTGAGCAAAATAGGGTGTATATAAAGTCTCTTTCCTTGTATTAACTAGTTACTGCAATACCTGTAGCTTCCATTCCGAAAGCTTCTGATATGTGGAGTTCTACGTGGAGTTCTCTTCTTGTGATGTTTTCTTTTTTCGTATCTTAGCTTTCATAGAGATATTCTGCAGCCACATTTTATGTGCGACTTTTCCCACTACTCTTGAAAGACTGTATATCTATCATGAAAATCTGAACAGTTGTTCAGATGCAGTGCTGCAACCTGATTACATGGCAGGCATTTTTCACCATTAAGAAGTAATCTACAAAGATTTTTTTTTTTCTGAATCAGTTGTCAACACACATCTTTTTGCATTAAGATACCAGAATTATAGATGCATAAAGGGTATTACTGAGAAGCTATAAGGCTTTATAGTGGGATTCACCAGCTTGCCTTAAGTGTTACTTATATATGTATTGTATTGAAATGTATGTATCTATACATAGTTATCACACATTACTGTATGAGGAATAGCATTTTCTCCTTAAATTTAAGAGGTCGAGTTATTTGAATGGAGTAGATGAGGTTCTAGCAAGTTCTTCTGGACACAGGCACTGTATGACATATAAACCAACTTCCTTTACGTTCAAAAAGCATGGCAAAAAAAGCAATACTAATCTAAGTAGGTGAAAACTATTTAACTCATACAGTCTCTCACATCTCTAGTACCTTACTTATGAAAACTTTAGGTAGAAATGGCTTTATTAAAAGTGTTTAATCATTGTTAACTTGAACACAGCCATTCAAATTTTTTTTATTAAGACTTAATGTTGTTCTAATCTATATGGAGTAGTTAATTTTATAAAAAAACCAGCTGATAAGAACACTAGCGTAATATATTGTAAAGAGGCCCAAATATATTAATAGTTTAAAAGACTGTGTTTTTTAGTAGTAGCAGTACTAGTAGTAATAGTAATTTATGCCTCTGCAAATGACTTCACAATTTATCCTACATACAGACTCACTGGATCTAGTGTTCCTGACCTTATTGTGAGCATGAGTAACCAGATGTGGCTTCATTTACAATCCGATGACAGCATTGGCTCACCGGGATTCAAAGCTGTTTATCAAGGTATGAACTAAATTAACTGTTTTAACCTAATGTTGTAACGTCCTTCATTACATCCCAGCAAATGTATTTCAAATAGACATTTAGTCCTTTCACAAATTTAGAGTTTTGATACTGTCTCTATTGTTAATTCATGTTTAATAGAGATATGGAGTTGCAAATACCCACAAAATAACTAAAAAGTATCTGAACTAAAATTAAAAATGAAAGTTACTGTTCTAGCGCTCTTTCATACAACCTACAAATTTCTATCATATTTGAAAAAATATAAATTTTACGTTCTGCTAACCTGTGCAATTCCTTATATTGTTTATTTTTTGAAAATTACAATTGGTTTTCTTTGACTTTATTGGGGTAGTTACAAAACTTGTTTTCATGCCTCACCAAGAATCTTCACAGACCAGAGTCAAAATTAGTATGTAACAAAACCATCAAAACAGATATATTGTATATGATTGTGGAAATCAAGAAGACATGTAAGATTGTGGAAATTCAACCCAAAAAAGTGATATATATAACCCTAGCCTTATTTGTGCTGCTTCTCTCTCAAAGAGAGAACCTTGCTAATATAAACATCTTTAATTTTTCTTGAAGGTGAGCTTCAGTTGGATGCTTTCTGAAATCGATTTATACCTGATATCTGCTAGTCTGTGAGCGTGTATTGATATTTTACATTTTAATAGGTTGCGTAGACCTTCAGCTAGAAAGAGGTTTTGCTTACTAGCAGATGGTATCACTTTTGGTTAATTTCCATGTTAGTTAGTTCACCTTAAGGAAAAGGACAGAAACAGTTAATACTATTTTCAATAGCTTCCTATGGGCATATATGGTGAAAATGATGTAATAGTAATTTTGTCAAAATTACTTTTGTACAAAAGATGATGCAAAACATTGAGAGACTGTTCACTGTTCATTAACTGAAAGTAGCTTAATTAGGAGAGTGGAAGTTCTCTCTAAACATTTTCCATAAACTGAAGCACCCTATCTATGTGTTTCATTTCACCATTTACTTTACTGTTTCAACACCGAAATAGGCAAAATAAAGAGTGAAAATTTAAGTAGATGTTAACTTCAAGTTTAGTAAACTAAAAATTTATTGCACTAAGGGTATTAAGACAGGTTTGCCTGTGCAGGTTTTTGTAAGTGGTGTCTGTCACTGATGTCATATTGTGAACTCTAATGATGAAAGGAACAAGAAGGGAAAATTCTCCCCATTGGTCAGCCAGGAAACCCAGTGCTGGTTCGCCACACCAGTATCCTTCTGCAGGTGGTCTCTGCATTGAAGCAGGTGGTGATGATGACAGTGATTATATTAGGATTATATTTTCACCATAATTTTTCCCTACTACTATATACTTTTCTTTGGAACTCCCTCAAACTCACCATTGGTTATTACCACTCACAGTGCTGATTGGAGTATGCTAATTAGGTTGTGTTGTACATTCATAGATTGTTAATTTCCTGTGCACATACATTGTTCAGTAATATTTACTGAGTATTAAATTACTATTATATACTTTTTTAAGCACCTTATTTTGGTTTTCTTTAATGTGAATTGAAATCTACAAAACAAGAAGTAAAGAAAAGGGAAGAAAGAAGGGGTGTTTCTCATGATGGTGTCAGTCGCTTCCCATAAGAATTCTCCATAGCAACACAACTGGGATTTGCACGTCCATGGCCATGAGACTAGCAATATGAAAACAACAAGGAAAAAGTACCATCACTAAGGCTCTCAAAACACTTTCACAATTGCTTAAGTGAGATGTTAGAGTGCTATGAGAAAAAAAGCAGATGCAGGCACATAGCATTACTATGGCTAAAACATTAAGGTGTCTTAATACACTGCACCACATGTCCAACCTATACAATTACACAGCTCAAGTCTGTTGTGTGGCCTGAAGGCAATGACATATTCTTTATTTACCTTAAGCCCATCCCTATTCATCCTCTCTTTCATGCTTTCATCTGTTTTACTTGTGTCATTTCTAGGGACTGTGTTGATTAAGACAATAAATTTTCTTTATAAAATCCATTTGTGAGTTACATAAGGTATAAATAGTGAATATATGGTGGAAAGAGAGTATTGGCACAAGTTATGTATCTGACAGTTTGTATTTTTTCCTCAATCCAAAATTATGAACTTTATCTCATCATACCTCTATGAGAAAGTTCAAAAATTTATCTGCTGAGTTATTTTTCTGCTATCATTTATCTTTCTGGTATTTCTAAACTAAAGGTGTCTGGTTTTATTTCTGTATTTATCTAATTTAACAAAGATACCTTATTTCATTTATGGAGTTCAATCTCTTACTTATGGGAACTTTCTGAGAACTGAAATATACAATGTGAATTTGGCAGTAGTAGTAGCATCTCTGTTACTAAGTATATTGTTACCATTTGATGGTTGGATTCTGAGTTTTAGTCTAGCTTTACAACCAATTGTGAGTCATTCTGTGCTTTTGTAGTTTCAAAAATTAATTCCAGTATTGAAATTGTGAAATGTTTACCACCTCAGAAGTGTAGTAAATATCTTGTTATGAAGGTGAATTATAACTTTATTCTCTGTTTTGCCTCAGTACTCTCGTTAGTTTTATTAGAATTTTCTCATCTTTTACTGTTGACAAAAGTTTTTTCCACCTACACTCTCAACGTATCTCCTGCTTTAGGTCAAGTGTAAAACATTTATTCTGTCAAAAGATACCACAATGATTTTGCTTCCCCTTTGTTTAACAGTCAGAAAACCTGTCCAAAAATAGAATCTCATTTTAGTGATGAGAAAGTTAATGGATTGAGTCATATGACCTGAAAGACACCGTCTTTGTGATTGCAGTTAGCTAAAAAGAAAGGAAACTGCAGGCTTTGATGGCTTATACATGGTCTATAGAGACAAAGTAACAGGCATCTTTATTTTATCTTTTTTTACCAAAAAATCTGAGTTTTACTCATGATTAGTACATGTCTCCTCACCCTCTTGGTCAATATTTTATAATTGAATGAATTTTGACTTTTTACCTGTTACGGTATAATAAATTTTTATATTAATATTTGCAAAGTATCATAAACTGCTTGCCATTTATAGAAAACTGTTCCTTTAGCTGAGCTTTGTCTCACCTTAATTATGAAATACAGAAACCACACCTATGACCTACCCAATATTAGTATGTCCACCTAAAAATGGCATGAAATAATACCTGTAAATGAATAGATATGCATCACAGATTTTTTATATGAATAGTAAATTTAATCCTGTTTATTGTTTGCCTAAGGGATTAAGAGGAAAAATTCTTTTAATATTCTTATGCCTCTTCTTTGGCTTGCCTTTGGAAACATCTTAATGTCAGAAATATGTAGTGCTACTAACAACATGCTATCTATATTCTTATTACTCAGATTTCTCTTCTTGATTTTGAATAGAGTTTATATTTACTTTAAGAAAAGTTCTGTAGTCTGCCTAATTAGTCAGGTATCTTGGACTGTACAATACAATCTGAAGAAGAAAAATGTGCAGCTCTCCAATAGTTGGATTCGCAAGAAAAATTTCAGACACAGTGTTATATTTTTAGTGTTCAGTTGTAGTTTTGAATGCAGAAGAACTGTACCTGTATCACTGTATTCAAATGAAAAGTGAGCTATGGAATCACAGATGGTAAAACTAATGTTGAGGTTAGCTTGTTACCTCGTCATCATCAGTTTTTGTGTATTATAAAGACAAAGATAATTTAAACATTACCTATGTATGATCCAGCACAGGCAGGATGCAAGAACAATAACAAAACCAAACATGAAATGCAAAGAGTAAATTTATTTTCGTTACCTTGTCAACTGGGGGATCACTGAAGCAGCACCTAGGCAGAGACACACAAGCGGGTATGCAGGCATCACAAAGCTCAGTCCATGGCCAGGGGATTACCAAATATGCTAGTTTTGCCTGTATATCAGGGATTTACACAGGCATAGTTTATCACTATGCTTTGGTCTTTCACATGGTAAGGCAGGAATTTCAAGCATGTTCAACAGAGTGCCTCTAAGTCTATCACAGACTTATGTTATGTAAAAATAGATGTTCTAATTGTCCAACACACGAGGCTGAACAACAACTAATATGATATATGTGTTTTTCAACACTCCAGCTAAAAGTCACTTGAGTGTGTTTACAATCCTCATCAATCTTCCATTATTTTCTTACAACCATGTGTAAGCACATTATTAATAAGTAAAATGCAAGATGCTACAGGCAACCTTAACTTTGATGTTAAACTTTCTAAACCATATTAGAAACATGTTATTATTACTAAACTAGAAAGCTATTAACTTACATTAAACAATTTAAAATGCTGAAGAATAATCTGCACCTAAGGTTACTTTTCTTAAAAAAAAAGTAATAATTCTGTAGACTGTATCTGATAGTCCTTTATTCTCTGTTATAGTTCCCCAGACATCCTTACAGAATGGTTCTATATATTTCTGAAAGAATTCTCTGAAAACATCTAGAGTTTCTGTTAAAAGGCCAGACATTTAAATTGTACTGTCCTTAAAGAAAGTATATCAAAGTATAACTAAGTATATCAAAGCATCTATACTAAAATTCTCTTCTGTTATAATCTATAACAATTTTCCTTACTGAAGCCAGCATGACCAGGTGTCATTTCACACACCTTCATTAAGCAAACTGAAGGAAAACAAAATACATTATTATGCATAGTTAATGTCACTAAAATGAGCATTGTCTTCTGCTGTAGACACAGAGAAATTAGTTACACTAGATATTTCACAGATAAGATTTCATGATAAAAAGCTCTAACATTTCTAAGTGAATACTTGTATACGTAACTACTTGTGAAGAGGGGTCTGTGTTAAAGATAAAATTTTCAAGTTTTGTTACAGAACCAAAAAAAAAATAGAAGGAAATTTATTCAGAGTAAAAAATAACAGATTTAAGCTGTCTTTAAGACAATTTTCAGAATTTCAGTGATAAACTTGTTTAAAAAGTAAAGGAATTACAAAGACTGGATTGTAAGTTCTAGTTATGTCTCTAATATATATATATATTTTTTAACCTGGGTATTTGGTAAGGTTAAGAAAGACTTCAGTGTATTTCTCCATAAAAAGGGCATATCCGAAATCCTCATATGCCATCTCCTGGAAGAGTAGCATAACCATGCTGAATGGTAATTATGTTGAAAGTTTTTGCCAGTTTCTGCTGAAGTTGCTTCAGTGTGTGTATTTTTACGTATACATTAGAACAGGGCCCGGTATCTTCTGAGCACTCTGATTAAATTGATTTAGGTTGATCAAAATACTTGTTTTAAATGAGTAAACTATTTATTGAAAGACATTTTTTGAGCTCTAACTTCAACTTCATTCCTGCCATGCAATGACTCTAAAATCTGACAGATATAATTTTTCATATATTAATGTGTAATTAAAGAGTAGTATGACACATATACTTAAATAGACTGTGCATAAAGTGTAATCCTAAGGATGAAAACAATATTAATACCAGCATACTACCATTTTGAGGTCCCAGGTTAATTCTGTAACACCAACAGACGAAGTATCTCGACCAAAGACATGTTAAGACTAAATTTTTACAAGGAGACTTTTATTGCAAGCTGTTGCTGGTCATGGGCTAAAGCAGGGGCTTTTTTTAGATACAATAGGTAAAGAATTTTTCATTGAGTAATTATAAAATCATACACCTGTTTTTCAAAAACAAAAATAATTTTCCTCTTGGCCTGAATTTCAATTGTGTTTTGACCACAAGAGAAGAACAATCATGCCCAATCTAGCCCAGCAACTTGTGATCTGATACAGTATTTTGGCAAATCTGAATCGTGATGGAAGAGAAAGACTTGATTTGTGCCATTTCTTAATATGCATACATTTACCTGCTACACGGATGAACTAGGCATCGTCATTGCCATGCATATCCATGTCACAGAATCACAGAAT
>VZRW01003801.1:0-22049 GCA_013398125.1 Aegotheles bennettii | reverse complement strand
GTTGCCATCACAGAAATATGGTGCAATGACTTACACAACTGGGGTGCTGCAATGTATGGCTATAAACTCTTCAGAAGGGATAGGCAAGGAAGGAGAGGCAGTTGGGTGGCCTTGTATGTTAGGGAGTGTTTTGATTGTGATGAAAGGGTCTAGTGTTTATGGGTAAGTATCACTGGAAAGGCCAATAAGGCAGACAACATGGTGTGAGTCTGTTTTAGATCACCCAATCAGGATGAAGAGGAAGACAAAATATTCTATAAGCAGCTAGGAGAAGTCTCACTATCACTAGCCTTTGTTCTCTTGGAGGACTTCAATGTACCAGATGTCTGCTGGAAATACAATATGGCAGAGAGGAAACAGTCAAGGAGATTTCTGGAGTGTGTGAAAGATAACTTCCTGACAGCTGATGAGTGAGCCAACTAGGGAAGGCATCCTGCTGGAACTGCTACCTGTGAACAGAGAAGGACTTGTGGGTCATGTTATAGTTGGAGGCCATCTTGGGCATAGTCATCATGAAATGACAGAGTTTTCAATTCTTGGAGAGATAAGAATGGGGGTCAGCAGAACTTCTACCTTGGACATCTGGTGGGCAGACTTTGGCCTGTTTAGGACACTGGTTGTCAGAGTCACTTAGGACGCAGTCCTGGAGGGAAAAGCAGTCCAGGAAGGCTATACAATCTTCAAAAAGGAAATCTTAAAGATGCAGGAGTAGGATGTGCCTGTGTGTTGAAAGATGAGCTGGTGGGGAAGAAGACTGGCCTGGCTGAACAGAGACCTTTGGTTGGAACTCATGAAAGAATAGAGTTTATGACCTTTGGAAGAAGCATCAGACAACTCAGGAGTACTACAAAGATATTGGGAAGCTACACAGGGAGAAATTTAGAAGAGTCAAAGCCCAGCTAGAACTTTATCTGGTCACTGCTGTAAAAACAATAAAAAAAGTTTCTATAAATACTTCAGCAGCAAAAGGAAGGCTAAGAAGAATCTCTCTGCTTTATTGGATGCAGAGGGAAACATAGTGACAAAGGATGAGGAAAAAGCTGAGGTACTTAATGCCTTCTTTGTCTCAGTCTTTATTAGTAAGACCAGTTGTTCTCTGTGTACCTGGCCCACTGAGATGGAAGACAGGGACAGGGAGTAGAATGGAGCCCCATAATCCAAGGAGAAATGGTCGCTGCCTGCTGGACCACTTAGACACACACACATCTATGGGTCTGGGTGGGATCCATCCAAGGATACTGAGGGCGGTGTTGGAAGTGCTCATCAAGCCACTTTCCATCATCTATCAGCAGTCCTAGCTAACCGGGGAGGTCCTAGTGGACTGGCGGTTACAAAATGTGACACCCAGNTGTACAAGAAGGGCCAGAAGGAAGATCTGGGGAACTACAGGCTTGTCAGTCTGACCTTGGTGCTGGGAAAGTTTATGGAACAAATAATCTTGAGTGCCATCATGCAGCATGTACAGAACAACCTGGTTATCAGGCCCAGTCAGCATGGTTTTAGGAAATTCAGGTCCTGCTTTACTAACCTGATCTCATTCTATAACAAGGTAACCCACTCAGTGGAGGAAGGAAAGGCTGTAATTGTTGTCTACCTAGCCATTGAGATTCTGGAGCATGTTCAAAGAAGGACAATGAAGCTGGTGAAGTGTCTAGAGCACAAGTCATGAGGAGTGGCTGAGGCAACTGGAGTTGTTTAGCCTGGAGAAAAGGAGACTGAGGGGAGATCTTATTGCTCACTGCAACTCCCTTTTAAGGAGTTTGCAGGGAGGTGGGTGTTGGTTTCTTCTGTCAAGTAACAAGGGATAAGACAAGAGGAAATGACCTCAAGTTGCACCAGGGCAGGATTAGATTGAATATTAGGAAACATTTTTTCACTGAAAGGATAATCAAATATTGGAACAGGCTGCCCAGTGAAGTGGTTGAGTCACTGTGCTTGGAGGTATATAAAAGATGTGCAGATGTGGTGCTTAGGGACATGGTTTAGTGGTGGACTTGGCAGTGTGCTAGGTTAATGATTAGACTTGATCTTACAGGTCTTTTCCAACCAAAATTATTCTATGATTCTGTGATACTCCCAAAGCACTTTCACCAGCCTCGTGGTCCAGATGAAAGGTAAGTTGTTTTTGAATAAGCAGAGGGATGTATGCAGCCTGATATGTATAATTTGGCTTTGAGGATCAGAAGGAATGTTATGGTATATTTCCAGTAGTTTGCATATATAAGATCATGAATTGTCCATATATTTTAAACATACCCTCTAAACTACAGATGGTGATCCAGTAAATATAAATGCTTGTGGATTTATTGCTGAAATGACTTCAGTATCTTGAGTAAAATGTTTTGGGAGCTTATTAAATTGGTCTGGAACGGCTGTTTAATATATTCATGAAGGTTGTATTGATTGTGGGATGTTTGCCTTAGAATCAAATGGTCATAGCTTCAAAATGCAAGATATTTTGAGTCCTTTTAATATTTCATTAATCTTTACTCTGACTGCTTTGGAAATTTGAGTTTATGGATTGTTCTTTTAAGTTAAAAATTGTTCAGAGTTTAGCTTCTTGAACTAATATCCTTTTAACACTATTTGTATATTATTTTTTCACAAAATGAAATATACAAGACACTGGGGACATTAAATTGATTTAATAATGGATAAGGTTTCTAAAATGAAGAAAATAACATACACTAAAGTGTACCCCAGTGACATCAGAGTTGGGCTTAGCTTGTAGCACTTGTATACAGACTGATTAACACCTCACTAAACTCAGCTAGTCTGTCTGTAGAATTAAGGTACTTCTAAAAGCCACTAAAGTGAATCATAACAATAAAAGTTAGATAGATATGTTCCTACATGAATTTTCTCTGAATAAAGCCAAAGGTTTCTTAAAATTACTCAATGGCATTCCCCAGATGCTGATCTTATTTCCTATATATTTTTTTAAAGCTATTGTAGAGAATGTTGCAAGAAGTTTGAATTCTGTGCTATAGACTTTACAGAATGATAATTTATAGAATCATAGAATGGTTTGGGTTGGAGGGGACCTTAAAGATTACCTAGTTCCAACCCCTCTGCCATGGACAGGGACATCTCCCACTAGACCAGGTTGCTCAAAGCCCCAAATTAATTGTGATTAATTTATTTTTATTTTTGTGTGGACTAAAATTGTATTCCACATAGGGTGAAAGTGTGCAGTTTTACTACTGACATTAAACAAAGAAAGGAAGAAGAGGGCTGCTTTTGATGTGCCAACTTTGAAGAAAGTGTACCTATATAACAGTTAGACTTCAGTGACTGTACAGCTTCAGTCTTTTTCCTCTTGTTTTTCCCCTGGGAACACTTAATACCCTGTAGAAAGAGAATCTTGGCTGATGTGTTACTCTTATTGAGGTGGTTTGACAGAACTTTAAGGCTACATTTACAGCATCTTAAAATCCTACAGTATTGTCTGAACAATGTAAAGCAGGGCACCAGGAACTACAGTGCTAAAACTGCACTTCTTGTGATAGTTTGTGGACTATTGCTCCTATTTTCACAGAAGGGAAACTGGGATACAGAAAAGTGGTTTTTGCTCTAGGCTGTTGCTGAAGAAAATAATGAATGGCTACCTAAGAGTCTAGTGTGTTGTTTCTTAAGTTATGCTGCCTTTCCGCAGAAGTTGCAGTCGCGCTGTTGAAGTGTTCTGTAACTCACACCTATATATAAAAAATTAAGATTACTTCTGTATCAGTATGAGGTGCTTGAGAAACCAAGTATTTTTCAAGGGAAAGATAGGGGGTTGTAGCCGTTCTACCAGAAATGTTTATCATCTTGGACATCCCTTTCTTTCACCATGTTTCCTTAAAACAAAATATGTTGTTCTGATTATATCTATTATTATTATTTCCTTGGAAGAAGAGGTGTCTGCAGTTGTCAAAGGCTGCTCAGAGCAAAAATTAGTGCAATCAAATCTAGCTCTCTTTCAAAACCCTGTTCTGATTAGGACAAGTGTTTTCTGTGGTTCCAGAAGTATCAGAAGGAAAAGATGTTTACAGGCTTGTTTTCAGTATTAACCTTTATAGTAAATACTGCTGAAGGACACCATGGCATAGGACTAGTACAGGATTGCGATAATCAAGAACAACTTAGGTGAAAATCTGAGAATCTTCAGAGGCTTATTGGGTTGGGAATGTCAAATCTGTGAAGTTGAGGGGATTAAACCTCTGTGCATATTTACTTTTGATTTGTGTAATATTTGCTCCTATAATCAGTAAAGCAAATTAATAAAAACAATACATAATGCACTTGGTAGAACATATGAGCTGGGTATAAGTTAAAAATAACATAATTAATTTTCTACATGTTTTATTTATCTGGGAATATGATTATATTAATATCAAAGATTAAATGTAATCACTGTTACTTAGTGGTTTGTAAATGGATGTGTACTGATAAACAATGAGTACTTGTAAAATACAAGGTGGAATTCTGACATGAGTCTTGAATTTATGAATTTCATTTCTTGGAGAACAGCATGACTTATATAGAGATAGATGTATTTATAAATACATACACACAGAGCACAATTCTTTTTGTTCTTATCTCAGAGCAAGATATGATGACTAAGGAGAAATCTCACTCCAAATTATTTGTTACTGGAAACTTCTGTTGCTGGAGTAAAGTTCTCTTTTCAGCAAAGCACATGAAAAATTATTTAACCACATAGAAATCATTTTCTTGATTGACATCGAGAGCATGTACTGCTGTATTTTAGAATAGATTCTTAGCCGGTTTGAATTGTCATAGCACCACTTAAGCCAATAGGTTTATGACAGCATACATCTTCTGAGAATCTTTGCACATCTTCAGGATCAAAAAGCTCAGGTTACTAATTGCAATCTGAAAATGTGCAAGACAAATTTGGAGGAAGAATGATCTGAAACAGTTTGGCTCAGTGGCAAGATTAAGTGGAAGAAAGTGATCATACCGGAAAGGGCCTGCAAGTAATTTCACAATATAATAGGATGAAGAAAAAGGCCAGAGTGATTCAGAGTTTCATGTTCAGAGGTGGCATGTTTCAGAGTGGCACAGTTATATTTCTTCTTTCTATCACTGTGGTATAACCTCAGCCAGCACATTGTGTTCAGTTGGGAACATATAACTGCCAGATAGATCCTGATGAACTGGGGCTTGTTCTTAGATGAAAACCAAAAATGATTAGAGAACTGAAAGGATTTTTAACAAAACGTTAAAGGAACCAGGTATTTCAGCTAGCAAGTGGAGACTTTGCCAGGCTGCAAGTTGGGCAAATATAAATCTGAAGGAATGACAGCAGCTGCTGGAGGGAACTAAAATGAAGAATAAATAAGCAGGTCAAGAACTGAAAGAAAGCCTAATGAGATATATAAACCTGAATAGGACAAAGCACTTGAGGGAGATGATCCTAACCCTCTACTCAGTCCCAGTGAGGCCACATTTGGAGTACTGCATGCAGTTCTGAGCACCGCAGTATAAGGGAGATGTAGAGCTCCTGAAGCAGGTCCAAAGACAAGCCACTAAATTTGTCAAGGGTCTGGAGAATCTCTCCTATAAAGAAAGGCTGAGGAAGCTGGGCCTGTTCAGCCTCAAGAAGAGATGACTGAGAGAGGACCTCATTAATGTGTATAAATACCTAAAGTATGGGTGTCAAGAGGATGGAGCCAGGTTATTTTTGGTGGTGTCAACTGACAGAACAAGAGGCTACAGGCAGAATCTGATGCACAGGAAGTTTCACCTGAACATCAGAAAGAACTTCTTTACTGTGTGAGTTACTGCACACTGGAACAGGTTGCCCAGAGAGGTTGTGGAGTCTTCCTCACTGGAGATATTCAAGAACCATTTGGATGCAATCCTGTGCCATGATGACCCTGCATGGGCAGGGAGGTTGGACCAGATTACCCACTGTGGTCCCATCCATCCTTACCAATTCTGTGATTCTGTGATTCTGTGAGGTCTAATTCTGTGTAATTTTTCACACATCTAAGTCTCACTGAATTCAATTTGATATTTGTTATCTAAATACCTTCATGGTTCCTCAGCAAGGTTTGCTAAGCCAAACAACAGCTGATGCATTTGCAGTGTTTTGTCACTGTACTTACCCAGAGCTGTAGCATGGGTTGACATGTTGGCGGCTGTGAATACTGGCACCGTGCTGTTATGGATCAATCTAGGAACAGTTTTTGGCAGTGTAAAAGGTCAAAAACAGCAGGACAGGTGGCAGGATCAGTGATCAGCAGCTTGCTTTTTTTTTTTTTACTGATGACACTGCCTTCTGCTGACAGGGTGTTATGCTGTTCTTTGGTATGATGAAATGCAGGCCTTTTCTCAACTGCAAGTTGAATATGATCGTCTATGATACCTGATCATGATTGGCATGGATTATCTCTGAGAATAGACTTCTCATGATCTTGAAATCCTTGAAGAGTTTGGTCAAAATGAGTTTAAATAAGTACCTGGTGGAGATTGTTTGACTGCTTGTGAGTAATTAACTTAAGTCCAAGCAATAGTTCATTAAAGGCTAAACAATAATAAGATAAGACAATGACTAGACATTAGAAAAAGGAACTTTGAATTAAGTTGGGCAATCAACCCAAGGAACTGTGTGGGATTTTTTATGTCAGCCAACATAGCGTCCTTTGAATAGATTTTGTTAATTATAATATGAAAACCACACTTCTAGGAATTAAGATATCTGCCTCTGCTTGAAGATCCCTACCCATTGAGCTTGCACAACAGAATTAAAATGTACTGTATCTTTAAATTGAGGCAGAGAAAGTTTTAACCAATAATATGCAAGTTATAGGATAGTGAGTACCAATAAAAACTTGTAAGAGTTGTATATGTTAATAGATTGATTGTGATGATTATAAGTATTGTAATCTTTCAGTGTGAGGTGTGCTAGCTTTGTGGAATACCACCTAGAACCACCCTGTGCACACGAAGGAATTAAACAACTAATACCTTGACTGTGTTATTGGCATACACAGTGGGTAAAAGATCCCACTAGTTTTTGGGACAACACTCATGCTAATTCTGAAGCTATGTTTGTTTACTTAGCCACAGCAATGAATCTGATTCAGTGCTTCGAGAAGGATCTTGTGTCAAAAAAATAGTTTTTGTTAAGTCCAGCATGTAACGACCAACCCTAAAGAAATAGTTCTGGAGCTGAGAGTGTCAAGAAGGGCTGCATGTATGTTCAGAAGGGATGCAATGTTGCAGAGCTGAGTCAAAAGAAGGTAGCTGTTACTTTAACATACACAGTTGTTTTGCTTAAGGTTTCCCAAAAGGTCGGTGTTCAATCTTGCATTCCAGTGACACAAGAAGGATCTGGTTTGCTCTTTTAGATGCTGCTCCTTACAATACTGTTAGGTTTTGGAGCACCGACACATTATAGAAAAGAAATATTAGTTGGCAGTAGAAGATCACTAAACAGAATGATTTCTGACACTGATTTAGTAGACTGAAATTTTTACTTACAGCACTTTTCAGCTACACTGGCTGTTAAAGGGGTATGTTGGTAAGGAAAAAGTGAAACTTAGATACTGACTGAGAGTGTTAGTATCTACTAAGAGGATCAGACATGATCCTTTATCTACAGAAAATATGATGAACAGGTCTTTCTAAGTTCTAATTTCTACATCTTATTGATTTCTTGTCTTTCATTTATAGTCTGATAACAGCCAGGGGACTATTAGGGACCACCCTGCTTTCCCACGGTAGCTCTGAAGAAATTTAGAGGCAGCTGTGATGACAGTAGCATCTGGTTACCATCTCCTCTTTTTCTTTCTGTTGCTAACCAATAGAACAAGAGGCAACGGATAGAAACTGATGCACAGGAGGTTCCACCTGAACATCAGAAAGAACTTCTTTACTGTGTGAGTTACTGCACACTGGAACAAGTTGCCCAGAGAGGTTGTGGAGTCTCCCTCATTGGAGATATTCAAGAACTGCCTGGATGCAGTCCTGTGCCATGTGCTCTAGGATGACCCTGCGTGGTCAGGGAGGTTGGACCAGATGACCCATTGAGGTCCCTTCCAACCTTACCTATTCTGTGATTCTGTGATTCTGTGATTCTGTGATTCTGTGAGTTTTATGTTAAAAGAGAAAATAAACATTTGGTATTTCATTACAGAAATGTATGAGGCAGGGGCGAGGAGAGTTGAGGCTACAGTGAAATACAGAATACACTATCCAGAAGGAATATAGATTTAAAATACAAAGAAAAGATGAAAACGTGTTGTCCTGTGAGGCAATATAGTTTGGTTACTGAAGACTATGGTTAATTTGACACAGTGTAACATGTATGGTAAGCCAGTAAATCAGTCAAATACATATTTATAGATGGATGTATTTCTCACAGTGCTGTTTATACTGCCCGTGTTGTGGGGAAAAAAGCACAACAGAACCTTAAAAAATTGAGGTCAGTGGTATTTTAAAGTTATTTATCTTTTTATTAATGAATAAAATAGTAACAGATTTCTCTCTCTTTCCCTCACCAAAACGAATTTACTCTGCTGTAGTCCTTCATCTTCTTCATTGTATTAACTGTATGAACTTAGAGCAAACAAATGTTTCCTTGACTCAGGCCCACACAGATCTTGTTCATTTTGTGAAACCACTTGGGTCCTTACACAGGGGAGTTGTTTGTCCTTACCACAGGAGAGCCTGTGTGGAGCTGAATCCAACAGAGCTCACCAGGGGTGCAGGCTCAGGTGCTCATTCTGCAAACTCTCTACACAAGGCTGAAAATGATATTGCAGGTGAAAAATCCCTGTTGTCACACAGGTAAAATATAAAGAGAGTGTGGAGAAATCGTTGCTTGGTTGAGTGATTTACTGTATCATTTGCAATGGAAAAGGCAACAAACCATCATGAACCAAAATTTCATACAAACAGATAACAGTAAACTGTTCTTTATAAGGATGGGACTAATATTCCCTGCGTATTTGATTTATATACAGGTAACTGAAACTTTATTCAAGGAAAAACTGATAAAAAAGAGGATGAAACATTAAATCTTGCAGAGCACTAGCCAAAGCATTCACAATACAGTCCTCTCCAGGGGATGGAGTGGCATTAGAGAGGGATCATGGAAAAGCTCGTGCTCTGGAAAGCCTTTCTCAGGGCTTTTTTAGTCTCAGTCACCTGTGATGCAAAGAAAAGCTGTGAACAAAACCTTGTCTGTTACCTACTCTACCTCTGTCCTGCCCTTCTTCTCTGGCCCACTGATGGAGAAACCTGAGCAGCCCCTGCCTTCCCGAGAGCTCAGAACATTTTGTGAATAATTCCTGACTGGGTGGCTTGCTGCATGCTTCTTCCTTGCAGCCTCTGTACCTGCAGACCGTTCCTCATCACAGTCAATGCTGTTGAGCTTTGCCTACTCAAGGTGGTCCAACAAGTCACCCTCAGCAGCAGCATTTTGGTCCAGACAGCAGCCCTGTAAATATATGGTGTTTCTGTGGTCCTTCTGAACTTTCTTTCTATTCCTGTTGTTATACTGAGAATCTGGCTTTGGATCTATAGAGACACACTGTGTGCACATGCAAAAACCGTCAAAACAACTATTATTCTAACAAATATCATAACTAAATACTCAAAATTCAGCAAACATATTCTTAGTTCAATTATAGCGAAGCAGGTGGTTATGGTTAATGATAATACAGAAAAACCTCACATACTCAAAACCTTTACTAGAAAAACTAATATCTGTCCCTTTTCTCTGCTGTCAGGCTTTCCCTTCCAGGGTCGCCAGCTCCCAAGTTGATAGTTTGTGCCTTCCTCAAGCAGGATCGGGAGGTTGTATGTGAGTGTGCATTTACAACAAGTCATTGGAGACCTGTTGAATGCATCAGGACATATTTGATGTTCACTTCAGTGGTCCCTTCTTCCTCTTAAGAACTGGTGTCCTCTCAGTTTTGTTTTTGTGAATTTTCATTATGTCGTAGGTACACAGTCTCCTGTATCTTTATTATTGGTTCACAGATTGTGTTGTAACAGTCATTAATGCAAAAGACATAAATGCCTCCTGGAAAACTAAGGGATTGCCTCTCTTCACAGGAGTCCACTTACACACAAGTAATTGTGTGCCATGTGGGCAGAACTTGCGTACAAACTTAACCTGCGTAGGCAATGCTCTTGGACATGGCCTCATAGAGGTGTTGTGTTGCATCTGGTAGAAATCTGTCAAATAAATTGCAAACAGATACTATTGAAATCACATTCAGGAAATTTAGCATTCTTGTAAGAAGCATAAAATACATAAAACCAGGGTTTAGTTTGATCCATCTCACATAAATATGGAATTGGATTGAGGGACTTTGGAGGTGAAGTCAGATTTTCTAAGCAGTCTTGGCTTCAGACTTGACAGTTAATACTCAGCAAACAAGTCTGAGTCTTCACACTCACTTGGAAGGCAGAGAACAAATTACATTGAACTTTTGTAACCTAGTGGCCCTGGACTGTAGTCACACCTTTGCATAAAAGTATGTGTTAATTGTTTTGTGCTGTGATTCAAGTATATCCTGAATAATCTGAAATGTCTGTGATACAGAGGTTTTACTTGAGCTTCTACTCTGTGAGTACTTTGACTTGAGAGCTGAGGATTTATTAGAGTTTGGGGTAATGATCCATGTGTTATGGATCACAGTCAATCATTATAATTTTGAAGTGAAAAATGAAGCGCAATTGAAAAGATTTGTTTTCCCTTCCAACTCATTTGTACCTCTCCTATTCATATTATAGAATTTCAATAGCAGTCTGGGAAATATGTTCCTGCAGATACAGTGCCACATTGAAATATTGTCCTCTCAATAAGGTTTATTTGTTCACTATTTATTGGTGGGGTTTTTTGTGTTTTGTTTTTTTTTTTAAAAAAAAAAAAAATTAGGAACACTAGTGTCTTATGTAATATCATGGACATGCCTGAACTTTACAGGGTGCATCATGTAAAATGAGCCGTTAGGGATGATAAAACATCTCTCATATCGCAACCTAGCTGTGGAAAGAATTGACACACAAAAACATGCAGAGGGTGCAAAACTTTGACAAAACCTATAGGACACTTTAAAAGGGAGAAGGAGAAGTAAAGGAGGAAATATGGATTAATTTTTCTTTCTGTGGATAACAGGAGGAGTGTGGTATCCATAGTCTGGCTCCTGTGTTATTCACCAGTGGCTGTTGTGGATTCTTTCACAAGATTTCCTGCTTTGAGCATGGGGCAACAGTTGAGATATGGCTCCAGATGGAGGCACCTCAGTTTAGGGACTTCAGTATGTTTCTGCAGTCTCTAAGACTATGGGGCTGGTGGATAAGACACAGTGTGTATGGGACACCTCACTTTGAGTGTCAGCTGGAGAATGTGAGTGATACCCCATAGTCTTCAAGATGGCAGGAGGCACAAAGCAATGCTCATGCAGAGTCAGCTACCTCCATCCTGCACTGTCTGTGCTGCTCCAGAGAGGTTGATTGCACACCCTGGTGCTGCAGGTGGTCAGGGATTCTCACAAGACAGACCTTTAATAGCCAGAGGTGATGGCTACATGGAAATGCAGCAGCTCTGCCAGTACATCCCTTCTGCATCTTCTCCTGGTTGTATTTCACACCTACCTTTCACCTTGCCAAACAGCAAGAAAACATTAAAGGGATGTTAGTGTATTGAAAATATAGCTCCTGTTGTAAAAAGATTTTAATAAACACAATTTATTAACAGGTAGGCCAGACTCTACGAGAATAATCAATATAGATCCATTGATTTCTGTAGATTAACTGTAGCTAGTATGTCTTGGAAATGATTTACAAACTTCCTTTTTAGAAACATATACATTTTGTTTTGTTTTGTTTTGTTCCCTTCTTGGTATTGATAAGAATCTTCTCAGCAGGGGAGAAATTGATTTAATAAACGACTACACACAAAGTGCTGTCAAATGCACAATGTAAAAAATTGCAGGAAATAGAGTACATTCTTCTTTCACCTATAGTAATTGTAGGAGTTGCTTGTAACTATAACAGGCACTACATTTTCATGGGGAAATGAGGTTTTCATTTTCATGGTGCCTCTTCAATTTCTAGAGCTAAGCTTTTAATATTTTTTCCCAGAATATTTTTAAATATAGAGCATTTAATGACAGTTTGAAAAATCATATTTGTTTTTATATGATTTATTTATTAGTGAATTATTTGATAGGTTATACAAAAAACCCTAGTGTATACTTTTATTACCCATATTAAGTATGCTCAGAGTGTACTAAGCAAATCATAAAATATACAATATATATCTTATATGACCACAGTAACTCACAAATCCATTGTGAGTTTCTCAGAACTGTGAGGACATGGGAAAACCAGACTGTCTTGAGCAAATTCAATAAACAAGATACTCAAACAGATGAGATTAAATAAGGGGGAGGTTTAAATTCAGAGAGAAGATATGATGGAGTGTCTTGATAGCTTGTTAAGCATGCTTAAAACATCTTTCACATCACTTTCTTATTTTCGGTACATTCTTATAAGTCTGTTTTCTACTAGCTCTAACATATGTCCTCCTAGTGCTGTTGATGAGATTGTACTGGCATGGAGAGAAGCAGAGATGAATCCAACTACTTTTACTAGTAGAGTCTTCTCCCATTTAGAAGGAGAAAATACTCTGATTTAAACTGAACTGGTGTTGTTAGTCTGGTGCAAAATCCAAACTTGAGAACCATTCCCTTGGGCTCTGACTCCCCACTTCTACCCCCATGACTAAGCACTTGCATTTGATGTTAAATTCCATCAGATCTATAGGTCTGCAACATTTCTAACAGATATTTCTCATCTTTCAGTATATCCCCCATGGTAATTTTGGTGTCAGAACATCCTGGGATGTTTTTCCTTGTGCAGAACTTAACTAGACCTTAAAGCCCATCCATTCACTATCATTAGGACAGAGGAAAACATCTACAGACCAATCTCCCACAAACCATTAATTCTAAAACATGACACCAGTCTTTGTGCTGTATAAGCAATCTCTGCTCTTCTGTTGTGAAAGGAAAGGAAGAATTTTCCTGTGAAATCCTGGATTACCAGCTCCACTGACATGGCTATTGCTGCAAGAGATGCACTGCTGCGCCTGCCAGTGCTCCTGGCTCCTTCACTCTCCCTAAGACCCTTCTGAGTCTGCTTCCACATCGAAATGTATCTCGTTGTCTTTCATGATCAGCACACACAGAGGCATTAAAAGGGCTTTGTTATGATAGAAAGGCACAGGAGTGAGAGGGCTCCACAACAGGCAGCCGTTACCAAACAAGTAGAGATCCTGCATTTATTCTGAAAGTCTGAATTCTCAGTACTGCAATTCTGACAATCTGACCTCTTTGGGAGCTGGGTAAAATTAACAGAAGGAGCTAGATAAAGTGACTTTGAGACAGATGTTTCTTCTCTTACTGTGTTTGTACTTAACGCAGCAGCTTGAATAACAGTACAGGCCAGGGCTCAGTGGAAGAACTGCAGCTAGATGGCAGAAGGCTGGGTAGTTTGATGAGTATAAATATTTCTGTTGTTCTTGTCTTGGGTGCACAAAAAAGCCCACAACCTTGAGGGAATGGTTATGGTTGGCATATCTGTCATAGTTTAGAGCAACCAACAAGGTCAAGACAGCAAGAAAGCATCACAACCCAGTGAGCCTCATGGCTGATAGATTTCTTAATTATCTCAGTCCTGGAATGAATAAAAACCAGAACTGTTCCCAGGAGATACTTCATAGAAGTCAAGCTGACAAAGGTTTAGTCAAGTATGGCAACACTAGCAAAGCTCTGATAAGATCAGTGTGTTAGAGAAAAAGGAAACAACAAAACCCTAATGACTACAAAGCCTCTCTGCTCTGTCCTTAGATACACTGTGCATTGACAGGGAGTTAGCAACAGAACAAGATAGAAGTCTTTATGAGCTGCCACCACTGGTAACTCATCAAATGTGAAGAAAAATGGCTGGTGCCTTTGACAGTTATTTCTCACAAGTACCCAGCAGCTGGGCTGGACTGATTACATTCATGCCTCAAACACAAAAAATGAGATGCTGGATTGAAATTGTCTAATAGGCAGAAGAGATTATGGGGAATTGATGCCATCCAGGGAAGAGGTTTCCCAATTAATCACACAGAAAGTAAAGAGAGGAGGAAAAAAATCCAATGCCCACTAACTCTCAGAATAGAAGGTGGTATTAAATATGCAGCTGCTGGAGTCACTTCATTAAGAAGGAGAACATTTCCTCTGAATCCCAACTCAGGTTGTGTGCATTAAATCTGGAAATAATGTTTGGAGAGAGCTTATTTTTTTTAATTTTCTCTATTACAGACAGTGACAAAAATGAGTGTGATAGGAAATAATTTTTCCCAATGCTCTGTCAAAGGTGTTTTCCTTAGGGACCATGATAACTTCTTATAACTGCACTTACACTGCTCTAACTCATACCAGGACTAGGTCAGATGAATTTTGGAAACTTTGGAAATATTGATATTTTTATGAGGGACATTTTTTGTTTATAATTTTATGTGTTGAGGAGAGAAAGGGGACAGAAATTGTGCCCACAGATTCTTGCGACCATTTCTCTGTTTTAAATGGTAATGGACCATGTACTGTACCTGCAGAACCTACAGATTAAGCATAGCCTTAAGCTGATTCTCCCAAGACAAAGGAAAAATGCAGTCTCTGGAGAGGGCTCTGAACTGTCTATTTCTAGAAACGTAATTCCTTGTATCAGGGGATATAAATGGCAACTAAACCTCCTTCCTCCCCATCTTTTGGAAGAAAAAACTGTGCATGGGATTTTATACTCATTGTGGACCAATAAGTGTTTATAAAAAGATGTCCAAAGAAGCTTTGAGATCAAATTGCAGGACTCTGGAAAGGACAGAAAAAAACTGTAGAAAAAAAACATGCATGGAGATTTTAAGCTAGGAAGTTATTGAGAGGTTTTCATAATGAACTTCACAGCAGGGGAGAATTGTTCCCTGCGTGGGGTGGGGAAAGACCCTTTCAAATTTCCTATGTCTTAAAGGAAAAAAAAGACAAGAGAAGGAAGAGGTATTATTAGGGTGATGACATCAGAGAGGATACAGCTATTAATGGTGCGAGTACTGTATCACAGTAGGACAGGATTGCTTTAGCATCATGATGGAAGGAGGACGGTAAAATCATCTATCAGAAGGCCATGGCATAGTGGAACAAAATATATTCTGGTTTGTTAGGATTGAGGGTTAATACTGTTTTGCACGTTTTGGGGGTGCAGTGGCAGAGCTGAGTTCAAACTTTACTTTGGACTTATGTTGACTTGAGCCCCTTACAGTTAATCTAACTGTAAAGCTGTCCTGGTCATTTGGGAAAAAAAAAAAAAAAGGACAACCTCAGGGGTGCTGTCTTTATTACATTCTGGCATTAGACTGGTGCCAGGAGCTGCCCTAACCTCGGTAGCCTTAACTTTTTCCTTGACCTTGCTTTGCCTGGGAGAGAACTCTTTACTGATGCCTGAATCATTGGAATCACAGCAGTCTCCCCCAGTGTAGGACCTCTAAAGAGAAGTGAAGCAGGGGGAAAAGATCATCATTAGTCAGGGTCTTTTGCCAGAGGGGAACTGGCTTATTTCAAATGTAATTTGTCACAGTATAGAAACAATGCAGGATGAGCTGGGGATGGAAATCGTACAGAAAAGTATCTGTGTTACCCTCTCCCCTTTCCACATATATATGCAGAGCAGTCACAGGTGGTCTGTTGAGGGCAGGGTTTATTGGTGTAATCCTAATATAGATAGTTTGCTATCTGATTTGTAACAAGGTCCTCAGTAACACATCAGAGTTAATGGAGAGCAAGGGAGGAAGTATTGCTGAACATGTGGCTCTATGCAATACACAAGGTGATGTTGAGGCCATGATACTCCTAAGTGTCCCGTTCCCCTCAGTAAATCATTAGATGTACTAATGTATGTTCATTAGTAGTAGTAGAGCTACAAAGCTCTACTAAATTATCCTAACCAAAACAAATTTATTTTGTTTGCACATTTAAATTATGAAAATAAGTATAAATTCCATGTGGTTATAAAAATAGATACATAATGGCTACAAACACAACTTTTTTCTTGCAAAATGAGATGTTATTTGATATTTTGCTATTTATTTATTGTTGCATCTGTTTCCATATTAAGGGTGGAAGACAGTACTTCTCCTTTCTGTACTGAAATAGCTGAAGCAATCAAGCTTTCCAGTGTGGGAATTGTTCTGACAACATAGAACTTTCTTTTGTCAGTAGTCAATGGCTATTTGTAGTTCCCATGAGAGTTCAGCCTCTGAAGATGGCAATGCTCATAACATTGGGAAAAAAAAAAGCAAGCCAGGTGAATGCATCCAGAGCTATATATGCCCATCCATATATCTATTAGCACTTTTAACCCTTGGAATCAGCCGGAAAACCCTGTATGAAGATGGTAAGTTTGGACTAGGATTCAGTTTACATGGATGTCTGACTGAGCTTCTATGGTAAGCCATCCTGTGGGCTCAGTGCTGCAAGGGAGTTGGGCTCATTCCCATTTGTCACCTGGGAGTGAATCATGCTTTTAGGAGTCTGTCTTTCAAGGAACAGACTGTTCATTGCTGTTGAAGTGGCTCAGGAAATACTATGGGAGATTTGTTCCAGGTTTCTACCTTGTTCATGTGCCTGTAGCCTTGAGTTAACTATCAGTTTACTGGAGTTAAAGCAGGGCTGCTAAGCAAAGTGACCTATTGAAACACACAATGGATGGCTTACACACAAAGTCTGTGCTCACCAAGTGAAATAAGAAACTTATGTTTCATAGATAGCTGTACCTTCTAGCAGACCATGCTGCAGTTGACAAAGTGGTGTTTATGGAAGCAGTGCACTTCTGGGATTTTGGAGACCAGATATGCAGCCAGCGAAGTGCCAGCTTTTTCCTGGAAACATTTCCTGCTCTATGGGTTTGCTATAGCCTTGAGCTGTACCTTTGGCAAACATCTGTGTTCTGCTGATGACCTTACATCCTGAGCAGAGTTTCATTTTAGGGTCTAGAAGTCCAGCCTCTTCCTTCAGGGCTGATCCATTGTATCTAATGTGTTCCCAGCAGAGTTTTGTCTGTCTTGGCTTACACATCTAGTGGACAACATTCTGCAGTCTCCCCGGCAACCCTGCTCTCTGTACATCAAACCTTAAGTGATGGCTTGCTTTTTGAACATGTCTAAGAAGTAACAAGATGTATAATTCTTACTACCAAGCGGAGGTATCTTTGTGTAGTCTCTGGGGACAGAAAATTGAGAATGCAAAGAGGCAAATAGCTATTTAATTGGTATAATTGTAGGCACACAAATAATCACATTTTAAACTTGGGAAACTGGGATTATCCTCAAAATCTGGTGGTAATGTATATTACCAGTCTGTTTTCAGCTTGCATTTCTGTCCTTGCTACCTCCACTTCCTAGAGTATGAAGACCACCCTGGTGATGTTTTGTTTTAAGAGTATCAGAAAGGACAAGTTTGGGCATGTGGGGTTTCTTGAGACCTTTTGAATGATCCTTTGGAGTTGTCATCAGAGCTATCTATATTCCTCTCTCCTGACTGAGAGAACAAGTTCTTCATAGAAAAAAATCTCATTCATTCTCTAGTGCGCTTTTGGTTAAAAAAAGGATTGAACAAATCAAGAATATTTTAAACAGACAGACAGAAAGGTATTTTCAGTCTATGTTAATCGTGTCACTGTTCTGGTTCCTCAGTCTCTTTCTCCTCACCTGAATTCTGGTATTTTTCAAAGAAAGCAGAGCTTTCTGTAATGTGTATCAGCAAATGTGTGTACACACATAGTTATGTATAAGTGTGCAAATTGCTGCCAATAGCTATTCTTTTTAAAAAGAGGTGTTGTTAGCTTAGTTCTCCACAGCAGTGAAAGGCAAAAGCTATTTTCACCTTAGTTCAGCCATTTTCAGGGATTGTAGCTAAGATTTCAGTATTTTGTAGTACTCATTTTAGACTTATATTGGGTGTGAAGGTAGCAGACAAATGAGACTGTAATGGATTAGGCATCAAAGAAGATTGGAAAATGCAAATAAAAATGCATATTTTATGTGGTGTTTTTCCCCTCTATGTAGCTATTTCCATGTTGAAACCATCTGTTTGGTAACTCTGAGTTATGTCTGGAAGTTTGCCAACATTTAAAATTAAGACAATTTTATATATATATATATTTAATTAAGACTGGCTTAAGACTATTTCAACTTTTCAAAATAAATCTTCACATAATCAGAGTTTCCAGATGAAGCAGAACAATTTACAATACTTTTCTGGAGGGGGAAAATGTTATGATCCAGTGCTGCAATTTTCTAAATGTTTTATGAAAGACAGTAAATGTAGTTATCCTTGACTGACTCATGCAACAGGTACAAGTAATATATACCACAGTATGCATTTGTCAGTCAACCCATTTCGACACATAAGAGCTGTAGTTATCTAATTTTTCCTTACATTTTTTTGGGTATTGGTTAGTTATTTTGACTCTACAGTGAAATTGCATCCATTTCAGAGGTGATCTATACTACACTCAGTAACTTTGGGGAGACTCTTTGAGAAGAGCACATTACCAGAGGAATGGAAAACAATATCATTCTGACTTAACCAGCCCTAAGACTGCAGATTTGGGCATGGAGGATGTCAAAAGGATGGGAGAATCTGAATCTCTCCCAAAGAGTGACTGGTGAAAGGCGCCGTCTACTGAAGAAATGTTTCAGCTGCTGGACTATTTTGAAGAACACTAGAACAGAGAAACATCAAAGCATCTTAGAGATTTATTTCATTTTATTATTTTATTTTTTTTTCTCTGTCTCCTTGGTAGGGTCTGCAGTTGCATTGCAGTCCCTAGCAGATTACAGAACCAGAGAAAAACAGTACTATTTCAAGCTGAAAAAGATCAGGCAGAAAAGAATAAAAGCTTTTCTATCCATTTTCTTTCTGATGAATGAAGATGGCTAAAAATTATACTTCGTAGTCTTCCTGTTTTGATTTTCTGCATTAGAAATATATTTTAAATTCACATTTATTTTTTTAAGGTTATTGGAATGATTGAAAACCAGACATAAAAAGTATGTTGGTGATTAGCATCTGCTTGACTGGAACAGTTGGTAAAAAATCTTTCTTTGTCAAATGTTCACCAAATCTATCTTTTTAACTCTGTCTGAGAAAATTATCCTGTACTTAATCTTTGAAGCACGTAAAAAATAAGACATAGACTGAAAAAAATAATGTAAGGCATGATCACTGAAGGCAAAACAACAGTGGTCAATATCTGACTTGATTTTTCAATGTAAAAAATACTGAAATAAAGATTACTTCAAGCCTGGTTTCAGCTGCTTTTATACATTACACGGGAACATGAAGGAACCCAAATATATTTTTTTCTGTTTGCTGGTTACATTTTGAAATAGTTTTTAAAACAGGTAATCATTTGAAAATTTTCAAATAATGTTTGAGTCAGTGATTGAGTAAGTAATAAGGACATTATGTTATTATGCAATGTCTTACAGCTAAGAAGTAATTTCATATCTCGCAAGTGGGCAGGTAAGGAAACTATTTTTCAGGGGATTGTTCTTTATTAAAGATAATAAACCTCTGAAATAATTAGTGCCATACACGCTGGTTAAAAACATGATAAGGAATCTACTCTAGTATTTCTTTTATTTTGATCTGCTCTTGCTTGAGTTGTACTGCTCAGATTTGCTGGTAGGATCTTGCTTCTTGCTATGCAATGTCCCAGGTTTTTGTTCTGCTTTACTTTCCTACTGAGGCACTGACACACAACAGACTGTTTAAATAATGCCAGCATTTTCTATGAGGTCAGTGAAGAATCTTATTGAAGACACTCTATGTCAGGCAGAGGAACAATGCTGCAAATGATATGTATAGTCATATATATTTTTGTCATCCTAGTGGGAATTTTTCCTGATTATTAAACTGTCCTTTCTGCTGAAGGATTCTCCTGAGAAGGGATTGGCAGCCTTAGTTTAGATGATGGCAATAGGTCACTTACTGGTGGCAACTACACAGGCATGGGAGAAGGTACACCAAGAGGTCTGTATTCACCTCTCTTAACACTGTGTGGTATAAAGTTCCTTAACCCTGTGATACAGCTATAAGACTGTGCAGCTTTCACCCCCTTCTTCCTCTCATTTCTAACTGGGATTTTTTTCTCTTTGACTTTATGAACACTTTTATCACTGCACAGAACACTATTGTCTTTTGTCTTCCATTTTTATTTTATTTTAGGACACAGTCACATAACGGAATAGCTATCTAACTGGTGCACGTTTCAGCATTATTCACTTTGAACATTGTGCCTAAATTATGAAAGCTGCTGCTTTAACAGTGTTGCTTACAAGAGCTTCCATTGCATATTGATGTTTCTTTTCATTAAATGAATCCAAACAAAGAAATCATTAATGGGATTCTTGCTAGCATTGTGTCTATGAGAATGGTGTCAACGGTATTGGCCAAAACATACGACACCTTCACTCCCTTTCCATAATGGTGGAAAGCATCCAGGCTGTGCTGGGGGAGCAGTGCAGCTGTCTCCTGTCAGCAGTAAGAGGCAGCCTCCTACTGTGCTGGCGTCCTTTCAGCACGTCTGGGTTGCTGGGGCTGAGATCTGACACAGTGTGGTGTTGTTCATGGAACTAAGCCTCTTTCTCCCTAGTCTAAGGACTGTATTTTCTCTGGAACAAAACTGCCACCTGCAAAAGTGAGTTTGGAGAGGAGGCATTCTGCACCCCTGAGTACCTGGATGCAGATATACACTTAATTATTCAACTCTGAAGACTTCTTTCTCTCTAACGTGGCCCTCCTAAAGTATGCTAAGTGGTCAAGCAAAGACATAATTTTACCTCCCTCCACAGTATTCCCTTGTTATCATTTCCTACAGCCTGGGAGCAGAAGAGTATTTACTGTTCATCTTTCTTGGTACTTTCCTCTTTCCCATTGCCTGTCAATGAATTGGTGCAGGAGAACAAAGTTGTCATAGCATAAAATAATGTGAATGGCCCTCCTTCTTTGGAATAAAGCTTCACTTAGTTTAGTAGCCTGTCTTTAAAGGATATGTGGGGAAGAATAAGAACCAAGCAAGCATCCTTCACCTTGTATGTTTCCAGCTTCTAGCTTTTTTAAACTCCCGGGATTACGTGAGTTTCTTCGGTTTGACCTAGTAGCATTCAACAGACCAACTGTTTCTCCAAGCTTTTTGCATTCATGACATCCTTCAACAAGGAGTTCCACCAATCAGTTGTCATATGCTGCATGAAAAAAATGTGTTTACCTTCACTTTTAACTGCCTCCAATTAGCTTCATCTTATGGACCCTACTTCTTGTACTGGAGGAGACTGTGAAGGTCCAATCTTTGTCCGCCCTTTCAGAAACTCCCTGGATTTTGAAAACCCTCTGTTGTATTTCCCTGCAGGACATCACCTTGCCAGCTGAAGAGTCCAACCTGTCCTTTGGATGGAATTCTATTCTTTGGATTTCCTTGTTGACTTCCTCTGAGTGTTTTACAGTGTTACCATATTTTGTTTGCGTGTTTGTGTTTCAGGCAGGGGAAGGAAAAGTATCAAGGTGTGGGTGTAATCTGGCATGACAATTTCTGTTTTGTTTTCTGTTCCTTTTCCTATAATTTCTAACATTTCTTTTTACTGCCTGAGCTGTCTTCAGTGCTGAGCTGGTGTTTCCATGGTACTGTGGATCACAGCCCCAGCTCTGACTGACCTTGCTGACTTACTATAGGTATTTTGACTGAAATAACCCCTAAATTAACCAGGTGTGAATGCTGTGTACATCATCCACCATTTTTGTGGATCATTCTGTATATATATCTACTGCTCCAAGGTCCTGCCGATACACTCCGATACCTACATGGCAAAGTCTATATCTGCTTTATGCCTTCCCCCCAAATAAATCTGACATTAAACAAATGCATATATCCTTATCAAGTTCTCAGAAAATAAGGCGATATCACAGAATCACAGAATC
>VZRW01003800.1:149-11226 GCA_013398125.1 Aegotheles bennettii | reverse complement strand
AAGGTGGTGAGACACTGGAACAGCTGTGGCTGCCTCCCCTGCCAGTGTTCAAGGCCAGGTTGGATGGGGCTTGGAGCAACCTGGTCTGGTGGGAGGTGTCCCTGCCCATGGCAGGGGGCTTGTAACCAGATGATCTTTAAGGTCCCTTCCAACCCAAACCATTCTGTGATTCTATGGTTCTAACCTTTCATCATGAGATTTTTCCTTACTGTCTTAAATAACTTTATTGGTGCCAGTGTCACCTCACTATTTAACCTCTTTTTCAGGTCATTTGTGAAGATGTCATAACTGACTGCAATCTCCTACTTTGTATTTCCCAGTCTGAAATTATTTCTTCATAGACATATAGAAATTGTCTATCTGTTCTCATTCATCCCTTATATTTATGCATCCAAAGGTATACCATCTTCATACCACAGTATTATCATGGGAGCTTGTGTTGTGTTGCATGTCCGTTATGAACACTAACTCCTTTTCAAAGTTATCACTCCCAAACTGCACACACCCTGATTCTCTGGATGTGACTTATATCCTTGATGTTTAACATTTCATGATACTTATAGCCATTTTATTTGGGTGGCCATAAATCACCAGTGATAATTTATTCTCAATATGTATCCCCCATCATTTACTATTCAGCTTTAAGTTTTGTTGTGTGAGGTTCTGGTTTTGTTTTGTTTAAAGAAACAAACATCAGTAATCCAGAGACCCACGCAGCTGCTTTTCTCAGCCTTGTTTATGCCTACTAAATATTGCTACATGTCTCTTGAACTGAAGTGGGAAGCAAAGTTAATTCATCTGCCTCCTTTAATGAGTATATTCAGCCTCTCTTCCAAAATACAGAATACGCATGTATTGAATATTTGTCTCTTCTGTATTGTAACCAGTTTTGCAATCTACACAGAGTAATATTAGTTGTATCTGACTGACATGGCTGAGAAAAATGTCCCTCTCAATGGCTTCAGTCTCCTTTACCTTATACATTTTTAATTACCATCAAATTGACATCTGCTATCAACTTCTCCTTTTCCTTAGTGGCACATTTTAAGTTTTCCCACATTTTTCTCTTTTGAATTAAGAAGAATATCTATTTTAAAAGATAGTTCATTAGACATTTTAAAATATACATGTTAACAATTTTGAAGTTATTGCAGTATAGACCTGCATGATGTATGCTTTATGAACTTTGTTCTTTAGTCAGCTAATGATTTACATGGAACATGAAAATTTTGATGAAAAGCGGTTGTGTCATACCTTAAATCTCCATCTAGTAACAACTACAAACTTGAGTGTGTGGTCCTTGCCAAGAATCTCTTCGTTGCATAATATATCCAGCTGATGTAAAAAGAAGAAAGTTAATTCACTGAGACACAGAACATGTCTTTGAAACAATACACTTCAGAAAAGTCCCAATAAAAAGATCAAAGAACTAGAACTCAATTCTCATGTCAAGACAGCTATGTCCTTTGACATGCTATGAAAATTTACACAGTACCCAGCAAGTAACTTTCTACTTTGAAAATACATTTTTAAAGGCTATCCCGTGTTTATACATCAGTGTTTAAGGCTTTTTTTGCAGACACTTTATAGTTGTTTTTACTTTTCTATGTCATCTTTGAAAGATCTTGATATTGGAAACAGCAAGGGTATGGACTCATAAGCAAATGTAAGATCATGTGACCAGCCATCAGCTGAATTGAAGTAGATGATCATACACATGATCTTAGCCTATTTGACTGCAAGGTGACATGTATTGAAAGGTTAAGTCACCATGAAAGTGATATATGCTAATGGTACTTTACCACAACCTGAGAAAGCTAAGAATGTGCATGCAGTCCACTAACATGCCTTAGCTGACAGACAATAACTCAAACCAGGATTTGTCTATAGCATTCAACCAAGTGTTCACATTCTTAGGGCCTTCCTTCTCAAAACATATTTTTCACTGGACATACCAATACACTGTTTCCACAAAAATGCCATGTGCCCTTAAAGGGGGAGGGAGGACTCCTGGAACACAAGTACTCTTGAATGAACATTCTTACATTTCAGTAAGAACCAAGTAGGTTGTAAAACCAGGGATTGCTCCAGTGGAATAGTGAGTTTAAACACAAAACCAAAAGGTGTAATTAGTAAGAAAGCAATCCAGGTTTCTGAAAGGTGTTAGGAATTTTAACACAGATGCTAAATGGGCCAACCATAGGTGACATACAGCTGGATCTACTACTCACCAAAAAGGAAGAACTGTCTGGGGACATGATAATTTAATGGCAGCCTTGGTTGTAGCAACCATGAAATAGTGAAGTTCAAGATCCTGAAGAGAGTGAGGAAATCAAGTAGCAGAGTGCAGATCCTGGGCTTCAGTAGAACAGAAATTTGCTTTCTCAGGAAGCTGGTGAGTGGGATCCCATGAGAGGCAGCTCTGAAGGGCAAAGGAGCTCAACAGCTGACAAGTCTTTAAGGACTCCAAGCACAAGAACAGTCCATCTCAATACTCAGAAAAATGAGTAGATGCATCAGGAGACCAGCTTGGCTTAACAGGGAGCTCATGAGAAAAAGGACATATACAGGAAGAGGAAGTGAGGACAGGCTACAAAGGAGGAATATAGAAACATTGCCCGGGTATACAGGGATGGTTTGGGGAAAGCCAAAGCTCAGCTGGAGTTAAAACTGGCAAGGGACATCAAGGGCAACAAGAAGAACTTCTACTGTTACATTATCAATAAAATAATAAACAATGAAAATGTGAGCCTACTGCTGCATGGGGTGGACAATTTAGTGACAGTGTCTGCAGATAAGGTTGAGGTACTCAGTGCCTTCTTTGCCTTGGTTTTCACCAACAAGGTCTCCCAGGCCTTTTTGTGCCTAGAGACAGGGTTTAAGGAGGAGATGAACAGCCAGTAGCAGGAGGATCGAGTCAGGGATCTATTGAGAAATCTCAACCCATACTAGACCACGGGACCAGGTGGAATGCATCCAAGGGAGACACAAGAGTTTGCTGATGTCATTGCAATGCCACACTATCATCACTGAAAGGTCACAGAGATCAGGGAAGGTACCAAATGAATGGAGAGATGTTGTACCCATCTTCAAAAAGGGCAAGAAGGACTATCTAGGGAACTAGAGACCAGTCAGCCTCACTTTGGTGGTCCTTGGGAAAGTCATGAAGTGAGTTCTCTTGGAAGCCATTTCTGGACACATAAAAGCAAAGGTAAATCCATACTGGTTATTCACAATCACCAAGGGAAAAAAAAAATCACACTTGACCAACCTGATTGCCTTCTTTAATGAAATTACTAGATCGATGGATGAGGAGAGAACAGTGGATGCTGTCAATCTTGACTTAAGCAAGGCTTTCAGCACCATCTTGCCATCATCCTTATATCCAAATTGGGACATTATGATCTGGATGGTTAGACTACCTGATGGGTAAAGACCCAGGTGGATTGTCAGGCTCACTGGTTAATGGGTTGTACTCTACACATAGGCCAGTGACATGTGAAGTATTGCAGGGGTCTAACCTGTGCTGTTGAACATCCTTATCAGTGACCTGGAGGAGGAAACAGAAACCACCTCATCAAGCTTGTGGATGACACCAAACTGGGGGAGTGCAGCTGACACACTTGTGGACAGGGCTGTCCTTCATAGGGACCTAGACAGGCTAGAAGGATGAGTTGACAATAATCTCATTAAATTTAACAAGAACAACAGCAAAGTCACAAGATATTACAAGCTGGGTAGCAGCTCTGGTTGAAAGCAAGCTGAACATGAGTCAGCAGTGTGCTCTGGCAATGATGAAGCCTAACAGGATACTGGGTTGTATCACCAGAAACACAGAGAGTAAACTGAAGGAAGTCAACAGAACACTGTCCAAGTGGAAACCAGTAACAAGTGGTGTCCTTCGAGGGTCTGTACTGGGACCAATATTATTTAATATCTTTATCAATGACACAGACAGTGGGTTCAAATGCACCCTCAGCAAGTTTGTAGATAATACCAAGCTGAGTGGTATGATTGTGATGATACTAGATGATGTCATGATGATAATAGAGGGAAGGGTTACCATCCAGAGGGGCCTTGACAGGCTTGAGGAGTGGGCCCATGTGAACTTCATGAGGTTCAACAAGGCCAAGAGCAAGGTCCTGCACCTGGGTCGGGGCAATCCTCAGTATCAGTGCAGACTGGGCCGAATGGATTGATAGCAGCTCTGCAGAGAAAGACTTGGGGATACTGGTGGACAAAAAAATGTACATGAGCTAGCAATGCATGCTTGCAGCCCAGAAAGCCAACCGTATCCTGGGCTGCATCAAAAGCAGTGTGACCAGCAGGTTGAGAGAGGCCATTCTCCCCCTCTACTCTGCTCTTGTGAGACCCCACCTGGAGTACTACATCCAGCTCTGGGGTCCCCAGTACAAGACAGACATGGACTTGTTAGAGCAGGTCCAGAGGAGGGCCACGAAGATGATCAGAGGGCTGGAACACCTTTCCTTATGAAGAGAGGCTGAGAGAGTTGGGGTTGTTCAGCCTGGAGAAGAGAAGGCTCCGGGGAGACCTTATTGCAGCCTTTCAGTACTTAAAGGGAGTTTATAAGAAAGATTGAGAAAGACTTTATCAGGGTCTCTTAGTGACAGGACAAGGGGAGGCGGTTTCAAACTGAAAGAGGGTTGGTTTAGATGGGATATTAAGAAGAAATTCTTTGCTGTGAGGGTGGTGAGACCCTGGCCCAGGGTGCCCAGAGAAGCTGTGGCTGCCCCCTCCCTGGCAGTGTTCAAGGCCAGGTTGGATGGGGCTTTGAGCAACCTGGTCTGGTGGGAGGTGTCCCTGCCCATGGCAGGGGGGTTGGAACTAGATGATCTTTAAAGATCCCTTCCAACCTTCCGTTTTATGATTCTGTGATTCTAAGTGATTATTCCCCTTTATTTAGCACTCATTAGACCACATATGGAATGCTGCATCCAAATTTGGCCCCTCCAGTACAAGAAGAATATTTATAAACTTGAGCAAGTTCAGAGGAGGGTCACCAAGATGGTCAGGGTGCTTGAACACAGGCTCTGTAAGGAGAGGTTGAGGGAACTAGACCTATTTATCTTGGAGAAGAGAAGGCTTAAAGGGGACCTAGCTACAGCCTTCCAATACCTAAGAGACGCCTATATAGAAGATAGAGCTAGGCTCTCTACTGAAGTGCATGGTGGGAGAATGAGAGACAATTGGTCATCTATGGAAACAGAGAAAGTTCTGACTGGATATAAGGAGAAAAAAAATAATCTCTACAAGGATAATTAAGCACCAGAACAAATTGCCCAAAAGAGGACATGGCATTGCTATCCTTGGAATTTTTCAACACTAAGAGATGGAATTTTGAGAGTAAGACTGGATGGACGGGAACTGTGACTAATACTAACAAAGAGGGAACAGAGACCATGTTTTCACATGCCTGCCATTATGTGTTGTAGTTTTAGAATCTGAAATGACAGAACTTGCAGAGGATAGAAAAGCCTCTTTCTTCCCTTACTCTCCACCATGATTTCTTTCCACTAACAGTCCAATTATGTACTCCCTGAAGGGAAGGTGGCACCAGCTGATACTACATAAGGCTGAGTATCACTCAGAGTAGAGAAGCAGAAGAAAGTATATATGCTGCTTTCTATTAAATCAGTCTTTCAGTAGTGTCCATTCTCTGCATTGAGTGAAAAATCTCTGCTGGGGCAGCGTATCCTTTCATTTAAGGCCACAAAGCATCTTGCAGGAGTCAGTTTTAACACAGGGGCAAAACACATAGCCAAGCCTTTTGGTATGTTTTAAAACTGGTCATGGAACAACACACTGAGCTGCACTGCTAACTCTGTATAAAGCCAAGAATCAGTAAGAGCTACATCTCCATTGTATTGGAGGGGGAGAAAAAAAGGGAAGATGACCAGCATCCTTAAATTAAAAGGAGGGGAGATAAATTTGGAGAAAAACCTATTTGTCTGCATTCAGTTCCTCAACTTAAATAACCATTTTCTGTTCCTTTATATTAGGAAATAGCTTGTACTTCAGTTTGTTTGGTTTTTTTTAATCCGGTTGTGGAAGGAAAGACACTGTTTTGAAAAAAAAAACAACTTAAGACTTTCACTTGCAAAATCATTTTTAAACATTAAAACATTACCTCATTAAAAGAAGAAAGGTTAAGTTTTTTAGCAATGAACTTCTTTAGATGCAAGACTGTTGCTTGTGCTGAGCAGCGGATCCATTTTCTTTTCAATCCACGCAATTTGCTGCTATTGCATTCCAAGCAGATGCTTACCTTCAGGAAAAAGCAAACATGGTCAGGGCTAGTTGAAAGAATTTTCTGCAATCCCCATTATGCATTTCACATACAGCATTTATTAATCCAACAAAAAGGTAAAAATGTAGAATACCAGTATTCTTTAAAGTGAAATGCATGCAGTGTCATAAAAAAAAGGTTGTCTAGTATTTTGACAGCTTACTGTTAAGCACCATTCAACTCAAAAGGGATCTGGACAAAAGTTCAAGGCAGAACTTTAGGGCTGCCTTGTTCCAGAACTTTATTCTAACTGCAGAGGTTACAACTAATTCAGAAGAAGCCTAGGTCAAGGCCAAAGTGAGATATCTAATGTGAAAACCTGTCAGGACACTGAGCTCATTTCCCTCCTCCCTGGCGGTTTGGTTGCCTGAGCTCAGGGCCAATTTTGATAAGCAGCTGTATGACCATAAAATTGTTGTGAAGAAAGAGCTGTCTGAGAAAAAGCTTGAAGAATTTTCAGTGTGAGCTCACTCTGCTCCACTTAGCAGCATCATTTAAGCTGAATAGACTTGGACCTGTCACTATGGACTTGGCTTGGTGATCACTGGACTGTACATGACCTCAGTTACTATCATCTCTGGACCTGACTCAACTTGCCGATTTAACTGTCTGGCTTAACCTTGGACCTGCCTCATCACTAAAGATTTACCTGATGATCACTGGACTGTGGCTGAATCTGGTCACTGTAACCAGAGCTGCTATGCTTTCCTTATTCAGGTATTGTGCGACTGCACCTCTTGTTGGTGAGGTCAGTGACCTGCCTGCCTTGCTGTCACTCTTGGCTCCTGGCTTGCCTGCCCCTATGGAGTAGCAGCCTGCCCTTGCTGCTCCCTGAAAAAATGATTATCACTTTTTAATGACTATTTCTAATCTAACCTCTGAATCCAGTAACATAGTTTAATATTTAAGGCATGTTTTAAAATAATATTTTGAACTTTAAAATTTACTGATGCAGATGATGTAACAAATTTTTGAAGTTCAAAAGATTATATGGGAAAAAATGGCCATCTATCTGAATACTACCATTGCACTATCATTAAATGAAAAATTAATTCAAATTTAATTTACTTTGAATACAGTTAGCAGGGAAACATGAAGACAGTGACTTGTGTATTCCAATAGCAAGTTTCATACTCAAAACAGGTTTTGTGTTTAAAAATTGACCCTAAATACTAAGTAAAAAAAGATGTTTCGTTCTAATTATTGAAACATTCAGTCCTGATGCACTCAAGTGGCATGGGAGTAGACTCTCAGATAAAGGGCTCAAATGACTTGAAATCTAGTTGAGATGAAAGCCAACACAGAGTTTAGCCAATACTCAGGAAACTCAAAAATAGTTATAACTATCAAACCTTAATAAAATTCTTAAAACAAATTTTCTCCACAGCTACCTAAATAAAAAAAGATGAAGCTCAAGTTTACACAAAGGCATGGGAGAACACTGTATCTTGTCTCTGTCAGGGGGAAAAAAGTTTATCAAAGAAAAATAATCATTTACAGATAAAGTAGAAATACAAAACAAAACTAAGAAATACTCTATATCAGAAGTAAGCCCACCTGTTCATCACTTCGATGATAATCATTATCTTCTTCCTGTTTTTCCTCAGAAGCTTCTTTGTTTGAATTTTCATCTGGTTTAGTTTCACCTTTCAGAAGAAAGCAGAACATTACAGTAATTAAATTAGACATATCAGATGACAGGTAATCCTGAAACAAAGTCAAGACTATAAGAGCAACTGTGGGTTTTTTGTTTGGGCTTGTTTTTTTATGTAATAGGCTTTTCAGAGCATGATCAGCTTCTTTTCTAACCAGGAAAAAAGTTGGAAAGCAGCTTCATTCTTGGTAGCAGAGATGTGGACACTAATCCAAAGCTTCTCAAAAAATCAGTTCAAGACACCTCGCTACAAATTTATCAGGGCTCATTCACTATTCTGTAAAACTGATATGCTCCCCTGACAGTCACAAATTTGAGAGTTCTTTTGCCTTTGGATAAATACACACACACACTTTAAGTATAACCACCACACCATTTCTGTCACAAAATCACACATCAGCAGTTTCTGAAATTAATGCAGTTCAAGACTGGGATAAAAAGTAACCTTTTCTTATCATAGAGTTCCCACATAGATACTACTGAAGATCTTCACCAGGAACACATTACAGCCAGCTAAAAGAACACATTCTATAAACAAGTGTGATGCAAAACAATACTGCACTTAGATGGTGAGCTCAAAGTGGCGAGTTCTTGTATATAGTTCAATATATAAGCACAAGCAAGCCTTGTACAATATTAACAACAATTATGAGTGCTAATAAATATTAGCTAGATACCTACTTCTGACAGATGCTTTCAGCAACTTAATGGCAGTCTGTGCCCCGACCCCAAGACAGAATAAACATAAGACCATTTACCATGCCGATGTGAATCTAGATGTTGCTTTGCAGAGCATGTCTCCCCTTTGATGTCCCCTGGAACTTCCATGCCCAGTTTGTGATAAAACTCCCTTTGCTTTTTCATTTCCGCTGTTTAAAATTGTAAATATTAGTTACGCAATAATGTTCTAGCACAATATTTATCAAGGTGTTCCAAAACCCTCCTCTGTTCTGCAGAAGAAGCTTGTCAGGCAGGAAGTGTATTATCACTTTTTGCTACCTCTCTACTCTTGCTGCCATAATTGAGTTACTCCAGATCTTATTCTTGAGAGGCAGAATACTACCAAGTCATTTGCAGAGCTATTATTACACCATTCTGTTATTAAATATAAAATACATTTTAAATATTATACCAAATGTTGCGGTTTTCCTCCTTCAATATTTCTGTCAAAATATTGGTTTTGAATTTTTATCTGTATTTCTGATTTTCAATATCCTAGAAACAATTTTAAAGTAATCTCTTTACTCAAACTTGCTTATAAATGTCCCATAATGTCCTCACTCGACAGCTTAATTGGATTGAAATATTCTCCTTAAATAAAAATAACAACACACCACTGAAAAATAATGTTGAACAATTACTATAAAGCATTCCTTTAGTTCAACAGATTCATTATCAAAGTAGATTATAAGAACACAAATGTAAAAGGTACCTGCTAGCAAAGGATTTATGTACATCTTAGAAGAAAAATTCATTAAAAGTTATGCTACATCACTATTCTACCTCTGAGAACTCTGCAAAGCTGTCAAAAAAGACATGAATATGTACACAGTTTATTAAAGAAGAATGTATGCAAATTATAGAATACCAACATGAAAAAGTTGTATCGCTATTTATGTTTACATAATGTTACTTTTCCCTGAAATAACACCAGCATTTTCATTTCTGAAGTTTTTCAGTAACACTGCTAGTATAAGTCTAAAATTACAAAAAAACACTGAAGTATAGAGGAAACGTAGTGTTAGAACCAGAACAAGTAAAGATGGTATTTTTCACCCCCCCATGAACATTTTCCTTGCTTCCTCCTTTTGTTAATGTGAAGGAACTATGTGTAAATCTAACATTCAGTAAAAATAGGTCATACCAGAAAACTTACCTTCTTGGAGGCCTGGCACAAGTTTGTAAACAATATCCTGCATTGTTCTATCATGACTAGCAGAAAAAAAAAAAAGAAAAATTGAAGGTTTAAATTAGTCATCTTGATTCAAAACTTTTATCTTAGAGATTCAGTATTAAATCAACTCTACAAACCTCTGAAGTCTTATAAGAAATAAAAATATTATCTTGTATAACTGAATATCAAACATGAGATAACAGCAACAAAGGAATGAAGATAAGGTTCAGGCTAAGACAAGAACTGACAAAAGTTTAACAGAAATGCTAGGAAGGATGCTAAGAAGGATGGTCTTTATGATGCAAAGGATGGCATCCTGTGGGAGATGCCATATACCTGTATGTGTATCAGTAACATAACTCTCATAATTCCTTGACAATTTTGACAAAAGCATTTTTTTATTTTATGTTTCTAAACACTAGACTGTTTCTTATCCCTTTTAATTAATCTTTCATGTTGCTAGGTTGTTTAGTTATCCATACTGGGCTTTTTAAAAAACACGAGGAAAAAAGCCAACAGGGAAAAAAAAGAAGAAAACAGAGAACAAATGAAAGGAAAATTTTGTTTGCTCTTATAATCCAGCATTTTACCCGAGAATAATATCATGTAGCTCAGAATCCCATCTAGCTAAAAAGGGTGGAACAAAAAGACAGACTGATCCAGCACATAAGGAAGGAAATGGTGGGGAAGCAGGACTGGTTAAGATTCTAGACACTGATATTTTCAATCAAAGTTTAACTACAAGCTGCCACTTCCTGTATTACTCTAAAACAAGTCATTGCCTGAAAGGATCAGAACATTACCCTGACTTGCAAACCGTAAATAAAATCCAATACAAGCTAAAATGTCAGCATCAGCTGCTACCAGGCCATTAACCCCACAAGAGTTTACTATACCAAACTCCAGCTTTGACTCTCAGTTTAGGATTTTTAAATGTCATTTGCAGATTGCAGGAACATGTCCAAAAACATTTCAATCTAAATGACTGATTTTAGCCACCAGCATGAGAATTTAACAGTATTCTTAATGATGAACCATGAGATGTGTTAGTTTTACTTATTCCCCAGATGGATGGGGATGAATTAGACCACAGATTCTTATAACCAAAACAAAATACAAAGTTCCTCCTGATTGTTATAGTTTGAGGGGACAGGCAAATCTTACGGCTTTGCTGCAAGGACCCAAAGAGGGGGGGGTGGAGTTTAGGACCCTTTGTGAAAAG
>VZRW01003795.1:17527-29836 GCA_013398125.1 Aegotheles bennettii | reverse complement strand
CTGTGATTCTGTGAAATGAAAAGAAAAAACAGTGCATCCCTCAAATGCAAATTCCCTGTGAAAATGAGGATAGAGTTCAAGATAGAAGTAGCTTCATATTTGCAAGCCCTGGTCCTCATGGAGGACTTTAATCACCCTGATATCTGTTGGAGGGAGAAGACAGCAAGGTATAAGCAATCCAGGAGGTTCCTAGAATGTGTTGATGATAACTTCCTTCTGCAAGTGACAGAGGAGCCAATAAGGAGAGGTGATGTGCTGGACCTTGTTCTCACCAAGGTGGGGCTGGTGAGGAACATGAAGCTCAAGGGAAGCCTTGCTTACAAAACCATGAGATGGTGGAGTTCAAGATCCTTAAGGCAGTAAAGGAGGGTGCACGGCAAGCTTGTTACCCTGGACTTCAGGAGAGTGGACTTTGGCCTTTTCAGGGACCTCCTTGGTAGAGTATCATGGGAAAAAGCCATGGAGGGAAAAGGGGTCCAAGAAAGCTATATATATAGTATTCAAAGATCATCTCCTACAAGTTCAGGAGCACTGCATTCCAATGAAGAGGAAGTCAGGCAAAAATGCTGGGAGCCCTGCATGGATGAACAAGGAGCAACTGGACAAATTCAAATACAAAAAGGGTGCCTACATAGGATGGAAGAAAGGAAGACTAGACTGAGAGATATACAGAGAAATTGTCCAAGCAACCAGAGATCAAGTCAGGAAAGCTAAAGCCCTGATAGAATTAAATTTGGCCAGAGACATTAAGAGCAACAAGAAGAGCTTTTATAGGTGTATCAGTGATAAAAGGAAGGCTAGTGAAAATGTGGGCCTTCTCCAGAACGAAATGGAAGACCTGATTACCTGGGATATGGAAAAGGTTGAGGTACTCGATATTTTTGCTTCAGTCTCCACTGGCAAGTGTTCAATCCACACCACCCAAGTCACAGAAGGCAATGGTGGGGACTGGGAGAATGAAGAACCACCCGCGGTAGGGGAAGATCAGGTTTAAGACCATTTAAGGAACCTGAATGTGGCACAAGTCTATGGGACTGGACAAGATACATCCATGAGTCCTGAGGGAACTGGACGATGAAATAGCTAAACCACTATCCATCATATTTGAGATGTGACAGTACAGTGAAGTTCCCACTGACTGCAAAAGGAAAAATATAACCCCCATTTTTAAAAAAGAAGAGAAACAAGAGTCATGGAATTAGAGGCCAGTCAGTCTCATCTCTGTTCCTGGTAATATCATGAAGCAGATCCTCCTGGAAACTACGTTCAGGCACACAGAAAACAAGGAGGCGATTGGTGATAACCAACATGGCTTCACCAGAAGCAAAACACGTCTGACAAATATGATGGCCTTCTATGAAGAAGTTTCACAGCTGGTGGATAAAGGCAGAGCAACTGATGTTATTTATCTGGACTCGTGCGAAGAATTTGATGCTGTCCCACATGACATCCTTGTCTCTAAATTAGAGAGGCATGGATTTTATGGATGGACCACTCAGTGGATAAAGAATTGGCTGGATGGTCACACTCAAAGAGTTGTGGTCAACAGCTCCATGTCCAAGTGGAAATCAGTGATGAGTGGAGTTCCCCAGGGGTCGTTACGGGCACTGTTTCTCTTTAACATCTTTGTTGGCAACATCAACAGTGACATTGGGTGCACTCTCAGCAAGTTTGCCAACGACACCAAGCTGTGTGGTGCGGTTCACATGCTGGAGGGAAGGAATGCCATCCAGAGGGACCTTGACAGGCTTGAGAGGTGGACCCATGCAAACTGCATGAAGCTCAACAAGGCCAAGTGCAAGGTCCTGGTATTACCAAGGTCTGGTATTACCAGAACTTTTAAGTGCATTTCTTGTTATATAAACAGGGTATGTTGGTAATGGTTAAGAAAGTCTTCTTCATCCAGTAGAAAGAATTCATGAACATGGTACAACATGCAATATAATATACAATATAGCTTGTAATAGCATTCATTTATTAATTTAGCTCTATAGACTAATTTTGTATAGAATTATACTACTCTGTGGTTACAGTTTTCCATTATAGATCTAATTTTCTTTTAAGAACAAACATAATTATTTGTGGTTTATTTGTTTGTTTTTGTAGAAGATTGAGTGGTGAGTGCTTTCACTTAATGTTATGGTGAACACAACAAGCAGAGTTTCCCATAGGACATCCAGTTATGAGACTGCAGCTATGCCACAGATCTCTGCTGGGATGCCCATGCTAGTTAGCAGCTTGCAAACCCTTCCCTAGCACTTTGCTGGCATCACACTGCAGAACCTCAGATAGCGATTCAGCCCCATCTGCAGGAGTGGTGGGTTACTTACCCACCACAACCAACTTCATTAGGCCACACCACATTCCCTCTTTGATTGCGACATGATGACTAAAAACGCAGTCCTCTGAAACAATGTTGTTTCTTACTCTTCACAAAACTCCCAGAAATGCCGAAGTGGGTGGTTTTTTGTGTTTTGGGTTTTTTGTTGTTATTTTGTAGTGGGGTTTTTTTGGTTGGTTGGTTGTTGTTTTGTTTTGTTTTTTGTTTTTAATATAAAAGGAAATTATAAAATATTGCTAAAATTAGGATTTTGTTATGGCTTTTGTTTCTCTGTTTTCATAGAGGTAAGATTTTCTACAAAGATATATTTGGTGACTCTGTTGACCCCTGAAAATATAGTATCTGTACTCTTGTTTAAAACAAAACCCCTTTCTTTTAATTTCTAACCATTACAGTCTGAGAGACTTTATGACTAATAATAAACCCAAAATTTTAGTCAGCTTGGTATTTGTTTATGTGCAATTCAGATATTTTTTTTGATTTCTTAATTTACAACACTCTGATATGTGTAGGAGAAAGTTTTGGTATTTAGAAATGAAAGAAAATATCTAGGTGTGGTGCACTGACCCTAGCTAGTAGCTAAGCACCACATAACCCTCCATTCACTCCACTCCCCAGCAGGACAGAGGAGAGAAGAGGAAAAACAGAAGTGATAAAACACATGGGTCAAGACAAAGACAGTTCAATAAGTGACAGAAAAACAAATCAACACCTGCCCCCCCCCCCCTTAAAAGAGGTATCCTAAGGCAGTCACTCACCCTCTTCCACAAGAAGACACCTGAAGCCAGACTGATGCTCAGACAGACTTGTGCAATGGACCAAATACACTGAATTTTGAAAATTAACCATTGTGCAGTGCTTAACAACTATTTAAATTAAACTTCACACATCCCTTCTCTAGACTCAAGTTTGTTTGTTTGGGTTTTTTTAAAATAACTGAATAAATCAAAATACACCACCTTAAAAATTCATTTAACCTCATAAGAAACTAAGCTGATAAAATTTCTGAAGAATTATCCTTCCAAAGTATTGTCAGAGAGTGATACTGGACTGCTTCAGGCTGTTTTGCACCATCAGAAGACTTTGATTTATCACATTTTATCTAGCTGTAAGAATCTCTATATGTAGTAAAGTTGTGACAGATCTCTAGATATCAGAAATTCACTGCTGTGATGTAAAATGTAAAATTACTTTCTCCACTCTCCAAATGATATGGTAGATATAAGTGCGGTGAGAAGACATTGCCAGGACAGCTCTGTTCATGGAAAATTATGGGTGCAGTAGTAAGCTCTCAAAATTATAAGCAGTTGATGCAAGCTATTGGGAAGGTCTCTTCTAATTTCTGTTGATCCTCAGGACCCCAGGGATCAAAGATCAGTAGCTAAATACAATACAGTCACAGTAAAACCAATTTAAAGGTTTCCCAGGCTTCCAAGAATTTATAATCCAAAAATGCTATTTCATCAGCATCAACATTTCTGAAATGGTATGTCAATTTTGACAAAATTGTGTCTGAAAACATAGCTAAAGTAATAGAGCACTTGGGTAAATTCAGAACACAATGTTTAGATTTTTCAGCTATCATTGTGAAATCTCTTTCTGTTTCAAAACATATTTAATTAACTAGCATGAACCACATTATTTCCAAACAGGCATGGACTACTTTGACTTATGAAATGGCATTCTGACACTGACATTGAGTGAACTCTGCCTCTCTAACTCCCACCTACCCAATAACTCCATGAGTTTTGTTCTTTGTTATTACTATTGTTCCAAATACATGAAGACTTACTGTGGAAAAGAAATTCTGAATTTAATATCTTAAAAACATACCAAGTTATTGTCTTCTGGACAAGGATTTACCAGATGTTTGGGTACATTACTCTCTAGATCCCCTGCCTTGTCTCTATAACATTCAGCAAAGTGTCCTATTGCTGTTATTGCCATCATCCTTTTCTGTCACCAGAACAGTCTAAAGGAAACCTAAGTAATTGATTCCAATACCTCTAAGGAGATGAATAAAGTTTTATCTTTGCCTTTTTTTCTTGTGCCTAGGAAATGTGCTTCTACATCAGATATAGCATAGTGTCTGGGATGTTTACTTAGGAGAAAAATATTTAAACAAGCAAAATAGTCATGCAACTAAATTTAAATATAAGCTTTCTGGTCTAGTCTTTGACCCCCACAGGGCAAAGCAGATTTCTGAAACAGGGCAGCATGGAACATCTTTATTGAAATCATTAACTAACCCTAAAAAATGTGAACAGATAAAAGAGATAGATAGATAGATAGATAGATAGATAGATAGATAGATAGATCCACTCTGAGAGGAAGATGGGTCTGCAAGAGTGAAGTACTCAGAGTCTTAAAATTTTGCCCCTTGCATCTCCATCAGAATCATGGTTTCTGACAGAAGACTTCACCCTTAAGATGTATACAAAAACAAATAAGCAGAAAAGTGAAACCATTTACCCATTTGCACTCAAAAAGTTAAAACCAGAATAAACCAGAGAAAAGAGACAGATTAGCCCTTTTTTCCCCTGAGTTTTCAGTTTGTTCGTTTTTCAAGGAAGAAGGACAAAATCCTAGGGTAGAACTCTGATCACTAAAGTATATAACAAGGAATATTGTTCCTGTTTTCACTTAAAGGAGGTAGATTCTGCTTTTGCTGAGACATTAGAGAATCTCTCCTACACTTCCTACTTAAACAACATTTTAGAGGAAAGGATTACTTTTGTGTTTTTCCCAGAGGTTTGGGATAATAAAATTAAGTTTAATTTTTTTTCTCAGAATTGCTGTATTTTTCTAACCTACAGGTTTCTGGTTTCACAGAGATGGAGACACCTTATTTTCTTATGAGAGAACAAAATCTGTGGTAGTATTTATCTCTCAATCAGAATCAGAGCATAGAAATCTCACAAGTAATCTCTCCTGGAATTTCCTAGCTAACTTCACAGATGGTTTTAGATATAGCTCCACATGAAATACTAGGAAATTTTCCTACTTTTCAAATACAAAATACATTTTTTAATTTTTATTTTTTAATTGGAAGCCTTGATAGTTCTGAAGCTGTAAAACTTCCTGTTCTGCCCACGCTCAGCAGTACTGAACAGCACTATGAGGAAGCACCACCCAGGAACCACGTCCCTCACAAGTAGTGCTACTTTGTTACCACAGCTGTGTAGGTGAACCATATAGTTGCATTACCAGAGTTAGGATGAAGTCTTTTGTAAAAGCCATTAAAAACTACTTAAATACAGCAAAGGAAACTAAGAGAGGCTGGTTAACAAACCCCATGTGTGACCCAGGGGTAAAATCAATGAATCAGCAGGATTTACTCTAATTTATAACCACCAAAAGTAAAAATGCAAAACCACTGGTCTGAGGATCAGCTCATGGATTCCCTGCAAAATAGAATAATAGAATCTTAGAATGGTTTGGGTTGGAAAGGACCTTAAAGATCATTTAGTTCCACCCCCCCACACCCCCCCCCCGCCATGGGCAGTTACACTTTCCACTAGATGGAAGGGGCAGGGGGAGACAATGTTTAAGAATAATTAATAAAGACAAGGGGAAAAAAACCACATTATTTACCATTTTCTATTGTGCTGTTTGCTTGTGTGAATATACCGAGGCTGACTCTTCTTTCACACCCTGTACGAAGTGTTCTTACCTGGACTGTCAAGCACACACACATGGACAGGTGCAGATGTGTTGGTGCCGCAGACTGCAGAGACACAGCTCTCTCCCACCAATGAAACCAGAACCCCAGGAATGGCAGTACTGGAAAAGCTCTGGCCTTGTTAATGGCCAGTGAGAGTGATAGAGCACTGGAACAGGCTGCCCAGAGAGGTTGTGGAGTCTCCTTCACTGGAGACATTCAAAACCCGCCTGGATGCGTTCCTGTGTGATGTACTCTAGGTGACCCTGCTCTGGCAGGGGGGGTGGACTAGATGATCTTTCGAGGTCCCTTCCAACCCCTTAGATTCTGTGTGATTCTGAGACTTCCTTTGCTGTACAAACAAACATAAAAACCTGTCCTTTACCAGAAAATTTACAGTCTAAACAAAACAAGCAGAGTCAGCTTGTTTGGAGAAGGGGCCAATTCTATTGTGTTGGTGTATAGGAAATGTGTATTTTAATTCATTACTATTTTAACATGCATTGGTCTACCCAAATGGGGCAGTGATCTGGATTTGAGCCTGAAGCTACTAATGCAACAATGTTAATGAAGAGGAAATCACTACAATAATTATGATTAATACTTTCTTTCAATGCAGCAGCCTGCTTCATAATCTTTAGCAAAGTGTTATTTTTAATTTAAACAAAGTACATTGCCAACAAGCTAAAATGTGTCAAATTGAACAGTTTATTCTTCCTAGTATATATACCCTCAAGTATACTTTTGCATCTGTTATATATTCAGAGGGTGAGGGAATGTTGTGCTTTTTACAAACAGCTTTCTATAAATTTAAGCAGGCAAGAAGCTAAACTGACACACAATTGCCGTATCACAGCACTGAAAGGAGTTTCTGGAAACATTATCACTAGGTAATGAAAAAGTCTTCGATAAGGTTGTCTGGGATTACCTCTCTAAATCCTTTAGAGAATGGAATTTGATGACATTTATCAGTGAGATTAAGCTTCTCTTTTCTTAGTCCTGACCTCTTGGGTGATTTCCCATAAGTATGTTTCAAAGGTATTCCCATTACAGACAGGCCACCTCGTCTGGAGTTCTTCAGCACAGCTCTAGTATGATTGACATTCACAACCTGGAGCTTGTTGTACCACTATATGCTACACAGCTGATGTTCTGCACCTGCTCCTCAGGCCAAAACCTGTGGCCACTGGTCCACTGAACTAACAAAAAGATCTGGATGCTCATTTAAATGTAAAATTAGTTGTGACTACTGAAAGACATGAAGATTAACAAACTAAATCTGACTAGTACTACTATTCCTGGATTTCTGATAATTTCCAAAGGCAGAATAATCCCCAGACTTTCACAGTAGTTTATTTAAATAAATGTCGCTTATCATGTTTTCTGTAGAACCTCACAAATGTTACTATCAATAAATATCACGTCAAAAAAGGTATTATTCAAATAGAAAACAGTGTAAATATTACAAAAATATTTTTCTGATAATTAAATGATTCTTGATGATTAAATTATTTTTTCAATAAAATATAAAACTGTATCCAAATCCAAGCTCACTGTCATGTGTATATACAGACCTGTACATATGTATATGCATATGCACACATTAAAAAAATAAAACCACAGTTCCAAAACAAACAAAATATATGCTCATTAATGGGTATTATTTTGTTTCTTGGGACAATAACAGTAAAAAAAATCATTCCAATCATTAAACTTGTATTTGTTTCTTCAATGAAATTACTCTAGAAAAACATGCATCTAAAATATAAATAAAAATTTACTTCCTGTTCATGGTAATAACTACAAAAAGTTATTACTGATTGACTCAAGGATTCCCATAATCAGAGAGAGAAAGATGAGAACTGGTTTTCATAGGAACGTTCACAAGGACTGTCTCTGCCATCTGGTCAATGTTCTTGCAGACAAATCATACCAATATAGTGTCTGTCAAGGGCAACATTCAGCTCTAAATTCTTAAACTTAAATTTTTATGAGTCTGAGTGATGTTGTCTGCTTGTGCTCTGGAGATCTGTTTTCCCATCATAACCAAAGGTCTGTTCAAGAAGTTCAATGGACTTCAGAGAGTAATATGATTTAAAAGATTTGGTTCAGCTGCATATTCATAGACATATAGTGTCATTTGAAATACCCTCTAATATCTCCCTGGCCCTCGGATGCCATTCCAGCAAGGCAAAGGACTCCCAGAGGTCCTCAGTCACATTTACATATGTCCTATGTGTCCTGGAGTGTCCCAGATGAAAGGAGATGTCTACAGTGAGGGATCTGCCTGGAGACCAGTGATGGGAGTTCACATGTTGATGCAAAGTGTAGGTGTTTACCATTAGGATTTTAATCCCATCCATGTGCTGCTTCTCTATGTCAACTCAATGCAGTTGTATTTAAAGAACAGTATGAGCTATTCTGTATGCCTCCCATTTCAATGATTAGGTTTATTTCTTGATCTCTTGATACTAATTTGCTTACTGTAAAGAAAAATATATTTCCCTAAGTCCCTTATAGTAAATTTTCATAGCACTTTTTTTATTTGGTTCCCAAACTGTGATTGTTTATTGTAAGAGATCATAGAGTTTGCAACTAGATTAATATAAGCATTTTAAGTAATCTTCCAAATTTACCACTTTGTTACTATTGAAAAATTAAATTTCCAGATGGCTTTAGGTGGTTGTAGAATATATTTTTTTTCATAGACCCATTTCAAAATAAAGGCTAAGACTCCTTTAACAGTGGAATTTCTGGATTTGTATGAAAATTTTACTTTTCCTTTTTAAAGACAAAAGATGTTTGTAGAATGAGTGGTTAATATCAGGAACAAATTCAAAACACAGAGTACCTGCAGACCGGAAATGCCTAAAGGCTCTAAAGCTAGAAACGATATCACTTTTTTCTTTAAAAGACAGCTTTTTGAGTTCTTAAGATAGATATGTCCTGTAGATTTTCACATAGCCATAGGAATATGCTGAAGGCTTTAGTTTTACCAGCAAGTGAAAAATCTATAGTAATGCTCATGAGATGTTGAACATTCAGAAAAAGAGAGCAAATAAACACTGGTAGAAAGGGGAGTTAGCTGATAGTCTGATAATTGCATGTTCAGATTCTCATATGATTCAGGTGAATTTTTAAACATTAGAATTACATGTCTTCTGCCAAAAAATGACAAACAGAAAATTTGCAAGAATTTATAGTATTACAGTAATTTTTTATTATATTACTAGTAGTACTGTATCATAGGGGTGTTATATTGTTTAGTATTTCTGTAGTATTGTATTAATTTATAGACCAAATGTATCCTCATTGAATGAAGGACCAAAAATATCTGCATCCAGTAAGGAAATCCTTATGATATGGAATAAAACTATTTGTAATACATGAAGTCACCTGAAAATTAAATATAATCCTATGTTTTTATTTTGTATATACCATAAGGATGAACAAGTTTAGTAAAGAGCGTGTGTACTAGTCTACCTGGAAGACCGGAGATGTATAAGAAATCAGATCTGGAAGAGATCTGTGCTTAATTTATCTGTCCAGAGAAGTAATGCAAGCATGTCAGAAAGCACAGTACACACTGTGTATTTTATGCTGTGCTCTATCTGCAGCTTTGTTCAGTATGCCTTCCTGCTAGTCAATCTCAATTCAATCAATCTCGATTTGTAGAAAGAACAAATCCATAGAGAAATAACCTAATTGGTTTCTCAATATCTCATTTCAAAAAAATTATTTTTTTTTGCATTTACTGGTTTCTTGGAATTGAACTTTGTTAATCTCAAGTGCTCACTGTGTAAGAAAACAAAGTCTCCAAAATCATGAAATTTTTTTCTAAAAATATGAATCTTAAGAATATTAAATGTTGGCTTTCCTTCTTTTTTGTCTTCTTCTCCCTGATCGGATAGATATTCTGCAGATGTTCACACTGTTTGAGTTTTTGTTTGGGTTTTTTTTGGAAACGGAACAGTTAGCAGATTACTTATCCATATTCTTTAAGAAAGATGAGGTTCTTCAGTCATCACCTGATTCTAATACCTGTAGAAATAACAATTATTTTATATCCTAAATGACTATTCACAACAAAATTATGAAAGAGATGGTAGTGAATGCACTTTTCAGAGCTTTTATCAGAAGTACTCACCTATAGCTAGAGAATCTCTGCCAGAGCAGATATTAAACATTTAATCTGGTTACACAAATAACAGGACCAGCTGATTAGATCACTGCTTAACTTGGTCTTCAATTTAACTGGATTAGAGCATTAGAGGCCAATACGTTTTCAGCTTAAAATAATTCAAGAAGTGTCTGTTTTTAGCCATACATCAGGACAAGGTTATAAGGATTAAGGAAACCACATTTGCAGGAAGTAAGAAATTTAGTAAGTAGGTTATTTTGGGAAGAAATATAAAACTCCATCATGGTGAAAGAACATTGGGAAATCTGAGACACATCTAATGCATACAAGGCTACACAGTTCCCATCAAAGAAATCTGAGTGATTTTATCGTGCAGATGGTAAAAACATCAGGTGCATCAACTTTGCTGTATGCTTGCTGCAAGGAAAAGGGGAACTGAAAGCTAGTATTCTGCTGAGAAAGATGGAGAGCAAGATCTAGACTATAAGCACACTGCATTCACGTCAGTAGGCAGTACTGTGTAGGCAGTTTTACAAACAGCAGTAAGAATACATTGTCTCACATTTCAGTTGTTCTGCCCACTTTCAACTACCCTGTGTATGTTTATCTTCACCATTGTGTATTGGGAAGTCCTCTGAAAATTCCTTTCTTGAACAAGAGAACATTCCCATCCTCACAGTCATAGAACAGTTGATGTGTGAAGGAATTTCTGGAAGTCATTTACTCCAAATCACTGCTCCAAGCAGGGTCATCTAGGGCCCTATTTGCTTCAAGGGTTCATTGTTGTGTTGTGGTCAATTTGCTGTCAAATAGGATCTCCTAGTCCTCTTCTTCAGCCAGCAAGCCTCCAGCCTATACTTAACCTGGAGTTATTCCTCTGCAGAATTAGGAGTTGACATTTCCCTGTGTTGAACTTCATGAGGTTCCTGTTGGTTCATTTCTCCAGCCTGTTGAGGATGCTCTCAATGGTAGCACATCCACCTGGTGGATCAATTACTTTTCCCAGTTTTGTATGATCTGTGAACTTGTTGAGGGTACACTGTTCATGAGGATGTTAAAAATTACTGGTCCCAGTAATGACTGATATCCAGCTGGACTTTGTGCCACTGATCACAACCCTTTGAGCCCAGTTGTTCAGCCAGTTTTCTAATCCATCTCACTGTCCTTATACAGCCCATACTTTATCAGCTTGTCTATAAGGATGTTATAGAAGACAGTGTTTAAAGCCTCGCATAAGCCAAGATAAACAGTAACTATTTGTCTTACTTCAACCATCTCACCAGTCATCTCATCATAGAAGGTTATTGAGTTGGTCAGTCGTAATATCTCCTTTGAAAATCCATTCTGATTATTCCTATTCATCTTGTTATGTTAATGTGCCTGGAAAAAACTTCCAGGGGGATTTTCTCCATCACTTATCCTGATATCAAGATGAAGCTGACCAGCCTGTAGTTTCCCGGATCCTACTCCTTGCCCATCTTGAACACAGGAGTGACATTTCTTTCTGCTACTGTTCAGGAATGTCCTTGTCCCCCAGATTCCTGTGACTTCCTAAAGATAATGGGGAATAAACTCACAATGACATCAGTCAGAACCCTTCGCATTCATGCATACAATACATACATAAATTTAAGACAAAAGCTTTAGTGTCTTTGGCCCAAGTCTTGCAAAATAATGAGGACCAGAATATGGGCTTTAAAATGGAAGCATGGAAAGCATTATGCTACTGACCACAGAATCACAGAATCACAGAATTCTAGGGTTGGAAGGGACCTCGAAGGATCATCTAGTCCAACCCCCCTGCCAGAGCAGGGTCACCTAGAGTACATCACACAGGAACGCATCCAGGCGGGTTTTGAATGTCTCCAGGGAAGGAGACTCCACAACCTCTCTGGGCAGCCTGTTCCAGTGCTCCGTCACTCGCACAGTGAAAAAGTTTTTCCTGATATTCACATGGAACCTCCTGTGCTCCAGTTTGCAACCATTGCCCCTTGTCCTATCATTGGTCGTCACTGTAAAAAGCTTGGCTCTATCGTCCTGACACTCACCCTTTACATATTTGTAAACATGGATGAGGTCACCCCTCAGTCTCCTTTTCTCCAAGCTAAAGAGACCCAGCTTCCTCAGCCTTTCCTCATAAGGGAGATGTTCCACTCCCTTAATCAT
>VZRW01003795.1:0-16976 GCA_013398125.1 Aegotheles bennettii | reverse complement strand
TGGGAGACAGTGTCAAATGCTTTGCTGAAATCAAGATAAACCACATCTACCGCTCTACCATCATCCATCCACCTAGTTATTTCCTCATAGAAGGCTATAAGGTTGGTCAAACATGACTTACCCTTGGTAAAGCCATGTTGACTACTCTTAATGACCCCCTCATCCTTGATGTGCCTAGAGATAGTGCCAAGAACAAGTTGTTCCATCACCTAGTAAATACAGTAAATACAGTATTGTCAAAAGTTATAATATGTGGATTAGACATAGAATTACAATTAAATTGTCTTTCCATATAAACTAACTTCTACCAAATAGCAATAAAATAACTCCATCACCCTCTGGCAGAGATTCATGGAGAAAGTATGATTTTAATCGCTTTGGATCACTTGTCTGAATATTGCTGGGGTGTCCAAACTGTGAGAAGTTTTGAGGGATGTCATGTGGACTGCACCAGAGCAGTTTTCCATCCTTAACTCTCTTCTGAAAATGTTTCTGCTTGAAAGTTTATTACTGCCTAGAAATGAGATGTCCATAAGCCACTAATGGAGTTGTTCTACTGTATGAGTCATCAAAGCAGGACTGCCAAAGCAGATCTTAGCAGGACTACAGAGGAGAGAAAACAACTCTGGGGGGAAATGGGAGTGATGAATGATAAAAATGATAATGTAAATGTGTTCAGATCCTATGCTATAGGACTAGGTAACTCCCTCTATCTAAATTATAAGAGTTATGCCTTTCAGAGGTGGTAAGTACTTTTAATGCTTGAAGATGCCATGTATTCTGGTAAAAACAAAGACAGAAATTCTTGCTGTGTCTATCATTATGAATAGTATTGAAATCTTATTGTATTCTTAAAATTATACTTTGCCCTTTCAAAATTGAGAAAATATCTATTTACTTGGGATTAATAAACCTTTCAAGGGGTTTTCCAACATGCATACTTTGAATGAAACTCCACATATACTATGAAACAAAGTTCTGAATATATATATCATATATGACTTCCAAGAAAACCCTTTTAAAGTTTTCCTTATTTAAAAAAATAAGGGATTTCTGAACAAAGTGGACAGAGTTGAAGCAAAGAAGCAAGACCAGAGAGAAGAATCCTTATGTGGTTGAGTGAGGAAAAGATATACAATGTGAAGATGTTTTTCACTGTGTTTTGCCACAGGCACATACATTGGACTAATTGGCCAGTTTGTCAGTAGCATAATGCATAAAACTGGTCAAGGATCCAGAAAAAATCAATCTCTGACTCCTTCTAGAAACCTATGAAATACTGCATATAGGAAAGCACTTTGAAGTCTACAGGTAATAAAGGCTACTTAAATGCTAAGTATTACTTTTAGCTGAAGTGTAAGTAGTAATGTTATGCTAAAATTAGAATACTGTACTTACAACCTTATATTTCATCTGTTCTCTGGCTGTCCTTTTGCAGCATCTCTGCTTCAAATGATAATGAAAATTAATCAAATGTTCTGCATCTGATCTGTTAACCAAAAAAGCCTAGAATTTCCCTATGCAGTATTACTTAATACCTTTATTTTTTTAAGTTGTATCTCAAAATATTTGACTTCTCTGTCACTATTTACACAGGAAATTATATCACTCTTTCTCAGTGTTTGCCCAGAGGATTGAGTAGTGCTATAATCTCTATTCAAACCCTGCCTTTGTGATGTCTTTGACAAATGACTTAAAAGAAGTTTTGAACTATAATTTTCACTTGTAAATATGTGGGGCAGAAGTTATTGCCTACTGTCTTACTTAAATCTGGGAACAAAAATAAACAGTGAGAGACACGGTGCTGCAGAAATCAGAATATAATTTTCTTAGTTCTCTGGACCAGGATCATTCTGGACAGGGAAGACTCTTGCATTGGTAATAACATCATTCTTCCTCACCAGAACTTTACAACTTTTCTAAAAATCTTTCTGGGTAATATATCCATCCTGCACTAAGTGTAGCGACAGACTCACTAACACTGAGCTAGTCTTCAGAGCACTCCCAGGCAAGAATTATAAACTGGAATAAGAAGTACACAGGAGAATCTGAAGTACTACACAGGAGAACCAGAAGTGTACACTGTGCCTGCACAGTGGTGCTCAGCTGGAGAGTTTTGATTTCTATTAAAGTTCTAGGGTGACTTGGAGGTCTTCAGACCCTTTAGACAGCCGTTAGGCAGGCTGGGTCTTCCCTTAAGTGCCATTCCCTCCTAGTCAATGGGCCAAAGACACTGGCTGTGACCCTTCTGAGAGAAGTTTATTGTCTTTGATGTGGTACCATGCAAACACAGCAATATTGCTTTCAGCCCTGAAGAAGTAGCATGTAACATGAATTGTCTGAACCCAACTGTTCCTATGTTTGCAATATCCTCCAGGAAAAGATGTGTAATACTCTCCAGATCAGAATCTGCTGCCACAATAAGAGCCTTTGAGCATACACCAGCAGCCTGGTATAATACACTAAACACGTATGTCATTAAATATGAACATTGGTTCATACACTGTGAATGCAATAAAGCACTTGCAGTCTACAGGCTAAAAGCATATATGTTTAATGAAGCAATCTCATCCACTCTCATTAAGAAAGCCATCACCATGGAAACATGCATTAGAAGTCACTACTACTATCTCTAAGACCTTTAAGCACATAGCAACACAAAAATACTGCTGAAACATCTCCATTTTAGTAGTGTTTGAAAGTTATAAATTAGGTTTACTAAGCACATTATAAGTATTAGAAAGAAGGCACGGGTATTTGATACCCAGCTGATATAAATCAAAATGATTTTATTAATTTCTAGACTTAATGATCTTACATCAAATTATGCCAGCCAAAGATAGTCTATTGTCAGGTTTTTCTTCTTGCCTTTATATTTATTCTGCACCATGCTAGCTATTCTTTTAAAAATGGTTGTTAATATGAATATTCTGAAGAGGAAACACTTTATGCAACTTGCACTAAACAAGAAAGTATGTGTGGAAAAGCTGTGAAGAATCAAGTGATCTTCCAAGGGACATGGATGCACTTGCTCAATCCTCTACAAGAATCTTGATTTCCAGATACAATTTCCCCAATTTTGTGATTCATATTACAGTAAATTAATCTGGTTTTATCACAGGGTAGCTCAGCAAAAGGCAGTTCCTGCTAGAGCGGTGCTAAACGAGGAGTGCAGCCACATAGAGGAGATCCAAAGTCATAGACAGGAATTTTTCTCAACAGATTGGTGATGACAGAAATGTGAAGCAAAAAGAGGAGGGTAACATTTCTGCATCAGCTTTTTTTTGTGTGGCTGTAAGAACCATGGCACAGCAAACTCTGTTGGCTTTCATACTCATGGAAGTGATCTGCTCTTTGTAAATTAAGGGGAACAATCATGTCTCACTTTCCCTGTGGCTTCGCCTGACAAAATAGATCTGGCTAACATTTTTTACATGCAAATCCATACAAGCACAAACTTCTCCCTCCTCACTGACTGAACAAAATGTTCTTGGCTAGACCTGATGGAAATCTTTCCATTTATATGTTGTGGGTATTGATTTTTTTTTTTAATTATTTTATTGTGAAGTTTTTAGGTCAGAATACTGTATTGCCCAATAATATTTTTAATGAAAAAATACTTCACTTTTAAAACCTTGATCTTCTTCCCCAAATCTGGGAAAAAGCAACTTTAAATGAATATATAACAAATACATGGCTCTTTTTCTTTTCTTTCATTTTCTTTTGTGGTAGTAGTGAGAAATGGCTCATTTAAACTCGCTTACTTGCTTTCTGTAGTTAGTATAGTAATCTCTCTTGCTAGTCATTTATACAACTACTATGCTCATTTGGGGCCAAAAATAGACTATTTTTTATTTAGAAAATAGATTGATGTCATCTCAAAGAATAGATTTAAATTATACAAAGGTTAAAAATAATAGGTCATGGTGTTTAAGAAAGTAATTCATATCCAAAGTGTGTGAATGGCATTGACCTTTTCAGCTCAGTTCTTTGGACATCAACAAGATACTACTGTTAACATTCAAAAATACTGCAACACAAGTACCACAAGTTCCAATTCAGCAGCAAGTAGTTTCATGAAACATAACATCCTCATACAAAAGAGGTTTTCACTTTTTGCAACAGTAACATTAGTCCCTTCCCTCTCACAGCATCTTGGTAATGATGGGGCTTTACAGCTCCAGTTCTCTTTGCAGTCATGGACTACAAAGACTATAACTACCACTACAGCTGCATCAGTGGCTTTTGATTACATATCATGTTTGAAGGCTGCTGTCTGTGTATCACCATGTTTCCTGGGAAGTTTTGTGTTCTCTGCTGTTACCATATGTCAAATATGATCCTTGGCATGAGAACGGTCTTCATGCACTCCACTACCACTGACCCCCACAAACCCTCATGTTTTAATGTCAGTGTATTTTACTATATACATAATCACAGCAGAATTATGTTTGATGTTTATTGAATGACACCTTTACTTTGACAATTCCTCGTAAGGTTACCAGATTTACTGACTTGCATTTTCTACTTTGCTTGAGACTCAGTCCTCCATTACATGCATCCACATCTCTGGCTGTCTCAATTTAGAAAGGAGAGGTTGGCCAGAATTTCATGGAATGAGCTCAGCATCTTACAGATAATGTTTTATTTAGATTTCTACTTAGTACGTCAACCCACTAAAGATGAAAAGTTATTTTCATGTCATAAGCACACATTTTCTTTTTTTCCCCTTCAAATTATCTTTTGCTTTATTTCAGAATTACAAACTTGAAGATAATTTCTAACTTCAAAAACAGAAGGGAACAATGCAACTAGGAAAATGTTTGAAGAGTTAGTTACAGGGCTATTTGAAGGCAGTGGAAAATGTCAAGACTGTAAATTTAACTTTGACTGTAGTAGGAGGTTCAGAAAATGTTAAAGCATACAAGAGGGCAAGTTCCTGACAACCAAAGCTAACATGCCTAATGAGAGTTAAGCTTCCATTGTGTGAACATACTCAGTTTGACAGAACATTATGTTGTTTTTCTCTAAAATGATACCCTACTAATAATTTTCACTGTCAATTAAATGAGAAAATATATATATTTAAAGAACATACTGTAGGCTGTAATTATATTTTTTAATGTTTTCATTTGACTTGTGGCTTAAATATAGATTTTTTAATGAGATACAATGCTTCTGGCAGAACTGTCCTTAGCAATTGGTGAACCTCAAAATCTTCAGAGGTTTGGCTCTTTTCTCATAAACACTGAAAATATTAGATGTTTAGTGAAATCTTAAATAGAATGCTGTAAGTCACCTGAAGGTCTTGTTCCAAATTTTGCAAGAGTGTTGTTCTTGGAATATTTCAGCTGACCTGAAAATTACAGCAGAAACTTTTTATATTTTAGATTAGATTTGTATGTTTGTAAGCAAACTACTTTTATCATCCAATCTAAACTTCTTTATGTTCTGGATATCCAGTTGTGGTTTTGTATCTGTTGTTTTGGTTTTTTTTAAAGAAGTAAAGACATGTGGATCCTCCCCATTTTGGGGTGATTGAAGAGGTTGCCACCTTTTACCCACAAACCAGGGATAGCTAAAAATGTGGTGAGTTTTCAATCCATGGGCTAACTAAAATAGTTCAGTCATTTCAGGTTATTCTATTAGAAAAAGATTTTGTGAGTCCCTCTCACAAGCTTCCAACTCTCCTTGTACATCATTCAGTGCCCTAAACACCTCGCACAGACCTCTGGATCCTGCTGCTGCAGAACCTGTTTGTAGGTTTAATGGTGTGTGCAACCATGCGAAAAGCCTTAATAGCAATGGTTGATGCTAGCTGAGTCCTTAACAACAATACCAGAATATACCATCTTATCCCTAGGTGGCAGAACATTGTTAAGTGTTATAGACAATAATCACTGAAATATCAGGACAGTACTAGTGGGAGCACAAGTAAGAGCAGGGAGCTGATCTAATTTCCCTTGGGGACTGGTACCTGTTCCTGGAGGAATTCTTGAAATCTTCAGATCCCTGCTGGCAGTACATGTGAGGAAATGCTTCTTTGCTTCAGCCATTTGCTGGGAGCAGAGAGTTGGGGATGTGACTTGTCTTCAGTTCCCCCCCCTCAGTGCTTCCAGGGGAGAGAAAGGCCAGGCAAGGGTGCTTTGCCCCATTTCTGGAGAGGGGATAGCAGGATGTAGGACAGGAACACACTGAGGCTGGGTGGTGAGAGATATAGCTGCTTACTATGAAGGTTTAGGTATATGGTGATGTACACGAAACTAATACCAGAGATAGTGAAATATAACACTGACACAATGACATTGGTATCAGGTATACAGAATTGCTGATCCAGCTGTATATTGCTAGATCAGTACAGTGCTTAACATTAAATTTGAGACATGAAAGAGAAGTGGGGCTCAAGTCTCATCCACTTTTAGCATGGACCTTGACATTAAAAAGTACCCATTTAAAGTTTTAAGGAAAAAAATGCTTATTTAATCCAAAGTATTTTATTGAGATGAAATCATTATGCACTCTCTGTAAGCTACCATCCCTTTTTAAATACTTTGAAGGAAAGCTATGTCTCAGACTTCAACAGAGGTGAATTCAGCAGTCTGCACCTGGCATTATGCTTCTGTCTGTACAACACAAATTGGATAAAGCATTCCCAGGCAAGTTTTGTCCGTTGATAACTAAAAAAACACAGAAAGAAGCCAGATAATATTTTTGCCTGTCTATAGTCTGTTTCTAAGTTCACCCGCTCTGTTTCTGAGTGCCGGCAACAAGATGAATTCATTGTTTCCTTTATCCTATTAAATTTGCATTGATATTACCCAGGAAGCATTCAGCCTCTATCTATGTATGGCCAAAACCTGTCACCCTTTGCCCTGCTGAACAGAATCCTTCTCTATAATGAAATCTATTGACTTTATCTAGAGTTGAAGTTAAGATGTGGTAGATAAACATTGTATTAGTTACTGAAAGCATTAGAGTTACTGATAGCTGGCTTTTAAGACTGGTGTAGTGTATACATTGGGGTAGTTATGTATTCTGGTCCGGGTAATTAATAATACATCAGCATAACTGCAAAGCAGTGTACACAAATGACTGCAATTGCCGTGTAAATAACTGCATCATGCCACTACATTTAAAATGGATTTGTAGGAATAAGAAAGCAAATTATATTAAAATCCAGTTCAGTAAATGGGACTAACCTCCATGCTATAAGAAACATTAGTAATTAGTTAGATAGTATAATTATTTAAACTGCAGTAACTGTGTAATTACAGAAGACTGAGAGCGTGATTGTTTCTTGTCTTATCCTATACTCATGAATTCAAAAAAAGCAAGATTATCTTTAAGTTTTATGGACTTAAAATCTATTGAAATAGATTGAAAACTCTGTTACTTCAATAAACTTTAGAATAAGATGTATACATAAAACTATAATATGAGGAATAATTAAGTCCTCTGAAGAAAATGTGGATAATACAAAAAGTGATTTTGACAAACAGCAGATAAGGAGAGGAAGAGAGAGAAAGTTTTGGGAAGATTATGGTCTTTTGGACCTATTGGGAATTAAGACCTACTCCAGTCACAAATGTAAGCACCTTGTCCTTCCATCTTGTCTCCATCAGACTAAGCCTGTGGTTCTGTTATTAATAAGGTTTCCCAATGCCTTGCTGTGATGTTAATTAGGAATATTGTATGCTATTGCTATACTAACAATACTCTTATTTTTTTTTATATTGTTCCCTGTGTATTTTAATAGTCTTATGTTATGTTTGATGAGGAATTAGAAAGTATGAAGCAAAATAAACTGGGGTTTTTTGTGGATCTTGGATATCGAATGGTATCAATGTTTCCTCATTTAATTGTCTGCAGAAGGCAGTCTCTTCTGGAAACATTTCTAAGACAAATTACAAGATAAATGCAATTCAGAAGAAGTAAAGGGAAGAACTGTGGTCTCCACTATTTTTAATGATTAAGATAAAGATATATGCTGATGTGACAAGAGGGGAAATGGCTGCCAGATACAAAAATTTGCTCATTGAAAGAGGGGGAAAAAATCAAAAACAAAAAAATTAAATATTGGAAGCGGGATTCCACATCCAGAAACTTTAATCATCACAGTAGGAAATCAAACAAGAAAACTTAATGAACCAGAGTTCACAGGAAAATTTCTTAATAATTTGGATAAAACAGCCATCAGTGATTTTGTAACTTGTGGCATTGACCTGTCAGTTACAAAATACGTTTGAGTGAATGCAATGGATATGGAACAGAGCGTGTGTTACAAAGATTTATGTAAATTCCAACCCTGTAACTATGCTGGAAATTTTAAGCTTCAATTTTTCTTCTTTTTAAGTCTTTTTTTTTTTCCTTTTTTTTTTTTCTCCTCCCTTAGAATGATTCTTGCTGTATTTTTTTTGTTGTTGTTGCTTGTCCATGTGTTTATTTGTTTGTTTGTTTGTTATTAATACCAGGCCTATTTTCATGATCTTTTAACTGAATTAATTCCAGTGAATGCATTCCAGTGATATGTTATTCCTGTTGGTTTGAATCTAGTTTATAGCATGACATGGCATATCTATTATGTACCACAAAAAACAGTAAAGAATATGTCCCAATCTGCCTGTCCTAGACCCAAAAGCAGTGTGAGATACTACAGACAGTTCTTTGGCATCACACTGTCCAACAGTCTGCTAACACAGCACTTCACATTTGCTCTGCTTCCAGGGGTTTTGTGATCCCCTGGGTGTAGGAGTTGCTTAGCTTAGGAAGTGAACAAAGAGTTCTGACCATCAGAGGAAGAAGGTATTGAAAGATTTTTCCTATAAGAGTAACAGTCTTCAGAGCATACTTGAGTCTTCACTGTCATCATTGTCTTCATCTCTAATTTTCGCTTGTGAATCCAATTTGAACAAGCAGTTGGAAAATTTCCTCTTATAATGCTTCAGAAATTAAATATATCAGCATTTCCAAAATGAAGCAGTCCCCTTTTAACATACCTTCTATTCTTCAAATCTTTTCATCTCCTGAGGAATTTTGATGCAGGGGCAGAAGTTCTAATTCTTTTGATGTCTTTAAGTAAAGGGGAGCCAAGAGATGAGGTGGATTTTATTACTTACAAGAAATATCTAGTACTCTGCAACCAGCTGGACTTAATAAACACAAGAGAAAGTCCTGTTGTTATGGCATACACCTTCCTGAGAGAAGATAAATCTTCATATGTGTATGCTGGACATGACAGATGACCTTTTGTATCTTTTATGTCTGAACACTCATAGAGTGCTCAACTGCCTTTCTTGCTCTCCTGCCAAAGACTCTTTGCTGCAGCAGAGGTAGAACAGAGTGCACATCTGTCCTTTACCCAGCTGAGCTCAGTCCACTGTGTTTAAAATATCAATGAACTCAGTTTGGCATTGTACAAGGAACAAGGGAAGCTGAGTCATGGACATTTTTCACACTTTGCCTCACTTGCAAGGAACCATTGACCCCTGGCAAAGACATGGGATCTCAGGAGGACTGTTCTCAAAAACAGTCCCCAAAATGACAAAGGAATCTCTCAAGGGTGTAAGACTAATCCTCCCTACTTTATCCTTTTAATTTGCCCAAATGAATTAAATAGTACCAGCTTGTAATTACTTAAGAATAATAGTTTCTCACATATTAGGAATATATACAGTAATCTTAATATGTTTACAATCACTTTGGATTTGAAATGTCAAGGGTATCATGGTCAGGTGATAACCTTCATGCCAGCAGTTTGCACGTGGTTATAAACTAAGTTCAAAGTTGTCATTAGACTATAGTGCTAATCACTAGGTGGCTACAGGAAAAAAAGATGGTACTTCATTATTCACTTTCAAATTATTAGGGAATCTGATAACAATATAATAATAATGGCATTCTTGGAAGAAACTACATCCAGAAGCATTTCAGATTTCTGAATTTAACCCTCCTGCAAAGATCAAGCAAACATCTGCTAACATTTAAAAATTAATTATTGATAACTCAATTTAACTTGCTCTCTGTGCTGTTTACTGAAATTAAAGTCATTTAGTAATCAATAATAATCCTTATAAAACAAGGAGAAAAATTAGCTAACAATAGTACAGATCAATAGATTAGCTCATCTAATAGAACCTAATATTTTAGTTCAAGACTCTACCTAAGCAACAGTATGCACTATTTTCACCAAAGCAGCCATGAGGAATATGGATGCTTTGCACAATTTTCATCATGAAAACAAAAAGAAAATCCCAGTGATGATGGACTTAAATATTTTTCTTGGTTGCAAATTTGCAAGTATGCAAGAAAACACAAATGGTACTGTTCCTTTGACTACAGTTGGACACCAGACAACAGGGAGAAGAGATCAGCACCTCCCTCTCCACTTCCCCTCCTCAGGAAGCTGTAGATAGCAATGAGGCCACCCCCTAGCCTCCTTTTCTCCAAATTAGACAAGCTCATCATAGGACATGTCTTCCAGCCCATTTACCAGCTTTGTTGCCTTCCTCTGGATATATTAAAGGACCTGAACATCCTTCTTAAATTCTGGGGACCAGAACTGCACACAGTACTCAACATGAGGTCACACCAATGCTGAATATAGTGGGAGAATCACCTCTTTTGACCTGCTGGTTACACTGTGTTTGATGTCCCCCAGGATGTGGTTTGCCCTGCTGGCTACCACAGCATATTGTTGACTCATATTGAACCTGCTGTCAATCAGCACCCCCAGATCCCTTTCTGCAGGACTGCTCTCCAGCTACTCCTCTCCCAATTTAGATTGTTAAATTTCATCCCATTAATCTTAGGCCAATGCACCAATCTATTGAGATTCCTCTGCAAGGCCTCTTATGACTCAAAAGAGACAACAGAACCTCCCAGTTTGGTATCATCAGCAAACTTGCTAACGATACCTTCAACTTCTGCATCCAGATTGTTCATAAATGTATTGAACAGAACTGGCTCTAGCATTGAACCCTGAGGAACACCACTGGTAACCAGTCACCAGCCAGACACAGGCCCATTCACTATAACCTTTTAAGGCCTGCTGTCCAGCCAGTTCTTCATCTAGTGTAACATGAACCCACTCATTGCTTGCTCCTGTGTTTCTAAAAAGTAATTCTTAAAGACTGACCAGCACTCATGGACTCTTTTGTGCTCAGAAGCAGATTCCCAGAGTAATCTGCTAAATAGCTCACTGAATATGTTGAAGTTTGGCCAAGGCAGCCACCAACCATCACATCCCCCACAAGTCCTTCTATTTCAAAAAATAACAAATCTAGGAGGGCATCTTTCTCTGCTAAGTAGCTCACTGAATATGTTGAAGTTTGGCCAAGGCAGCCACCAACCATCACATCCCCCACAAGTCCTTCTATTTCAAAAAATAACAAATCTAGGAGGGCATCTTTCTAGTTGGTTCACTGAGTACTTGTGACTTACAAACGTCAAGAATTTCCAAGACCTGCTTGTCACAGAACTATGATATTCCCAGTTGATGTGTGGGAAGTTGAAATCTCCCATAAGGACAAGGGCTACTGATCCCAAAATTTCTCCTAATTCCCTATGGAATAACTTCTCAGTGTATACATCCTGTCTGGCTGATAGGTAGTAGACACCCACTACAACATTTACTTCATTTTCCATCTCCCCAGTCCTCACTCAGAGGCTCTCATCAATATCATCACCAACTGTGAGGGCTGTACAACCAAACCTCTCCCTTACATAAAGTGTGACACCTACACCTCCCCTGACCTGTCTATCCCCCCCTAAAAAAACCTGTAGCCGTCCATTGCAGCACTCCAACCACAGGACTCATTTTACCAAGTTTCACTAATACCATTGATATCATAGCTCTGAGAGCTGATCAATGCTTCCAGCTGTCTTGGTTTGGACGGCCTCTGTCTCATAATCTGAAGGTCGTGAGTTCGTTCCTCACACAGGGCACCAAATTCTCTGTCTCAGTTTGGACGGCCAGGGCAAGCCACAGCTCAGAGACAGAGTTTTGCTTCTCCTTACCACCCCCCTCCCCACCCAGGGAAATGGAAGGGAGGATAAAGAAATAGAGGTTGGTTGGAAATTAAAACTATACAAATTTAATGAAAAGGATATAAATGTATATTTACAATCCGAACCCAGAAGAAAAGTTCTTCACTGCAAGAAGCCAATGAAGGAAAGAAAAAGTTCAAAGCACTTTCCTCAGCAGCCGAGTTGACAGCCTTCACAGAGAGGTGCCAAGTTGATAACGGAACACAGGGCCTCTTTTCCCCCCCCCGAACTGCTTCCCCGAGACAATCGGGAACCAGCAGGCAGATAAGGGAGTGAAGAGGAGAGAGAGCAAAACTTCCTGTTCCCCTGGCTTTTATAGAGCTTGGCAAGAAATGGGAGGGGATACCAAGGTCCTTGCAGCAAAAAGCCACTAAAAATCCACCTGTCCCCTCAAACCATAACACCAACTCATCCTGTGTAGAGGATGACCAGAGGGCTACCTGATTGTTGATTGACAGGGCAGCCCTCCTGGTCATCACACTCAGGTGCTAATTGTTTGGTAATAATAAAGCTAATTGCCTAACAAGGGGGGTGGACCTTAAAAGGCGGGGCTCAAGGCACTGGGGGACCTTCAGTGCCTGAGCACTGGGGGAAGGAGCAGGACGTGCTCTGTGAGTTGGATGTTGAGATACTACTCAACCTACGATACCAGCAAGAACATTGAGTGCTGGGAAAGGAGGCCGGCTCTGCACTCTCTGCGCACCCAGCGCTTCGGGGCAGCTTGCTGCCATCTTGGGATTACATTGCCTAGCTTCACCTGGATCCTAGACACATCGCCTTGCCTGGATCCCCAACAATCCTGTTTGTTTCTCATACTGCGTCCACTAAGTATTTCAGATATGATCCTTAGCCCTCCATGCTCCCAGGAGCAGTGTAAATGTTCCCAGTAGCATTGTGACCCTCAAGCAATGCCATGCCAACCTTTGGCTTACCTACTGCAATCCTGTTGGTATCCCTTTCCCCATTGCCTACCATAATAAGATAGGTAAGTCTTATAACTGGTTCTCTCTGAATGTATCTGCCAGCAACCCTATGTTTGATCACCATAGCATAAAGCAGAATAATAAAATCACTTGTTCTGATCATGCTGACTGTGTCCAACCTGTTTCTGCTGTCAGGAGGACAGGGAGAGGAATAGGAGCACCTTTCCCTGATAGTAGGAGAGCTCTTTGAACAGACAGAGAGCATACTAGCATCACCATGTCAGTGCTCTTTCCAGGTCTGTTAGCATTAGCAACTTTCTAAAACATCCTAACAAAGACATTAATTTTCTAATACAGGCAAGCTAAAGCTACCGGTGAAGATAGCAGACCACTAATAAACTGCTGTAAGGCGTAGGATTGCCAGCTCTTCACATCTAACGAAGAGTTTTTGAGCTGGGTGTTCCCACACAAACGTCATTTTCTAGATCAGTTTAGAGAAAACATCATGCTGAATGAAAGATGGGTGTCATAAAACCCTTTCAGAGACTTGAAGTGTCTCTAATAGAAAACAAACCCTTCTTCAAAGAAAACTTACCAATTCCCATTCATCACATCCTCAATGATAAAAGCATATCACATTATCATAGATAAATATTTCCCATTGAAGACTCTTGACTGGTTATTAAATGAATGCTTTCCACAGCACATTTTGTAATTTTTTAAGGAGATTATTTCAATTTAAGTGAAATCATCATGTAAGAGAATGAAAGTAGAAGGACATGGATGATGACTCACAGTCTTTCTAGTTATTTAAGACTGTGGGTGATCCCTAATCTGAGTTGCAGTAAATACTGAAGAAAGGATAGTACCATGAAAGCCTGACTCGTGCTTTTAATGGAAATTTAAAAGCAAATTAATCTGCAGAGTAGAAGTTACTGTAATGAAATGTTGCAAATGCTAACATTCTAAATGTTCTCTGGTATAAAATAAAAAATATACACTAATAATATTATAACAATCTAAATTATTCATCACCACAACGATTTTATTTTTTTATCTTAAAAATTGCAATAAATGCAGTTATGAACTAATTTCTGCAGAAACTATATACAACCAGCAAGACTTAGTGTTTTACCTAGTCATGCACTATAGCAATGGGGATTAACCATGGATCTAATTCTGTGCGTTTTTTACTGAACTTTTGTGTGTTGAAACATTTTGTTCAAATCTGAGGAAAGTGGTAAGCATAACAAAATCTTCAAATAAGGTGGCCGTTGTTTATGGTTCAGTAGAATAAATTGTGAGAAACAGGTCCAGCTCTCTTCATGAGAGAGCTTGAGTGATGTTGAAAGAAGGAATTGAGAACAAGGGTAACAACTCTAAAGGCTATGTTCACAAATGGATTTGTGTCTATAAAGTTTAATATTTAGGTGTCCTGAGTTTATACCCTGACTGATAAAGATGATAAACCCTGACTAGATTATCCCCACAGCTGAGCAAAACCAATAGCTTTCCTGAGATTTCTTTTGAACTGGACTTCAGGAAAAAAACAAACAAACAAACAAAAAAAAACACAAGAGAGTTTACATAGTATATTTGCCTACTGGAATACTTATAAATGCCTCACAATGAATCAATCTCACTACAAGGTGTTAAAAAACCTTTTGATGAATGCTTGGAACATCTTTCTTGCTGGATTTCAGTCCCTTTCTCTTTTCACATAAATGGACTATGTGTAAAAAACCACCCTGCTTCATAGCCCAGACAGTCTGCGCTGTTTCCCCGTAGTCCATTTCTAATGTCCCTGTAGAATTAAAACCAAAACTGATTCTTACAAGAATATGACTTTAAAGTTGTGATCCCATAACAAACTTTGGACTTCTTAGGCCACAACCTAAATAGATAAAATTGGTGCTGTCTCACTGAATTAATGGTATTTATTCCATGTATGTGTTTTCTCCATCCATGAGGTGCTAAACACTATAAATTTCTAGATCTGTTCTTCCAGCCTCAAAGGAGCTACTCAAAACTTTTAGACTAAGTCTTAAAGACTTCAGGTAACAACTTAAAGGAGAGGAGAGAAAACTTAGAAATGAAAGGTTTAACATACAGATTATTTTAAGGCTGTGCAATATCAATCAATATTCTCCAGAAGAAAGCTGAAGCTTACACACTGGAGGTGAGATTTATTTACAGTAAATTACTTTGATTTTTAAAACAAAGAAGAAAAGAGAAACATGTTGCTTAACTTTCAACAGTACAGTATTCAGCCAGGAAATAATACTAGAAAAAATATTGTCAAGGCAACTTAATAAAGAAAATTTATTGTTCAAAGTCAATTCAGAGCATCTGTCCACTTAACAAAGATACTTCGAATTATTTTGTGAGACAAAAATTCATCTAAGTCAAAACAATTTGGAGAAAATAAAAATCAATGGAGAAATGAATACACGGAAGCTAATAATAAAACTCAGACAGGCCAAGGGAAACATTGATGTGGTGGATAACCCAAGTAACGAGGAGGAACATGTATTTTGCACTGTGCAATGGGAAATGTGACATCCATTTCTTTGTATTGACACTTAAAGCTAGCTGGAGGGAAGGGGCAGGACACAAAGAATAAACAATAATACAGACACAGTACAGCCTTCACCTACTAGAAAAGCTACTGCAGAGGGGCAGAAAAAATCTGTTCTCTATGTCCAGGGAGTACAGGACAAGAATTAATGGGATTAATCTGCAGAGAGGAAGATTAGAATAGATATACGAAGAAACTTTTATAACAGTGAGGACAGTGAAGTACAGAAACAGACTGGCGTGGGCAGCTATGCTGCCCACATCATTGGAGCTCCCTAAGGGCTGTTTAGATGCACATCTGCAAGGAATGATACAGATACTGTTGATCCTGTTTTGGAACACAAGGATTGAGTAGATGACCTTCATGTACTTCAGGTCTGTGTGGGCCTGTGGCATGGATAGTACAACACCTGATTACCACTTGTAACATTTAAGAATGTCCAGGGGATGTTACATTTTCAGGTTTAATTGCACATTGTTTTCCCTGACTTACATGTTAACAATCACCAGGAATACATCTGAGAAACACAAACAAGAAAAGGTCTGGTGTCTCCAATTCCCACTGTAGTTGGTAACAACAGGCCTGTTCATCTCAGGGTTAAAAAGATTAGGGACAAACAAAGAGTAATACACCAAGGGTAAAATGCTGTAAATTATTTATATAAAAAGTTTCAAGTGCCTTCTGCAACACATGCTGAAAATCCACAAAATCTTACGATTTTCATACTGACAACCCACAAGGACGAACTCTCACACTGCAGTGTTAGACCCTCTTTGGTGAATACATTATATAAAACTCCACCTGAGGGAAGATCCTTATGTTACTATTTAGATCTGGAGATGCCACTGAAAATCTAAGATAGATGGATAGATAGACAGACAGACAGATAGATAGATAGGATGGACATCAGGCTGAAGTAGTAATGTTTCTTGTCACCTGACCTCTGTGTTCCCAATTCCCTGTTTATCTTTTTCATTTGCTCTACATTTAAAGTTTCAAATCTCTCTTTGAATCCTAATCCCACTTAGCACACTGGGTCCCAGCTCGTTTGTGTAAATGTTATGATTAAAGTGGTTATGCGTACAGAAATCCAGTGTTTTACAGAAGAATCTCACTTTTGAAATGAAGACAAAGGAATATTCAGTAAGATAATTATAGTCAGAAAAAACAAAGTAGTGAGAGATATTAATAATGGCCAAGTGGATTTATGTCTTGGAGCATACAACAGACTATATAAGCAAACGTCACATTTCTGAAGAAACTCACCTCTGAAGTCCTTTGGAGTCCTAAGCTGAGATGAAGAATACTAGGGACCATGTCTCCTTTGAAAAAACAATCTAGGAAAAAAATCACAGAGAAGGAATCTGTGCAATGTAGTGTGGAGGAGGAATAACCAACAAGTGGACCAGAGCCTGTCTCCATTCTCCTGA
>VZRW01003794.1:0-171836 GCA_013398125.1 Aegotheles bennettii | reverse complement strand
GCCCGCGACCGCGCAAGCCGGGGTGCGCAAGGTGCCCGGCTCCTCTGCCCGCCCCGCGCAGGAGAGCGGGCTCGGAGCGGCAGAGCTAGGCAGGGGCTGCCTCGCCGGGTGGGCAGGTCCCCTGTGGGCAGGTCCCCTGCCCGCGGGTTGGGGGCAGGAGGGCCGGGAGGAGGCGGGCAATCCTCCCCTCTCTCCCTCCCTCCCGCCCCTCCGGTCCCTCCTTCCTCCCCCCGTGGTGCCGGAGCCCGGCGGTGCAGCGGCTGGGGCGGGGGGTGCCGCCGCTCGCCGAGGAAGCCGCGCGCCCTCCGCCGAGCTCCCCGCGGAGCGGCCCCGGCCATGGGGCTGCGCGCCGCCGGGCTCCTGGGCTGCTGCTGCCTGCTGCCCCTCGTCCTGCCCGCAGCCTCAGGTAAGGGCGGCGGGGAGCGGGCAGCCCGGCGCCGTGAAGGGAGGCGAGTCGGGAAAGTTTTCGGAGTTTGTCGGGGCCGGCGGCGGCGGGAGCCGTCCCGCAGTCCCCCGGGGGCAGAGCCTTCCCCGGCGCTCGCTCCGACCGGAGGTGCCGGGGGTCCGCGGGAGGCTTTTGCTTTGCACCCGACGGAGCGGTTCTCCTGCATCTGCGTGGGGTGGCAGTGGCTGGCGGGGGTAGAGCAGAGGATCATTGCGTGATGCGAATTCTTGAAGCAAACAAAAAAAAAGTGGCAGACCTCTTCTCCTTAACTTACGTTATTCATGCATGATTTAATGAAAATGGTGGTTATTATTTTTTTCATCCAATGTAGGGGTGAAATAAATTCAACACTTCTACTGTAAGTTGTAAATGGAATTTCTTTCCTGACTAAAGGTACTTCGGTCTTTCAAGTTGTTCTGAAACAATGCATTTGGAGTGGCGTGTTGTGAAATGACCTACTTGGATCTGTTCAAAAATTTCCCTCTTAAAGTAGTGTACAGTGATATCACATGCACGTTGTATTATTTTTCAGTTAATTCTTTGTCATTTCACTTATCCTATAGAAACGCTGTAACATGCTCCAGATTAAGTTCATTTAAAATTTTATCTTGCAAAAACATGTGCTTGAAGAAAAAAGTTGAGACATTATACAGTCTGGATTCTTTTAAAACATCAGTAATGTGTATAGGATGTGATATTATTTTTTTCCTGAGTGCTGATTATTCTGGTTTGATATTATAAATCTCTGCTTCCAGCTGTGAACTGTAAAACTGGCTGCCACCCAGAGAATGGATTTTGTGAATTTCCCAGTGAATGCAGGTAAAAAAAATCTGTCAGACAAGGCTATTTGCACAGGAATGAATGTCTTCAATAATTCATAGTCCTGGTAAAATAGACAGAAGCTGAAATTATTTGCCCTCTGAAAATATGGAAGTGTAATGAAACAGCACTCTATTAGGATACAGTAACTGGAATCATAGGGCACAGACATCTAGTTGCCTTTTTTGTCTACTTTTTCGAGTAAGAAAAGTCTTTACATCGATTAGCATTTATATATTTAATTATTTTCTCACTGAATGAAATGCTTATCTTCACATAAACTGTTTCTAGTATCCCAGAAGCACTGACGGTATCTTTCTGTTTAAATGGGCCTCATAGTCCATTTTTGTATCCGAAAGTTTATTTATTGTGCCTCGAAAAGGGGAACATCCTTGTAATTGTGTTTGTTAAAAATAAACTATGCCCCTATCTTGTCTTTTATCTCTTTCAGGTGTCAACCTGGTTGGCAGGGTGCTCTTTGTAATCAGTGTGTTCCTTTCCCTGGGTGTTTGCACGGCAGCTGTGCCAAGCCCTGGCAGTGCATCTGTGAGGAGGGCTGGGTTGGCAGCCTCTGTGACATAGGTTTGCACATCCTTTTCCTATCCGGGAGCAAGTGAGGTGAAACAGCCCCATCTGGTGCTGTAGACATGCAAAAGGCCTTCTGGATAACTAATTGAACGCTAGCTCCAGATAATAAGACGATTCTGGGCAGTGACACATAAACGTAGAACTTTTATAATAATTTAGCCAGAAGCATGCAGTGTCTTTTGTAATTGGCCATACATGCGAGTAAAGAGTAAACTACTCATTCTATTTTAAACATTGATTATCAATATTATGGACAAGGCAAACAAATAACTGCTCCCTTACTGTCATATAATCCTTTCTATAAAAATATAAGTTGTCTTGCATGTGATAAATAATTTGAAATATTTAACTAGCACATTATTTATATATATATATATGTATGCTACTTTCTTAATACTTCTAGAAAAGGCAAACATTGTGCTTATTTCTTTCTTTACTTAACCCAGTGGTGATTCAGTGGAGCAGTGTTAGTATAACTGAGAAAAAGGTCTGCCTCAACAGGCTGCCACTTCCCCCTCACATCTGAGGGATAAGCACAGCACTTGTATGCACTCTCTCACCCCTTGCCGGTCAGAATGAGCCAGCTTAGTGTAAGCAAGCTGAAGAATTGGCCTTTGCTAAGCTGGTTTGTTTTGGCTGACACAAGCAAATGTTCAGCCAAAGAGATCTGAGGGGGGTGAAAACGCATGAGCATCCAGGAGCATGCGCCTGTTCAATCCATGTAGCTGCAGCTGTAAGAGGACAAGTGTCCAGGGCCTCATTCTCTTTTCATGTCTTTCAGGCTTTTGTTGCTATACAGTTTATAATTTATAGAGCATGCCTGTGTTCTGCCCATGCACACCCACAACAGAAATTTATGATGAAACAGTTTGAATTTTCAAGATGACTAAAAGAAGATTTTAGGTAGTTCACATCCTTGCAGTGGCATGGAGTTTGGCACAAGGTACTCAAGTACTCATTTAGTTGCTCATCAGGTTTTGTAGCCCATACTCTAAGCACAGTCAGACTTCTTAGTTTAAAGCTAGTCCTGGTATGTTTGCAGGAACAGCGGTAGCAATGGTGCAGATGAGACTATAAGCTCTCAGAGATGTCATTCTGGACACCTCTCACGGATGTGTTTGTAGCTGAGACAGCCACCTAGATTGTCATTACAATTAATGCAGAGAAATGTGTCCTTCTGTCATCTGTGATCTACAATCATAGGTTTCTAAAACTAGACAAAATGATCCCCCACTGCCACTTTAGGAGGATCCAAAGAGCCAGGTTTTTAAAGGTACCATCTTCATACCTCAAGATTCCTCTAAGATAATACTAATTTTTTCAAGGTGAGCATACTTTTAAAAGCCATATGAAGCATCTAGCTGAACTTCTAGGCACTTAAATATCTTTGCAATTCTAAGCCTTGTAACTGATACTTAGGATGCAAAACAATGCTTTGGAAACTGTACCCATATCTTTATGGAAAAATATAATTTTAATACATTGAGATAGTTCTATAATACAAAAAAGGTACTCTTGCTTAACTTCAGAAACTTATTTCTTTCAACACTCAGAGTCATTTCAGAGTCTTCTTCGCCAACTTGTATCTAGATCCCCATGAAGAGCTGCCAAGAATATTCAGCCAAAAAGAAATAACTACCTTTTCATCTTCAGGGACATGTTATGTTGAAAGCCTTTCATCTCAGTGGATTTACCTACTCTAAGTGCCTTGTTTTGCCACAAGGAATCAAGAGAAGGATCCTCCTTTTCTTGCTACTGGAAGGTTGCTACAAGTTGTTATCCTGACCCAATAAAGCACTGAAACCTCAAATGGGTTAATTGCTTAGCCACTGATCTCATCATCCTCTGCCAAAAAGTTGGTGTCAGTTTCCTGGCTGTATAAAGCCTTTACGGACTGCTGTAACTCATTAACAGGTACCACTAAACAAAACTTGATTAGGTTAAGAAAAAGGAAGGCTTTTGAAGGCTCCTGCTCTTTTGGGGACCACTGACATATATACATACCTGTCTTTTAAGTGTGGAAATATTAACCACCAGGTTAACCTCTTTGCAATGGAGTGCACCAGCCTGCCTAACTGAATGCCATGGCATCTTCTCATCCTCTGGAAACACAAGCCTTGAAATCAGGTATATGAACGTGTGGTACCAGGCTGCACAGCACAGGGTTTCCCTCTTTGTCTCTCTGATGTACACGACACAGTACAGGAACAGGTACCACATCAAAAACTGAACATAACAAAGGGAAAACCATTTTAGTCATTTTATTTCCAAGAAAAAATGACAGCTCAGTTAGTGCATATGATCCCCCTTGCATATCATCCCCCTTGCTAAATCAGCTCAGTCACCTCTGTCACCTTGTCATCTCTAGCTATGCCTGCACAGTCACATTGCTGTGCCCCTGACTTCCCACTTGAATTCTAGCCACAATTTGGCTAAAAATCCAACATGTGAGCTCAGAGTGTACTATGTTACATGTCACTTGACTGCTTTGCCAAGGACACATGTTGGCAACCTGTCACCAAAGAGTACAGGTGAAGCCTCTAATGCCTGTGCTAGGCATGTATGAGACAGGGTCTAAAACTTCTGCTGGGACATAGACCACTACTGAGTGTGTGTTCCTCATAAAAACACTTAGAGATTGGTTCATGTGCTGCAGCATGACAGCTTAGTTTTACATAGATGTTAGTTTATTGTTAATATGATTGTGGCCATTCATAATATGTGTGTAAATGTACTGTCCTGTTTTTGAATTCTCATCTCGGACTCAGTTGTCACTTGAAGCAAGGAAATCATTTGGCAGTTGGCCTTTTGAGAGGTAAACTAGACAAAATGGAGAAAGCAGGCTATTTGAGGCTATTTATGTATTTACATTTTAAAAGGATATGTTCCTACAAGCTTTTTAGTTGTGTTTTAAAATTAAATCCTTGACACAAATTACTGACAGTAGTGTATATGTGTATACACACACGCACACACACACACCCCTATCCATATATATTTCAGAGAGTTTCCTTGCTCCTGCGTCAGAGTTGGTATTTTATTAGCTGCCTTCAAAGCCTGTGAAAATAAGTGGCAAACAACACTGCTCCAAAAAGCATTCAGGTTATTTTGGTCCTTGTGAAAATTTGAGCTTGTGCTGAAAGTGCATTCACAGTGGTTGTCTTGCAATGAGAATAGGCTAATACTTTAGAAAATAGAGCTTCTTATCCAGGGAAGATTGTATTTGAAAGCTAAGGCTGTTGAAATGTTTTGCTATGGTTAAAATTTTGCAGTACCTCATGATACCATCTAATCTTCATGTTATGTTGTGAGAAGTAAAATAGAAATGCTCTTAAATCCCTTTTTGTCTTCTTAGAAAGTGTGCACACATGTGTGCGAGGCATCAGATAACTTGCAGTCAGTACTTCCCTGCAGCTGCTCCATTAGTTGGCTAAAATACGCACTTGTTTGTTTATTTATTTTTAATTATTTTAAGAATTCAGTAATCATTTGAGTGGGAAGTATCCCAGCAGGGAAATTGTAAAGATAATAAGACATGTGACTTTGGGTCCAGATGTCATACAGCTCTCTCTTCTGGGTACAGTTATGTAAGGGTTGGATGCAACCCAGCCAAAAGATGAAATTTTAAGAGATTTTTTGTAACTTGCTGATCTCTGTTATTATGAAATGTTTGCTCATAAGCACATAATGATAGGCTCTTGGGCAGGGAGTGGGGAGAATTCCCAGTTCCTGATTGCTTCATCAGAATTCTGCTCATGGAGAAGCCAAGGCTGTGAAAGGATGACTAGACTGTGTAGTTCTTTCTCCCCTACTAATATTTTATTGATAATATCACTTATTTATAGACTACTAGAACAATTCAAATGTATTTTACAAGTGGGAGCAGCAAAAGAGAAACATACTGAAAGTGCTTGCAGTAGTTGAACAATCTGAACTCCATTTTAACAGAGAGTGGAATAAATCAGAATTTAGAAAATACAGGCTGAAGGACCAATAAAACTATATTTTATTTGAAGCATTATATACTATTTACTGACTGTTTCTCATTAGATTAATTGAGCCCTGTTTTTTTTAAACAGATATTCACCCATGTTCTGCAAAACCCTGCACCAATAACTCAACGTGCATAGAGACTGGTGACGGAGGATATATTTGTCTGTGCGCCCAGGGGTTTACAGGAAAAAACTGTCATCTCAAGAAAGGACCCTGCATTATTAATGGGTGAATATCGATTTCTGACATGAATTTAAAATCCACATTCCTACTAACTATTATTCAGAATTCTTTGCTAAGTGGAAGTATCTCTATGCTAAAATACATAATACTTCTGCTAGTTGCTGGTATTTTTATCAAACTTTAAAAATCTGATCTGTTCATATTGCAAAGATTTACAGATTATCAGCATGAGCTCAGGTGCATAATTTGAGTTCTAAAAGTGGTAATTTGCACATTTTGTCGTGGTGAGTTTATGCTTTCCCATGATTTTAGTAAACAAATTTGAAGTAACATTCCATCCCGTGTTCTCACCAGTAGTGAGAGATAATTGTATATACAAACCATACACAGTAATTAGAACAGTAGCCAATGCACAAGCTGTCTGTACAAAAACATCTAGTCCACCAGCCTGTCATTTTTCTTAACTGACATATAAAGGTGTGTCCATAGTTTACTGAAGGAGGTAATCTCACGTCCACCAGTATATGATGTGGGAGGCCATTGCTATCCATTCTCTTAACAGCAGTGGGATGTTAGCAGCAGTATTGCCAGCAGGTTGAAGAAGATGATCTGATCCTTCCCCTCTGCTCAGTCCTGGTGAGACGTCTGGGCCCGGTTCTGGGCTCCTTAGTACAACAAGGATGTGGACATACTAGAGTGAGTCCATTGAAGGGTCATGAAGATTACTAAGGAATATCTCTCCTATAAGGAGAGGATGAGAGGGCTGGATTATTTAGCCTAGAGAAGAGCAGGCTCTGGGGGAGTTTATATATATGTATAGTTACCTGATGGAGGTAAAGAAGATGGAGCCAGACTCTTCTTAGAAGTGCCCAGTGAAAGGGCAAGAGGTAATGGACACAGACTGAAAAACTTTCAGCAGTAACATTGGTAGAACTGCTTGAAAAAAGGATGACCTTTCAAAATGAAAAAAAATGTGGATTGGTATTTTTGTTGAAATCTAGAAGTGTCTTCTGTCTTCTAGTTCATCAAGTATCTGATCCCATAAGCATACAGAATGCCTTTCTGGTGGATACAAGCTTGGTAAAACTATCACTTTAAAATCACAGTTTTGTTTTTGGAAGTTGCCTTCTTTTTGTCTAGCTCTGTATTAGTACCTTCTGGTTCTCATTTTGCTCAGCAATAGATAATTACAAATATTCAGATCTACCTTATGACTAAATCTTCCTGAATACTTGTACACTCTTGTTTAAGGAACATTAACACCTCTCACTGTCTCTGGCAAGTATTGCCATTCGTACAACTTTATGTCAGTGAACTTTTTTTGCCATTGCCTTTCATTGGGGGATAGTCACACAGTTCTGTCTGGGTTTACTTTCAGCATCTAAGATAATTGCTCTGATTTGCCTATTTCTCATCTGTGAGCTAGTCTCTTTCAGGAAAATGTGTAGCAGACTTTGCAAATCTGCTTTTAGTTCAAAAGGAAACTTTTCTCAGCAGAAGCACTTCGTGTCTGCTAATACATCACAGTCCACCAGAGAGTGCACCTACTGTCCTGGAGAGAGACCTCATCATACAGTGTAATCTCATTCACATCACACTTCCTCTCAGTTCCTCTCCACCTCAGTGGTAGTGTTAACAATGTTGATATTACTAAGCTGAAGGCTTATTAAATAATCTACTATTATCTACAGCTGATTAAATAAATAAATAAATAAATAAATAAATAAATAAATTATCTGCTAGTGCTGAAGGCTCCTTAGTTAATATTTGCTGAAGGAATCAAGACAATTCACAAATCAAAGTGATTGTTCTAGTCTGTTTACAAAATCAGGCAGATGTATCTGCATTAGTGACGTCTGTGGGGTGTTTTGAAGTTTTGCTCTGAAGCAGAGCAGCAAGTGGTACATTCTAAAACAAAAGCAGAGTATTTGAAAAGCAAAAAGTGGGACGTCCATGTTTCCACAACTGGTCCTTCATGTACTACGCATTGCCATATCCAAAACAGCTTGTCACATTTTCCATGGTACCTTTAAAGCTGAGAGAGGGTGCTAGACTCTCCAGGACAGGCCTTAACCATTCATTTACCCAAGGACTGTACACCTACAGCTTCCATATTTTGCTTATAGCAGACACAGTGGCTAGTGATTGTGGCAAAATTCCTTGTTTGCGTGATCATCTCAAGTTGTCACCAACAACTGCTATGCCAAAGTTCAGGAACAACCACACTTTTCACTTTCCTAATACTGCTTCCAGACTTCCAATTTGTTCTTTCAGCAGCCTTTTTTTCCAGCCAACATCTATGGTGAAGGACAATACAAAGGGACAGAGCAATTTATGTGGAATCAGCAAAAAACAGGCAAATTATTCATCTACCATGATATTCAAGCTCTACAGCTGGATGGTCACTAAGTATTTCAGTCCCCAGTAAAGCCAGAGGTGCTAAGCATAGTCTCTATTATAGCTACTCCCATAGCAATGGCTAAGCTTTTGGAAAGCTCAGACTTATCCTGACCAGTGATCAGGGACCATTTGTAAGCCAGGAGCTCATACGCTTTTCACAGTCATCTCACTCAGACATCAACAGATCTCCTAAATCTCTGTATCCCACCATGGAAATCCATAATGGCCAATTGATACTGACCACTGCATATGTGAAATGCCATCATTCATGAAGCTGTGATGTTCATTACCTCTGGGACTTTCCCCTGGAAATGTAACACTTAAATAACAGCTTGGACTTCTCAACTCTGTCCTGGTACTATGCTGTATGTCTCCAGAGGTTTATAAGTATTAGGAAAACTGTTGTGGTCTTGGGGTTGGAGTGATTGAAAAAGTTCTGATGTTTGATCCACGATCTCTTTCATTTTGGCTCAGGCTTCTTCAATTGATGACATTGCATTGTGAGTAGTGATACAACATTCTCCTGCTGTCTAATTTAACATTTCACATACTCCCTGTTCTTTCAGCAATAACAGGTCTAAGACTAACCAATTTTGCAATGACATTTTTTACACTTGTTGGGTTGCTTATTTACTTCTCCAAACGCATGATGAGACGAATTAGATAATACATGGACTTGCTAGGTCAAATTTTCTAGTGTAATTTGGTGCCCAGTTATAATTCTGCGGGAGAGAATGCTAGCCTCTAGATCGAGTGCTAGTCGTTGTACCCACATATAATAATCAGGATACTGGATATTAGTAATCTGTTTTTTTTCACCTTGGGCAGTGTCAATATTTCATTTTTGCCTACTCAGGGGTTTGATATTCAGTTCGGACATAAGGAAGGGAGTTCTATCCCACTTCTGACACCTAATTAATGTTAGCATCCGCTTATTAAGAGATGTCTCTGCCCGAATTAAGGTTCAAGTGAGACCATATGCCAAAGTCAATAGTACAGATTTTATTTAACAGTAAATAGGGAAGAAATATAGTAATAGAGATAGTAACAGAAATCCGGATCACCACCCCTGGATCCAGTGTTGTCTCGGGTCCAGTTGGTTCCTCAGGTGATGGGCATGCACTGATGAATAGCACTTGGGCCTTTTATTGTTCTTCAGGGGCAGGCGTTACCTCCGATTTGCATGATAGGCGAGAGTGGGTGTTTTTACAGTCACTGCGCATGCAGCCCATATGGGGGAAGGGGAGCATTAACCCTTTCCATATTATGAGGTGGGGGTCACCCAGACCCTGTATTTTATTACCACTTGGTGACCTCACATAGCAAACTTCTTTGTGTGCCTCAGAAAAGCAGGTGTTGCAGAAGGAGGCCTGGGTGAGCGTCCTTCAACACTCCCACATCCCTCTTGGCAGCACTCCACTCCTACTATCTCTTCTTTTTGTTACAACTGATGTTTGAGACAATAGCCTTTTCAGTTCTCAGTTCCTTACACAGGGCCCCTTTTCTGCCAACATGGCCAGCTGAAGGACCAAGTCCACGTTGCATACCTCCACTGAACTGGCACATTAGTGCCTTTCTGTCAGTGGGTAGCCCTATCTTTTGGCCTTACACTTGGTAAGGCATAGTTACATTGTGAAGGTAAAAAAAGGTGTCAGTGAATTTACATCACTTAAAACATAGTACCAGGCTATTCATTAAGTCCTTAAAGAGTTTGCAGAAGTACTTGTTTTCCTATGGTCCTGTTCTCACATTACAGATGCCTTTGCCAAGGTGGGTACTATTTATCATTTTTATAATGATTATATATATATATATACTGTTTATATTTTTTATTATATTTATCAAAATATTTGGCAGAACAGCAGTTTGCAAGAAAGTATCTCTTAGCCTCTATGCCGTGAAGCATTGGAGAAACAAAATAAAAACAATCAGCTTTACATCTAGCTTCTATGGCAGAGTGTTTTGCTTTGCCACAATACATAGATTATTTCATGAATAATCAGGTGGAAAAAGAAGTCAGGCTGCTAGTGTCTTTGTTCAGTCTTGTCTCAATAGTTACTCATCTAAATAGCTCTAAGCATATGAAAACACTGGGAAGCTTAATTTGAATAAATGTTTGAAACAATTTAAAATCCCTTCAGAGCTCTTCAAGTTGAATTTATATATTGGTGTACTAATCCTGCCCGAAGGGTCAGCAAAAGATATTATAATCTGTATTGGCAAAGCTGTTGAACAAACTCATTCTTGATTCAACTTCATTGACTTCAGTGGATTTGCATTCACAATTGGTTCTTCTAAAGAAAAGCAGCTCTTTTTATTATATAAAGCATTTCCTTATAGTTTCTTTCATTCAACTTTAATTCCGTTCTTTCTACATGTTGGTTATCTGTTCTAGCTCTCCCTGTCAGAATGGAGGAACATGCATTGACGACAATGGTTTTGCACCACATGCTTCTTGCCTGTGCCTTCCTGGTTTTTCTGGTGACTTCTGTGAAATAGATAGAGATGACTGTGAATCCAACCCCTGTGACAATGGAGGAACATGTACAGATATTGGTGTGGATTTCAGCTGTTTTTGTCCCCATGGCTATACAGGAAAGCTCTGCAGCAGCCGTGTCATATTCTGTGCAAGTGGCCCATGTGAGAATGGAGGAACATGCCGTGAACATCCCCAGGGGGGATTCGAATGCATCTGTAAACCAGATTTTTTTGGTGCAACCTGCAAACACACAAGCAAAAACACAAGCCTCTCTGGACTGAATATGGACACAAAGCATAGGCAGAATTACAAGCCACCCTCAAAAGCTCATCACAGATCAGTGCACCATCAACAAGAAATCCTGAAAATAACAATGAAAGAAACAATCCAAAGTGCAGATCCTTTGCTCAGTAGAAGCCAGGTGATATGTTTTGTTGTACTGGGCTTACTTACATGTCTTGTTGTCTTGGGTACAACTGGGATTGTATTTTTTTCGAAGTGTGAAATGTGGCTTGCTAATGCCAAATATAGTCATCTCCTACGCAAGAAAAAGAACTTTTTTCTGAAATCTAACAATGGGGAAAACCTCTCAGTTAATATTATCTTCCCAGAGAAGATCAAATTGACTAATTACACTAAGAACTACACTGCCATCTAGCCATGAAAGCCAAGCAGCAACTTGCAACTTTTCATAGCAATATGTAAAATAGATTGAATTTATTGCCCATGACTGGCCTCAATATTTGTGGATATATTTGATGTAACTTGTGCTGAGTGATAAGAAATATAATGTATCTGCATTGCTATGGATTTTTTCAACCCCAAAGTAAAAATTAAAAAAAAAAAAAAAAGAGCAGGGAATGTTAATATCATTTCTTTTCAAGGCAGCTATTTTTTGTAAAATAAAAGGCAATTTACCACTGGAGTTGTATTGCAGCTTTGTCTTGTGCATAGTTTATCTGGCAAATATGGTACCTGTAAATTACTCAGTAATGCTTTTTTGTTTTTAATAAACAGCAGTTAAGGGCTATACTGGTTTATTTACTCATTTCTGAATGGTATGCTAGAGTGAAGTCCACAACAAGTGTCCCTGCCTTATTCTTCAGCTGTCTGTGATGGGAAACAGACCACAGGCCACCTTCAAGTGACTGCTCACGGTAGTCTGACTTTTGCAAGGAAACTGTGTGTATATAGAGGAGTTCAAGTGTTTGAGTCACACAATTTGTAACACAAAAAATGAATGATGAGATAAAGGCAACTCAATCAAATGTGAGATATTTTCTAAAAGTAATGTTAAACAAAATATAAAAAAAATCAAACCACAGTTTTTAAAAGTGATGTTAAACATCCAAAAACATTTTCTAAAAGTAATGTTAAACAAATGCAATTAAAAAACATCAAAACACAGTTTTTAAAAGTGATGTTCAGGACTGTGACCTGAAACGAGCTGCTCATAATACATGAGCCTTTGCTCATGAAATCCACAAAATTGTTAGGGGCCTGAAGTCTCTAAGAGGTCTTAACATCCCTGAGGAGCCTCACCTGGGGACCTGACCCTCCCCCTACCCACAGGTCCATTTTAAGTCAGCCCAGGGCTGTCAGGTGTTGGTCTGAGCTATGCTCTAGGAGTGCTAGTCTCCACTGCCACTTCTGCCTGCTGGATGGACCTCAGACCTCTACTGTAGGGAGCGCATTTGCTGGATGAACCCTTTAGGCCTGTGCTCCAGCCCTGTTTCTGACTCTGTCTCCTTTTGCTCCTAACTGGAGCCCATGGATGGAACCTAGACCTGGTTCATCACTTGCTGTATCTGGGACTGTCAGTGAACACCAGCACTAGCTCTGGCAATGTGTTCAGCCTCTCCGAGACTGCTGTTGGTAAGGGCATGTCCCACCATGAAGCATGATTTTCCTGAGTCTCTTGGCTTTGCTTCTTTACTTGGCAGCCTGATGCTGACTGCTCCCTTCAAAAAAACCAAAAAACTGAAACCACCACCACCAAAAAAACCCCCAAAACAAACAAAACAACAAACAAAAACAAACAAACAAAAACAACAGAAACAAATCACTTTGAACTGCAGTCTTTAGCTGCTGTTAGGTAACAATTTACTTTGCTAGCCATCCCAGCTAGTAACAGGTAGCAACTTCTAAGCTGTCTGATAACTATGCTATTTCCAAATCCATTAACAGTTGCTCAAATTAAAAAAAAAAAGCCTTAAAGCACATACAGGTCATTACATTACGAATTTTTCTGTTGACATGTCTCTTAATTGCTATTAGTATATAGCAAGTTTGCTGTATTGATGATAATATTCACACATACCCTAGCATTACAATGCAGTGCCAACATTAGAGCTAACAGGAAAAATGGTGTTGAGATACTACTGCGGAAAGTGTTGACTTCTAGATGACAGGATGAAAATTTTAAAACAAGCAGATGCTCCCTCTCAAAACTCATGTTGAGAAGACAACTATTCGACAAAACCAGCAAGTTTTCAACCAGTCTTAGCAGAGACTACTAACTTCAAAATCCAGATGAAGGTAAAACCAGGTAAGCAGTGTTAAAACTGTGAACCACGAGCCACAGGAGTTTACATATTTCTTTTATAACAATATATTTTAAACATGTAATTCAGTATTGCACTTTTTAATGTGATCTGTTCTGTGATTAGAAGTATGTTAGGCTCGATTTGGAGACAATCAGAAACATTGAATAACTCCATTGGATAATTTGCAGCTTTGATTCAAAACCAATTGCAACAGTAGATATCTGCTAGGAATCAGTGAATAAATTCCAGACTCAGCTGTGCACCTTCCCTCTCCCTCAGACCTTGCAGCTTGCTCTGCTCCAGGCCAGAGCAAGGCTTTGCAAAACAAAGCTTGTGTTTAAAATACAAAATCCAGTTAATTATAATTCATATTTATAAATTGTCACATGATTTTTGGCCGTGGTGACCTAGTTGGCAGCCTCCCCATCACAGTGTATTTATTCATATGTAGACAGGAGAGCTTCTTTGAAGAGAAGGTCATTAACTCAGCATGGAGAAAACCACGAATTTCAGCTCCCACTATCCTTCCTATTATTGATGGTGTCAGTGAAGTGCACAGAAGGCTGTTATTGTCCTGCTATACTCTCCAAAGGAAAAAAATGTTATCTTAAACATGAAAGGCTGGAAAAAATAGTAGCTGTCTTAATCTTCTCTGTTCCAGAAGAGAATTAAACATATGCATGTGAGTTTTCATGCCTGTGCTGTTAGTGTAGTGAATAGCCTCATCACCACATAAGTTACAGAGAACTGGGATGATAAGAAAGATTCAAGAAAGCTACAGTGTTTGAATCAATAACTTGCAACAGGTCTCCAAAGCAAGAAGTTTTAAACAAGCATTGTGCAGAAACACTGACATAAAGGCAAAGAGGGGATAAATAGCATTGATACCACTTCGATTTTATGTTTATTCTATAATTTTTTATTAATGGACAGAAAATAACATATCTATGATACTTACTGCCAAAGGTACCAACCTATATTGCTATTTCTCACCTTTTTGATTTCTGAATGTTCTCCCTTAGTCAAGCAATGATGTTTCTGGGGCTCATACTCCACCTCTGCCTTATTGCCTGCAAAAAAATAATTAAATAAGGATGACCAGGCTGAGGGAGAGGTTGGAAGAGTGGTACAGTTTGTTAAGGACAGTAGCTCCCTCTTGTCCTGAAGCTATAGAAGAATATATTGAAATGTATTTTTATTTTAACCATCTCCCTTTGAGCCATCATAGCCTCTGTTCCTGCTATGTTAGTAAACAAAAAGTCCCATCGCTGTTTCACAAAAATCAGGTTTTTAGAGACAGGGTGTGGAAGTTTTTCTGGGGTTTTCTTTATTTTGATTTTATTTTCTTTTTTTCTTTTTTTTTTTTTCATGGCCACAGTGGGGGAAAGGTCTGGCTTCTGTTAAAGTAGGACATATGAAGTAGTAATCACCAAATTCTGGACAAGGATGTCTAAATAGAGAATACGTGCATGGCTTTTCTTTTTACTGTCATACTTGATATATGTCCATAAACCAATAATGTATGTGTTGCTTTTGATTAGTAAGGATTCTATTTGCAAGTGCTAAACCATCTCCTGAAGATATATCCACAACAGCCCAGTGAATCCACTCTTCTGGGTTGATGGCCTGATTTCTGTTTTCAAAGAAATATTTAGGTCCAGATGGACCATGGTATTAGAACAGACCTTCAGCTTTTGATAGTGAGACAGTGTTAAGGACCTGGCTGCAGGAATATATACAAACTACCCGTGAAGACAATGGTCCAGATTGCACTGCCTGAGTACAATACTTTTGATAACTATGTTCTTCCCTCTCCAAGTTCTCAAATTGTCTGTGCCTTAGCAAAATGTATTTATCATCACAGCCTTCAGGGCAAAACAATTTGCTATAAATATAGGACTCTCTTATTTTTATTTTTATTTTTTTAATCCAGGACTTTCCTGGCAGAACTACGTGCATATGCATCCAAAGCACATTAAATTATTGCACACGTACTATGCATGCACTGTTGTTTTTCCAAAACACATCTGATTTACTATGCATTTCTTGTGAATGAGCCATGGACAAAACTTGCATTCCTGGATGTCACGCAGCCTAGGAAAATATCCAGTTCTGCCTGGCTTAGGTAAAAGAAGAGTCTTGAAAGAAGAGTTTTGTGGTTGCTCAATCCATATTTAAGCCAGCACTCGAGGCCCAGAAAGATGAGCCAGCTTTGCTGCATCTCTGTGGCCATTAAATGAGATCAGCTCAGGAAACATACTGTATATTAGATTTTGCTCTTATAACATCAAGAAATATTTTCAAGTTTTGAAGGACAAGAGGCTATGGTTCTTTTAAAACTTTGCAAGAGGAGGAACAAGACTTTATATAAAGAAGAGTATTTCAGTCTCAAATACAAACTGAACTGTTGCTCTGGGATTCAAAGAAAAACATTGAATTAATTAATTTTTATCATTATCTCTAAAGCTCAAAAAGAGACTTTTTCTTCTGCCTCACTCTCCTATATTGATATGGAGGACCTTTGCAGAACCTCATATCTGAGTCAGGGCCTCAGACAAGTTCATGGGAAGACAGTGCATACTCTAGTCCTTATCCTTAGCAACCCAGACAAATTCTGCAGTCACAGGGCAACATCCTTACGTTCATGGTCTCTCAAAGGCAAGTCTGAGCCATTTTAAAGATGCTAAAATATGAAGGTGATAAAATACAAAAAGGAGGGACTAAGCCAGTCTTAACTAGAAGTTTTGATTAGACCAAAAGTGTTTTGCCACATGAAACAAAGCCAAAATACTGTTTTGTTCTTCCCCTCTCCATGCTCTTTTCTCTTTTTAGAAAGGTATCCTTACTATTAATTGCAGCCTTCTACTGTGTATATCCACTTGATGGCAGCATTTGAACACAGAACTGCTTGAATTTCTTCAAACTGTCCCCTTCACATTCTGCACCGGCAAGTTTGTAACCCATCCCCAATGACTGGTTATGGGAAAAGGGCAAAAAGGGACAATGAGCCCATGCCTGTGTTTCTTCACCTGTAGGTAACTGCTGCTCATGACCTGGTGAGCTGCAGCAAAGCCAAAACCACAACTGCAATTTGTAGAGAAAGCCAGCAGTGTATCCACAACAGAATTACTGGCCTCCTTTGGAATTAAACTGGAGAGTAGACACCTGACATTTACAGATGCGTGGGGTTAATGATACTTCTGGAAAGGTTACTGCAATAAGAATACCCTGTTTGGATCTTCTGCCATCATACATGAATATATGCACATCTACATATTTATAAGTAATGCTGGATTTTGGAGCACTACCTGTGGCATGCAAAATTTATCCATTCTTCTAACTTTTACATGGTTTTTGATACACCAGACACAAACAGTATGTACTTTATAAACAAAACTACATGATTGAAGATAGCTTAAATAAACAGTCACTGACAGGAAATTAAGAACAATGAAAGGAAAACCAAGAAAATATTTTATAAAAATTCAGGTAAACAAAAAGGTTCTGGTATGCTACTATACTCCTAGCCTCTTCCATTTTACTTGTGTGTTTTTTTAAACACAAAAGGGCATGCACAGCAACTTTGTCAGTAATCTCAAATTAATTCTCATGCTCCCTACTCAATGTGGGGAAATTTTTATGTGCCTGCCTCTGTCTTACTGACTTTCAAAAATGTTCAAATTGGAAGTGGGAAAATACATGTTTTAATTTTTAAAAAACCTTTCTGTGCCAAATTCAAAGCCAGAACTTCAGTCAGTTTTCCAGAGTAGTGGCAGACATCTCACAACTTTCTAGGAGTTGTGCATCTACAATTTTCCAGCAAGGAATAGTTAATATTTCAACAGACTAAATAAATGTGGAGTTCATTGGAGTTATTCCATTCTACCTTCCAGTGTTTAAATTACTGGAAGTATTTCAACAGTCCTGCATCTTATCATGGGACAAGTGTAAGCTTTCAAGGGATTCAATTCTCAACTCTCACCTGTGCCTGGTTTTCTTCCTAAATAATGGGCCTTGGAGGACTAAGGAGATCTTACTGATCTGATGACTGAGAGCCTGGATTGCTGAGAGATATGAGAGGCAGCCTGTTTTCAGGGAGTGTTGGAGCACTCCTTGTAGTTTTGAGCCCAAGGAAGAGTTAGTGATGGCTCCTTGCTGAGGGAGAACAAAGATTTCCTGGAAGCCAGAGATGAAAGCGTAAGAAATTGCGTGTGGGCTTAGTGGTGGGAGAGAGCCATAAAGGGACCAAGTCTGATGTGGAGTCCTGTCTGAGGGAGTTTTTCTTTAGAGAACTGCAGGGCTGTTATACTGCTAACACATGAGCTCATCAGGGGAGATCTCAGTTTGTGCTTTACAGAGCATGTGTGAGTTTGAGGGAGCTAAGACGGAAAACCTGCAGCTCTACTAGGTTTGCTCTAGGCAGCTGCCTACAGGCCTAGTCCTGTTCTCCCCTCCAGAAAGCTGGAATTGTCCGATACTTTCAATAAGACTGCTGCCCTTACCTAGGGGTGTCATCTTGCTTTTGAATATCAGTCCTTTTGATATTTGCTCATTACTACCCAGATTCTGCAATGATCTTGGCTGGAGATTTTAATTGTTCTATCCTACAGTCATGATCTTCACCAAAAAACAGGTATTGGTCAGTGAAAAAAGGTGCAAAAAATTCAGGCTGTCCCCTGGCCTCAAGCCTTTCTACTCCAGAGAAGCCAACAAGAAAGTATAGAGGTGGTTAGCTCTGTTGGCTCTCTTACAAAATTAGGTGTGACATGCAGATGGCTTTCCAGTAGCTCCCTCCAGTTCCTAAGTAGGAAAACTGAGGGTCATCATGTCTACTGACACCATTTGCAGAGGATGACATTGAGGGTAAAGGGGCTTGTTTTACACAATACGTATTAGTGTCTCAAATCCATGTATCTTTGAAACCAACTACATGCCAATCTATATTAAACATGAATAAAAACAAACAAATAGAGTGGTGGTAGAATACTTAGGAATGGAAGATCTTGCCCAAATCAACATAGCCATAATCCAGTAAGAACTTTAGCAAAGGGTTTCATGTATCCTACTTAGCAGAGACACACAAAAAAAAACAGAAGAAAATGAGACATAGCCTAGTTTAAAGAGACAATGGAATGGTGAGTCCAAGCATTTGCTTTGAGGATGTGAAGTAAAACAGTATGGTGGGATGGTCTCCACAGAGCCCCAAAACAGAAGAGGAATGAAGACCACCCAGTTAACCTGGAAACAATGAACCTCAAAGGCCATGCCAGTCTAGCAGACGCGACTAGCTTGAGTCAGGGTAGGAAATCTAAGGAGGTGGCATAGCTAGAAGAATCAGGGAATTTAGGCTTTTTTCTTTTCTTCTGCTGCCCCTGAGATGTGCTCATTAGATATGTGACACTCTACGCAATTGCTTACAGGCAGCAGGGTATGTATCACCACTACAACATGATGGAGAATTGGCCACCCTGTTATGCATGTGTGTCTACCATTCATCTCACAATTTAAAGAGAGGTAGGAACCGAGGAGGCTGAAATGGGATTGATGGTTTCTCGTGTTCCTTCAGCAAAGACTGAACTAAATGATTGAGGTGTTGATAGGCTGTCTGTAGCCTGATGATGCCTACATCTAGGCAAAGATAGTGTTGTTCCATTGGGTAGGACCATGACGTAATTAGTTCAAAAAAACAATTGTAGTTTAAAAGGATTCCTTGCTGTTCACTTTTCCCTCCAGTCCTTGGAAGAACTTGATGTAGAGGAGACAAAATGTTATTAAATCCTGTGGTACAAATGTTGGAGCATTAAACTATCATCCTAAGTAGGTCTTCAGATGTATTCACGTAATAAACACTTACATATGTTCTGTCTCTTGTGGGCAGTGCTGAGTTTGCAAATGAGTCAGTTTCCATTGAAAAAGTTCCAGCTAAGGCTGCCCACAAATCTCTGCCCGACCAATATTCATGTTTCTCCTACAGAACCACATTCCCCATAAAGCTCCAGTGAATCCAACTGATTGTGTATAATACCTGTCTCCTGTTTCCTACAAATCTCCAAATTTTGTAAAAAGAAAAAAAAAATGTCATTTGAGCATGGACAGTGTGTGCTTGAATGTTCGCAAGGTGCTATAGCAGCCCATGGCTGTGGCAGTGAGCAGTGCTGTGACTAGATGGTGCACTTGCCATGTGGTATATAGAAACTGCAAATAGAGTCATGATAGCTGCTCTTTACGCAGGTATTTGTGAAAGCTCTGGTAGTGATTATGGTGTGCATATCTGTCTTAATCTCTGAGGAGGGATAATTTCAGCCATGGAATTAGTGGAAACTTGGGGTTTTGAGCTCTGAAGACATTAATAACATATAATATTAATAACAGTATAATAAGTGCAACACCCCTCCAAAAAAAACCCAAAACCAAAAATCAAACACAAAACACAAAACCAAAAAACAACACCCACAACACGACACAGTATTTCTATCCAAACATCCAGCAATTCTTGTTCACTATTATTTGTACTGCCTGGGTTGCAGTTATACTGTGAGTAAGTCTGCCTGTACTGAAACTTACCTGACAATCCTATTTCTAGGAGCCTGTGCTTGGGCTGCAATAGCAATGCCTGATGCAAATCATCCACATTCAGGTTTCCCATATTCAGTATCTGGCTCAGGCTAATGTTGGTTTAAGTCTCAGCAAAAAAAACAGCTCAGTTTCCAAGGATGAGAAGAGATTGTCTCTTCTACTCGTTATTTAAAAATAATAATCTGACAGTAGTGTGGAAGCATAATAGTACTATTCTGAGGGCTGCTCATGCAAACTACATGTCCTTTTAACATGAGATTTATCAGGCTGTCATGAATTTCTAGTTATTAATATAATAGTTAAAACAACAAGTGTGAGGGTAGCAAACACCAGTTTTATTGGAAACCACCATTCCAAATAAATGTCAAGCCTTTTAAAAGTCAAAGTACACCTCCTGCAGGTCAGAGATCAACCCTCCCAAAGTCTAAGAGCTTTTGGATGAAATATATTCTCTCACAGATAACAAGTTATTGTGCCTTAACTGGCCCTGGTTACAGGCTGCATGAAGCTACACATCTTGGAGCAAATGAAAAAGTAATCTGAGACATTTTGTCTTTCAGATTCAGTGAACTCATGAAGCCTTGTATTTGCTGTGACCTGACAGTTCCACAGGATTACAAGATGCAGCTGGCTGTGGTGATCTGTAATCCTGCAGGAGTGTGTAGGTCTGTGCACTTGGAGTGTGAAGGACCAGAGATCTTTACCCTGAATTCTTCCAGTTGGCAGAGACGGGCACATTAAGACTGTTAGACTGAAAACCTTCATAATGTTTATTCAAAGCCTGTCTGAAATCCTTGCTCATGAAAAGGACAAGAGGGAAGAAAATATACTTGCAGTTAGGTTCAATTTTTGTGCATATGTGTCTGCATAAAGATTTCAGGATAAAGGTCTTAGTCTGAAATTAGAACTGAAACTGAAGCCACAGAGGGCCTTAGGGTTACATTCTCATTTAACATGACTGCATTCTTCTCAAAGTTCAGTGAGAATATCGTATGATTGCTGGGATGTATGAGTTTAGCACTTCAACAAAGCTGTGTGCATCATGCATATGGCAGAATTGTGCCTTGGCACAGAACTGCTGGTGTGGCTCGAAAGGTTCGGCTGGAGCAAGGCTCCAGCAATTCTTTCATTCTATCCAAATGGTCAGTTTTTTTCAACAAGTGCACTCTGCTGAATCAATTTCTACTTGTAAGATAGCATTTTGACCTGAGAAAAAAGGAGCTGCAAATTACACTCTTATGTTCATACTGTAAAGTGTAACTGAACCGATTCAGAAAAAACTAGAGAGTTACCTAATTTTCTTTAAACCAGCATTACTGAAAGGTTAGTCTTGCTGTAGTTTATGGTTTTGGATTCACTCCAGAACAGCGAAGTCATTGAGACTTTACAACAGTGGAGGAGGACTGAAGGTTTTTCTTGGGTGCAAGTATTTTAGAAGGATTTATCACCAAAACAACTGCAAAGATTGGATGGTAGAACGAGTTTAGGTTTTGAACTCTTTTTCCTATCAAAAACACAGATGTAAATATTGTTTTCATTTGTATCAAATGGAAACATGTCCAGCCTAAGCATGACATGGACTTACATAAACCACAAGTTAGTGTGCACTGGTTTTGACTTTCCTTCTGAAGTCTGGTCTGAGTTCCTTTTTAATCAGTAACACTGAAATAGTTTCAAAATAAGTGCTTTGATTAACAAATGTCATCTCATTCTTTTGACACTCCTATGACAGGTAAGTGTTTTTATTTTCCTCTAAATTAAAGAACTGATGCCTAGCCAGGGTCCTGAGTTTTGGCTCTAATTTCTGCCTAGACTTCTAGGTCCTCAGCCTTGGAACACATCTTTTCTATGGGCTTGGTTTACTCCATGAATGATATGACAGTTGTAAAAGAACTACTATGTCCTCTGTGTAAAAACATCAATCTTGATCCCTTTCTGTATACTACCTTAAAGCTGCTTCTTTACTGAGTGCTTCTTGAACAATTGAAAGACATATGTCCCAGAGCGAAGATTCAAAAAGGAATTTCAGAAGCGTAATTCCTGTTTATCCCTTTTGTGTACTAGTTTTGTGTCTGTGGTGAGATGGTAAAACACACTGCGCAACAACCCGCAGTATTGCTTGCAGCTGAGTAAACCCTTTTTAAACTTACTAAACCAAATGAAATGGTGTTATGTTTTCCAGAAGGGATATAGACTCCGTTAGCATAAAGTAGTCAAAGGGTAGTTGATGATATGTATTTACCAGTGGAGGAGTGAATTTGAGTTGATAAAGCATATGTGCCGAGGAGGCTGAAGAAACAGAAGGTTTCATAGGGGCAGGGAGGTTACTTTAACTGTCATGTTATGACAGCATGTGTTCATTACTTTTCTGGGCACGGCCCCTCGTTCTAGTGCCTTGCTCTATGTGTTAAATCCTATGCAGCGCTGAAACTCCATAGACTCAGAGTGCATTAAAAAAATAAAATAAAATACAGCATGCAGGGCCATGCTGAGCATTAATCTGCACACTTAGGAGACCATGGTGCAGCTGGATGGGGAGAGCAGGGCAGCTGTGTCAGCCCACGCTGCCCCCAAGGCTATGAACTCATTCCCTAGCTGGGTTTTTAGGTCAGGGCAGTAGTGCACCATGCTAATTCCACTTCCAGAGCCGGTGCGGTCAACACCAGCATTCCCCTGCTCCATCAGGTACTGAGGATTTATGCAGACTGGCTGATCTAGGGCTCCTGAGTCACTGGGCTTCCTTGAAAATCCCATTGTAGAAACTGCTCTACTGGATCTAAGGAAGAACCAGTGAAAGGCTGGAAAAAAACTCAGTTCTTTCTCCTGTTTACATTCAGTTGCCCTCTTCTCTTTTTCCACAACTTTAGCATTTAAAGTAAACTGAGCCAGTAGTAACTAAATTTGAAAATCTGTAAAGAAATCTGTTCACAGGTACTGGTATCATGTAAAATGCAAAGTAAGACTTGTCTGTTTTGACTGCCAGTAGACTGCCTTTACCTACATGATAAGACTTAAATTGTGCAAGCTGGGAGGAAAGTGTCTTTCTCACTGTGTGGAAGAAGCAAATGATGGTAGAAAAGAGCACTCCTGAAGTAAAAGGACTCTCCATTGCTTAACAGCTTTGCAGAAGGTCTTTGGAGAAAGGAAAAGGGAAATGAACTCAGATGGAACATCTATATGAAAACGTCAGTACATGTCATTCAGAATAGTAAATGGATACAAGTACGGTAGAAATACTAGTGCATATCTGGATGTTCACATGAACACTGCACAGACAGAACTCAATTCTGCACCCTTCTTTAGACATAGAATCACAGAATGGTTTGAGTTGGAAGGAACCCTAAAGATTACCTAGTTTCAACCCCCTTGCCATGGCCAGAGACACCTCCCACTAGACCAGGTTGCTCAAAGTCCCATCCAATCTGGCTTTGAACACTTCCAGGGAGGGGCCAGCCACAACTCCACTGGGCAACCTGTGCCAGTGTCTCACCACCCTCACAGGAAAGAACTTCTTCCTAATATCCAATCTAAATCTACCATCTTTCAGTTTGAAACTTTTCCCCTCTCATCCTATCACGACATGCACTTGTAAAAAGTCCCTCTCCAGCTTTCCTGGAGTAGGCCCCTTCAGATACTGGAAGGCTGCTTGAAGGTTTCCCTGGAGCCTTCTCTTCTCCAGGCTGAACAACCCCAACTCTCTCTCTGTCTTCATGGGAGAGGTGCTCCGGCCCCCTGATCATCTTTGTGGCCCTCCTCTAGACTCGCTCCAAGAGCTCCATGTCCTTATGTTGGGGGACCCAGAACTTGACATATTATTCCATGTGGGGTCTCATGAGAGAAGAGTAGAGGAGGAGAATCACTTCCCTTGACCTGCTGGTCACGCTTCTTTTGATGCAGCCCAGGATACTGTAGGCTTTCTGGGCTGCAAGTGCACATTGCAAGCTCATGTTGATCTTTTCATCAACCAACACCCTTAGCCCTTCTCCTCAGAGCTGTTCTCAACCCATTCTCCACCCAGCCTGTATCTGTGCTTGGGATTGTCCCAACCCATGTGCAGAACCTTGCATTTGGCCTTGCTAAACTTCATGTGGTTTGCATGGGCCCACTTCTGAAGACTGTCAAGGTCCCTCTGAATGGCATCCCTTTCCTCCAGCGTCTTGACCACACCACACAGCTTGGTGCCATCAGCAAACTTGCTGAGGGTGCACTCAATCCCACCATCCATGTTGCTGACAAAGATATTAAAGAGGACTGGTCCCAATACCAACTCCTGAGGAATGCCATTTGTCACTGATCTCCACTTGGACATCAAGCCATTGACAGCAACCCTCTGAGTGTGACCATCCAGCCAATTCCTTATCCACCAAGCGGTCCATCCATCAAGTGCATGTGTCCCCAATTCAGACACAAGGATGTCATGCAGGACAGTGTCAAATGCTTCGCACAAGTCCACTTGTTCATTTCGGTTCCTTAAATAGGATCAATCTCTGTATCAGTGTTTGCTTTCTTCTAGAATAAACTTTAAAATTACACATAAAAATTATTTTACTAGCATGTAAAGTTTTTAACAGTGCTAAAAAGAAAGGAAGCTTAGTAATGATATCCCATTCATTCAGATCAGAGTGGAATATCAACTACCCTCATTCCTTTCGGACCTGGTCTTGTAAACCTTTGTGCTGGTGCTGTAGAAAAGATCAGGAGAGACACCAGTTGTGTTTACCACCTGTAGAGAGAGGATGCCGGTTTGGACATCCACAAACTGAACTGAACCATTCCTTTGAACTCAGACTGATTTTGGGTTTCTTGGGTTATGATGTTTAATTTTGGTGACAAGTGCAAGAGATATTGCAAACAGGTGTCACTGATCCAAAGAAAGTGTCTGTTGTGTCCTTTTCATTTGCAATAAGTTTCAGATTGGCAGTATTCCAACAGAATGATTTAATTTGCCTTCTAAAGAGCTGAAAAGTTTCTTTTGTTTTAACTTTGGGGCTCGAATGCCTGATGTTTTTTGAGAAAGGGGCAATAGCATACTGGGAATTGTATTTAGAAAGTGTACATATGTAATGAACAAAAATAATCTGTGCTAATGACAGCCACTCTTATAACAAGAATTTGATGTATACATGGCTGTTTCAGCACTCCCCATCTTTCATTCTATTTAAAACTCCCCGACAATATGTTCGTCCCTTGGACAGAGGGAGATGACAGACATTATGTAGAGAAGGGACAGTTATCTGATTTCACTGACATTTACCAAACATCAGAATCACAACAAAGGTTGGGTAAGAACTCTTTTGGCAATCGCTGCAGATGTACAAATTCAATGCCTAATACTGATGACAGAGAACAGATTTTCCTGTTTGTGTGTTGTAACTTCAAAAACAACTCAGAGCTGAGCGCCTTTTCCAATTGGTACATACCTGGTGATTAAGCAGGACAAACTTAGCCAGAGCAAAAAGGGGATCTTGTACAAGTATCCAGGCTACAGACTTTATTTCAAGAGAGTACACATATCAATTTTATATATGAAAAAAAGTCTTATGTTTCCATCTTCATACGAACCACTATATAGTGAGTATTTACTTCTGTTCCACAGGAAAAGTTCTGGCTTATAGCAATACAATTTGTCCTCTAACTGGTCAGGTGAGTAGAATTACATGCAGAAACCCTCAGAAAGGATAAGATACCTTCCCTTTTTATGCTATTAGATCTTCACTCATAGCTGGTCACTGAATTCTTCAACCCTGGCTCTCTCATCCTTTATTTAAGACTAGCTCAATGTAAGTTTGTCAAGGTCCTAGCTTAAAAATATTTCTATTTGTCTCTTGAATCTTCCTGAGGGTGGAAAGCCTCTAAAATGATAGCAAGATAAAAAAAAACAAAAACAAGAAAAACCCAAACCAACCTGCATTCTTTCGTGTGACCCTACCCAATTCTCTTGACAGCATCTGCAGCCTAGCATCCTTCTTGCGGGGCTGCCCTAGGTGATTTCAGGAATTCATGCCAGTCAGCATAGGATAGGTAGAGAAATGGCAGCCAAGTTAAATCCTAAGCAACACCAACACTTTCCAAAGAGGTTCTGTGAGAAGGAATGCAGGAGCATTCCTGAAGAGCAATAATGTGGCATTCAGAATTCACCGAAGCAAGGGACTGAAGTGGATGGCCAGAAACCCCAAAGATAGGGAGTTTTCCAGAGGAAGCCAGGAAACCATGTTAAGTCACCCTGATTCACACAATAAGAAATTCTAGGTGTAACTTCTGAAGGCTCAGAGCTCTTGCAAAACTGCAAATCTTCCGTCATAAACTTAGACTAGAAATGTACTTGGTAATGTGAAGCTATTTGTGCCATCTGGCAGCTGTCAGCTTTCTCTATTCACTTCCCCCCTACTAATGCAAAACACAGAAACTGGACCTTCTACATCTTGCTACGTGAAAAAGGTTGGTGTCTAGAGGCTTTTTAAGGCCAAACCATTGCACTGTTCTGGTGCCTGCTATCTGGGCGTCCATTGCAAACATTAATAATGACTTACCCTGGTCGGCAACAACCATATATTCCTCTTTCCTCTAATATTCCTTTATGGCAGTGTGTCTTCCAAGAATATTGCACATGTCCTCTTAAATACCTTAGATTCACCTCGTACACTGCTTCAGAAGGATTTAAAAAACAGCTGGTGTTTATCTCATAGCTATCTCCATTTTTAGCTGCAGTTTACTGACCTCTATCATTTTTATCAAGGATTACATTCTTTTTTTTTCCTTTTTGCCAGAACACTTACAGCTATTCCCAAATCTTTTTTTAGTCAGTGCTGACACTTTGCTATAAGCCACCTGTGATTAATTTGCTTGATTTCTGTTTGTGTTATGTCCTGTGAGGAGAAGCACTGGGTCAGAGAGGACCTTCAGGTGGTTGTGGAGAGGTTATACTTTCCCTGGAGGGTAGAGCATGGGCAGAGGCTCAAGGACAAGAGGCCAAGGCAAGGCAGCAGGCAGGGACAGTTGCAGCAAGCAGCCAGGAACTTGCCCTGCAAACAGACCACCAAGATGGAAGTGAGCAGACAGCAGCCAGAACTGCATGGTGAGGGAAAGACTCACTCACTGGAGAGCAGTGTGATCTGTGCAGATTTTGAGTTCATGGAAACTAAGCCTGAAGAAAACATTGTTCTCAAAAAGAGACAGTGAACAAAGGCAGCTTGGTTTATACATGCTTTTATTCTGTTGTGGATTAACTAGATTTCTGTATGTCTAAATGTGGGACATTAAAAGCCTAGCTTTTCCAGATTAAAGGTTATTTTTTCCTTTGTTGTTTGTTTGTTTTGTCATCGTGGGTGTGCAAACTATAAGGAAAAAGTCTAGATACACCTGCTTTAAACCTCTGGTTGTTGTGGGTATGGTCCTGCTTTGCAATGCAAGAATAAGCAAAGACATGATTTCTCCAGTGGCATTGACTACTACAGGCTGGATGGCAGCTCCATGGAATGTGCCAGCATTTCAGTATAGCAATAAAAAATACAGCATGATGAGCTGCACAGAACAACATGCTCTGAATTGACATTTAATTGCTGGGATCATCCCTACCTATCAAAGATGCTGTGGTTCTGCTCTCTGGAGGCAGCTGTAAAGTCAAAGGCTTTTGATGTTCATAATGTGAATCAAAGTCTCACGTACTACTCGAACAGAGTGGCCTTACAGCACCTTTCTTTGACCTGAGGTGCTCAGCTACCTTGAGGCCCCAGCTCAATGCACAACTGAGTTCAGTCTAATATCTGGCAGAAAAAGAGAAATCTCACTGTAATTCTTCTCTGCAGCTACACATTTCAGATAAGAATACTCTAGGGCAAATAGTAGCAAATAAATCCCTGCTGCTTTTCAGCAGAAAGGTAAGTTGGTTCACGAATCTTACTTTTTTTGAGTTTGTGCCTTTAGATTGGAACAAGTGTTCATAGAGCACTCCAAGGTGGTGAGATTTTCTGCATCAGGATGTCACAGTGCTGTGAGCACGCATCGTAGGCAATTGGTTGCCAATCCCCACAACAGTGCCAGTTTCAGAAATGAAAGATGTTGGTGGGGGTGCTGCTAACCACACATCTTACATTCCAAAAAAATAACATATTACCTGGGCGAAGTCCATCTGCTGAAGCTGTAAAAATTCTGAGCTCTCAAAGGCCATAACAAACCTCACTGTGGAAACTTGATTCTCCACTATTCAACGAAATTTTCCCTGTTCAGCACCTTGCCAAATATCTACAAGGTTCTGGCTTTACAAATTTCTGTAGGTTCTTTCTTGGTTCCATTTTACTATTATTCTATTCCTCCAAGACACTAGGTTACCTCTGCTTGTAGCATTTCCTATTTTTAATTTTTACCTGATTTCTGAGGAGCTCTGAGTATTGCTGCTTAATTGTAATGCAGTATTATCTGTACTACTCAACCAAGATCAGGATCCCATTTTGACATACCCTGGAAACAGAGCAGGAGACAAATCACTGTCCCAAAAGCACATAAACAAACCATAACAGAGTGACGGGTAAGAACGGGGGAAGGTATCTACATGATGAATGAGTTAACAGACAATCGTGACTCAGGACACAAATGATAACAAGAGCTGCTGTCTTAAACCCAGAGTCTGGTGGCACAACCTCAGCCTTACTTGTTAACATGGTGTGGTAGGTTTGTAAGCATCCCCAGAGTTGGCTGCATGCAGCATTATTACCACCAAGACTGTAAATATGCCAACTCTGATTCCAGGACTCCTCTACAACACTCCTCTGTGATTGTTTCCTCAAAAGCAGAACTAAAAGAATTCCTCTTGATAGAAACTATTTTATTCTGTTTCATATGTTTGCAGCTCCTACCTCCCAAGAATCTGTTCAGCTTGCTAAAAAATGAAATTGCTACAGATGGATATTTCTTTCAATTACTGTAAAAACATGTAACAAAGCCTCTGGCATGCCAAGAACCAGGCATCAAAGCTCAAGTGCTTACATATTCTATTAAGTGGTTTAATATTTTAGAGAAGAACAGAGAAAATAGAGTGTTTTGTCCTTCATGGCCTTCTTTAGGAGACCTCAGGGAACCAAAAGGTTGCAGTTTTCCTGGTCTCCCTGCTATAATATTAAACCACTTAATAGAATATGTAAGCACTTGAGCTTTGATGCCTGGTTCTTGGCATAATAAGTACAGTTCATACTGTTTTGATGATATGGGGTGGTCTGTGGGAGATTATTTTCCCCTCCTGTTCAGAAACCACAGGAAACACAGGCCTGGCACACAGACTTTTCCTTTTTGTCTTGAGGTATAACTTGCTGCTACTTTCCCTTGCACTACTACTTGTTACCTCAAAATACTTTTAATTCAAAGGGAATAGCTGCAGCAAAGGTAGGTGGATGGGCTCAGAGCTTTTACGCTACAACAGAGACTTTCTACTACTTCGATCCACTTTGGGCTACAGACTGAGTCACACATAGCACCAGCAATGCGAAGAACACTGAGCATTGCCATAGACCTGAGGTGTCCTCTGGCTCAATGAAAATAGACCATCTCATATGTCAGCCCGAGCTGACCAAGAGGCCGTTTCATGTTCCCATCTACTGACACACTCCTATGCTAGCTGTGCAAGATCTAGAACTGAAATAAGGCACACAGAAAACTATACTGTTTTCATTTATTTTTCCAGGGACACAGGCATCCGAATTGGAACTGAGCAAGAGTAGGAAGTCCTGCTCCATGGGTCCTGCTCCAGTTTCAGACTTTGTTGGAAAAGCTGAGATGAAAAAAATACTTAATTTAGAAATGTTCGTTTTTATTTTCTTTATGGCCTTGCTCATTTAGATTCATTTAAACACCAAATCATGCTTTGCAAATGACTTTGTTGGCTCGAAGGTCTGAGATTCAGTGCCCAGATTCCCCAGGACGGATCTCCAGCCACGTACCAGCCACATGACTCCCATGTTGTGCCACATCATTCAGAAGTAAATCAGAATATTGCCAATGGAAAAAATCCTCTAACTTGAAATGAAGAACATAGTGAAGGAGAAGCTTGGAAAGTGGGCCCTGACTGCACTTCAACAGAGATAATCATGTTGTAGCAAAGCACTTGATTAATATAGGAGAAAGAAAAACAGGGCTGCAGTCCTTATGGAGGCATTGGTCAAGAGGGAAATCAAATACAGCACTTTATTTGGATAAAATATTTCAGACCAGCTTGAAGGGGGCCAGGGGAGGCATGAAAAATAGCCTAGTTTGGCTAAATTAAATATTTAATCATCAATATTTTGAGGCAACATCAACTATTCTCACAGAATCATCTGCCTTACTGAAATTCCAGCTCACTTTGACAAAAAATTGTTTTACCTGCCTCTTTTCCAAAACTAAGCTCAGGAGACTTGCTCTGAGAAGTTTTGATAATTATTTCAATACTGTGTCTTTGGTCCATCTCTCCTTTTAAGGTTGGATTCTTCTCTCACTCTTATTGCTTTTATATCAGTACAACTTTAGGCACTTGGACACCTAACAAAGACAGAAATTGGACTATGGCCTGAAAATATGCCAATCTCTTCTAATTTTAACACCAGGAATGGCAAACTTTTTCTAAATCCTGTACTCCCCCTCCACCAGCTCAACACTAGCCTAAATGAATTTCTCTTCAAATGCTTTGTGACTGTTATAATGAAATACTCTGGCTGTGTACTAGATGTGGAAACATGTTCCTAAGCCCTGTTTCTAATTTTAGAATTAGTATTATAAGGGATTTCTATTCCTTGTTCATTTAAAATACTATTTAATAGCAGTAGAAGAGGCTATTGAAGAAGGTCGTCACCAAAATACTCAGCTGAGCTTTGATAAACCTGTGTTTCCCACAACCAATTAGGGGAATTCATTGTTTGTGAAGTTTCTTTTCTTCCTTCTTCCAGCTGCAGTTTAGGCCAGTTCTTAGTTTGACTGTGTACTGATTTGGAAGAGTTCCTAGCTACGTTATTGATGATAGCCTACAACAAACTTTAAGAGCTTCACACACCATCTCTAGAGCTCTTCAAAAACTTGTAGCCAAATTCTTGCCTGTGCCATAAAATCTATGTTAAAATCACAGATCACAGAATTGCTGAGGTTAGAGAGAACCTCTGGAGGTTATCTGGTCCAACCCCTGTGCTCAAGCAGGGCCACCTAAAGCCAGTTGCTCAGGCTCATGTCCAGGCAGGCTTTTAATACCTCCAAGGTGAGAGAATTCAGAATTTCCCTGGGCAACCTACACCAATGCTCAGTCATTTTCACAATAAAAAAGTGTTTCCTGAGGTTCAGGAGGAACCTTCTGTGCTTCAGTTTGTGCTCATTGCTTCTTATATGTGACATCTTTGTGACATTTTGTTGAACTGTCTCCAGTATGTCCATGTCTCTCTTGTACTGAGGAGCACAGAACTGGACACATTATTCCAGGTGTGGCCACACCAGTGTTGAGTAGAGGGGAAGGATCAACTCTCTCAATCTGCTGCCAATGCTTTGCCTAATGCAGCTCAGGATATTGTTGGTCTTCCTTGCAGCAAGAGCACACTGCTGACTCACATTCTACTTGGTGTCCACCAGGATCCCCAGGCCCTTTTCTTCAAATCTGCTTTCCAGATGGTGGACCCCAGCATATATCGGTGCATGGGGTTGTTCTTCCCCAGTGCAAGACTTTGCACTTCCCTTTGATGAACTTCATGAGTTTCTTGTCAGTCCATTTCTCCAGCCTGATGTGGTCCCTCTGGTTGGCAGCACGACCCTCTGATGTATCATCCACTCCTCCCAGTTTTGTGTCATCTTCAAATTGCTGAGGGTACACTCTGTCCCATTAACTAAATCATTAATAAAGATGTAAAACAGGATCAGACCCAGTACTGACCCATGGGCTACACTGCTAGTTACTGGCCTCCAATAAGTTGTTGTGCCATGGATCACCACACTCCACGCCCAGATGTTCAGTCAGTTTTCAGTCCTCCTCAATGTCTGTTAATCCAGCCCATATATCAACAGTTTGTCTATGAGGATCTTATGGAAGACAGTATTAAAGGCCTTACTGAAGTCCGGACAGACATCTGCTGCTTTCCCCTTGTCTACCACTCACCCTAGAATTTTACTGAGTCACTCAAGTATGACTTCCTGGGTGAATCCATGCTGACTACTCCTGATGATTTTCTTGCTGTTCATGTGCCTTGAAATTGTTTCCTGGATTAGCTGCACCACCATCTTCCCAATGACTGAGGTGAGGCTGACCAGCTGTAGTTTCCTGGGACCTTCTTCTTTCCCTTCTTGAAGAAAGGATCAGACATTTTTCTGCAACATTTCTGCTCCTCCTTAGTATTCACAAAAAGTCCCTGGCCTTTTCCAGAGGTGAGACCTGTAGAATTAGAGCATGCATACTCAGAACAGGGAAGCCTTTCATCCTCTTTCATAACCAGAGAGGCAGAAGTTGGTTGACCCTTGCTGTTGGGTAACTAAGATGCTGAATTCATGTGAGTATATCCTGCCCTCCAGAAGGACTTATTGTCCCAGGCTTACCAGCAACTGCCATGGTTACAAAGCTTCAAAAACTGGCTTACATGTATATGGCAGGGTAGACACATAATGACTTGAACTTCTAGGAAGACAGGGTTATCTCAGAAGATTTAGTGGTAGAGTCACACTAGGTACAAGTACTTTCATGAAGTGGTTGGCACTAGACAAGGCTTTAAGCTGACAGAGAAAGTCATATCTATTCAGAAGCTGGAAGATGAAGCTACCTGAACACACAGGAATCTACTTTCTTTTTTGTGAATTAAGCAAATAACCTCTGAAAAAATGTTCCCAGTGTTGTAGTGTATTTCCATCCCCTTAATTCTTCACACATTCTTTAGCTATCTAGTTAAAAGGACACTATAGCTTGCTTACTTGTCACAATATATGTTTATATTAGGATTCAAGGAAGGGGGTTATGCAAAGCACAGACCAATCTGGGTTTTCAGCAATGCAGCTAACACACAACTGATATTCATAGTACATAAAGAATCCCCAATGATAGTGACCTATATTGTAAAATAGGAACATGAAAAAATAAGCTATTACACTGGTAGTACCTTATTCTGCAAGTTTCAAATGTTATAAGTAAATAATATAGATTCTTTAAACAAGTTTCCTTTAAAATATTAGTTTTTCTGTCTTTCAAGCTAATTTAAATTTTGACAGTGCTAATTATGTTGATATTGTACTAGAAGAAAAATGGAAATGAGATATTAAACATCAGAAAATTTATTTAGTACACTCTGTAAAGTACATTGTATTATTTCTAATGTATATATTTAAAAAAAAGACAGTTCTATGTTGTTGAGGGCTAGTGCTGGTTATGACTGACTGGAAGTCTTACAGTCATCCATGTACACTAGCTCATTATAATTATTTCTTCAGCATATTAATGAGTGAGCAAAAAATCATAATTTAGCAGCTTTTATGTTTGCTTTACCTGCTTCTTAGACACACTAATACCTTTTAATAAAGCTTTGCAATTCCAGATTATAGGACTTTCATGGAGGAGCTCTCAAAGCACTTTACAAATTCCATTCACAAAACCCTGTGGATAAAGCTTATCCTCATTGTAGAAGATCAGTAAATTAAGAAAGAGGGTTTCAATAATCCGCTTAAGGTAACCGTGGAGTGCAACTCTCAGTTCTTAATTTTAGCTCTTGTTCTAATAATTTCCTTTCATATCCTCATTTATTTTTCTTAAAGGAATGTTTCAAATGGCAAGTGCTGTCAATTCATCTACTAAGTAATCTCCTCTTTTCTTTCATAGTTTCTGTATGAATAACAACTTGGACTTGTCTTTGAGTTCAACAGTGCCGCATTTGAACAATCTGATATTGAGAAATGCTATCTCTTCCCCAGCCTGTAGCAGGGTTTTCCTTCTGTTGGTGTTCAGAACTGGTAAAAGCTCTTAATGTAGACCCTTACCTGCTGCTTCAGTTGGTCACTCTTCTCCACTTGTTTAATAAAGGGAGGAAATACAGCCTGTCAGATGCATCCTTGTGCAGTGATGTCTTTGTGTTCAGACCTGCTCTGCTGCAGACCTGACTTCTTACAACTGTAGTTTAGGCGAAAAAGTAGTATACCTTCACCACTGCAACTCCTTAGACAAATTGTTCTCCTCATCTATGGTGGGAGTCCACATTAGTCAGGCTATACTGATGGACTCCAATGAACGAGTAAGGGTTACTTTACAGCCTAAACATATGTAAGTCCCTATCTCTTTTTGTGCTTCACTTGCTCTCCAGGTACAGATCTCACGCTTTTCACCTGCCAACTACCATTAATTTCTTCTTCGCCTGCCTCTCCCCTCTGACAGTTATTCTTAATATAATTTTATTTCATTCACTAACATGTCTCCCACTCTTTTCCATATCTGAGAGAGAATCAAGAAGATTAAAGCCCAACAAAGTTTTACTGCCATTAAAAAGTGATTGGGGCATCACCTTGTCTTCCCACAGTGGATCTCAGCGCACCATGTCTTTAAATTCACCATAGCACAATGACCTTTCAATAATATTGCCAGAGCAAAATCTTATGTATATGATTGAATGAAATATAATATGCTGACCATAACATATTCAAAAGTGGTGCAGTAGCCCTACCCTGTATTATTTGCTAAGATTACACAAATATCCCAAACATAATATTAGAGCTGTGGTCACTGTATTAATACTTTTGAGCACTGTAACTTTAAGGTGTCCTCAAATAACTTGCAAAACCAGCCTAGAAAGAATAAAGATCAGATAGTGAAAAAATTTCTATTATGTAAGACATCAGTATTCTTTTAGTCTAGACTATTTTGTGGCTGAGCTGAAACAAAAGAATACATATTTCCAGAGAAAGGAAGTAAAAGAGCAGACTGTAATGTAGAAATCCAGCAAGACTAAATGATTTGTTTTATTATTTTTTTTAATTGCTGAAGAGTCGTGCATGACTTTTTGTAGCTAATACCCCACGTTCAGGAACTATCATAGGCTGAAAGACTTCAAGATTGTACATTTAAATATTGATGGATTGCTAAAGAGTATGGTGTTACTGGGTACTCTAAATCTTTATGGAAATCCCTAACAGCCTGATCCTACTATTGTTATTGCTGTTATTAGACAAAATTCTCCAAGTTCCTAAGGGAACATGTACAAAAAATAGAATTAACTTCCAAGACATACCCTTTAAAAGATTAATTCTGCCACCTACACTCCTGTATATTACTTCTGTCTCCAAATATTCCTTCTAAATTCAATGGAAGAGTCATTGCTCTAACTTGACAAAACGCAGAAAAGTGGTTTAAACCAGCTAGTTTGGTTTGCCATTTTCCAGTGAGGACTTCTGGTTACATGATCAGAAGAATAATTCTGTGTTATCTCTGTGCCTGATCTCTCATATCATCATAATATCACCACCCTCAAGACAAAGACATATTAAAGCACTGGAGTAAACAGTAGTAGTAACTCTGGGATCCTTACAACCTGCACTGGTCTCATAACTTTTGGTGTTTTTTCTAGTTTCTTGGGACAGGAACATATTTAGTGCTGTGATTCAGAGCAGCAGAAAATGTCCTGTCGATGACTAGAAGTAAAAAACAATGCTCATTTTTCTATGTACCCTGACTCAATAAGTTGCTATATCTGGTCTCCTTGACCTTGTACAAATATGTGCAAGGCTGTCCTGAATAAGAGTAAGCTCACTCTGATGTCACAAACAGTACAACATACAAGGCATTTAAATGGTATAATCAAAAGAAAGATTTTTCTTGATAGAACTATACATGGCAGAAAGATGACATTAGTATTCAGAAGATCTGAAAGAGGGAGATTGCATCTCTAGCAGGAGATGAAATGGTTTGGCAGAAGGCAAATAAAGAAAGGAAATCTTTTCTTACATTACAGAAAAACTTGAGAGTTGGCAAAGAGCTGAATATAGAGACCCCCTAAGCTACACTAAACTTTTCTCTTGTAATTCCTCCACTCTCTAAGATGAACTGTTTGAAAGTCCATGTAGTCCCTTAATAATCATGACTGTTATCTAATGATGAATAAACCATCTGCAGAAAATATTGCAATCACAGACACAGCTGTTACCATATGCTGAAATTTTCTTACATGACCTTGGTTGCTACAGTACCTACTAGCTGAAATAAGATGTGGAAATATTGCCAGCTTCAATTAGACTAGCAAGCTGTTCCTTTCCCAAGGCTGTTTAGGCACTTCAGCCATTAACACAAAACACAAACCAAGGAGTTATTACAAATTTTGACTACCCATTCCTAAGCTGAAGAGGTGAAATTCTGGAAAGAATTTCAGTTCATCATTATTAATGTGGCTAAAAATAGAAAACTCAAGTACCTGATTTCAAAAGATCCCCAATTATCTGTTGCTTCTAGAGATGGAATCTTAAGCTGGGGGGTGCAGGAAGCAGAGAGGCCCTGGAAATGAGCTGCCTTGGGTTTATTTAGAACAAAGGCACAAAGGGGAATTTTTGGCAAAGTCTGGCATGCTTTTCTTTATTCAACAGGTAGGAAGTATGTGACCTTGTGTGGGGTTTACCGTTTGTCTACCATGAGGTCTATTTCTAGCAACCCAAGAAATTTTAATAAAAGTAATCCTTTAAAATCTTTCCAAATCTAAACTTTCGAACATGCATTTGCAGTAAGGAGGTACCAGCTTAATTATGTATGCCTTTGTCAAGTAGTCAATATTTTAATCTTTTGAAGATTTTGTGTTAGCCTCTTTAATCCATGTAACCCTTTCTATACTACACCAGTATGAAAATGCTGAATTTTTATACAAACCTTAACAAGTCTAATGAAACCAATGTAATTTCTTAGGTCAGGAAAATTATTTTGCCTTTCAATTGCTTAAATTATCCATTCAGTTTAATATAATGCAATAAAGGAATGAAAGACATGGAGAGAATGAAGAGTGTGGGTTGAATTACAGTGCCTGCAAACATTCCCAGACCTATTTTGTTTTATAGATTGCTCTCTAGCAGTTCAGTGTGTGATATCAGTATTTAAAAAACAGTTTATCCAGTAATTTTTGCAGGATGACTAGGCCACATGGCCTTTTTCAACTCTCAGAAAGCTGAAACTAATTCTGTAGGGGGGGTCTGTGGTCAAGATAATGACTTTTCTGACTTGTTTTCCATGGACATTCTCTAAAATCTACTTAAAAAGTAACGTTCCTGCAAAGAGTTCAATTGCTGAAATTATTTATTGCAATAAGGATACTAGAATTGCTCATAGGACTCCTGGTCATAATTCGTGGCTTTTCATTCCTTCTACTATCTGTTAATTGTATCATCTGAAGCTAAAATGACATTAAACGTATAACTACAACTATTTCCATGACCTACAGACATTTTACGCCACTTCAAAGGAGAGAAGAGGTGGTCTATACTGAGATATCGTCCAGCTTCTCATTAGGTAGGGAAGGGAGGGGAAAATAAAAGTAGCCAGTCACAGAAATTGCCTGGCTTCTATCTCCACCTTCTACCTTTTCCACTCAGCACACTTGTAATTCCCTTCTTTTCCTCATGTACTCAATAAACTCCCATTTTCTATTTCAGTACCCCCTTAAAGCATGTTCCAAGTGTCACACAAAAGAAGCTCAAAATGTCTGTGTCATTCCCAGACTACAAGCTCATTCACTCAGTGTGGTATCTGACCTACACTTTCCAGGTCTTTGCTCCAGGAACACATCTAAGCACCTGTTGTGTGTTCTGCTAAATGAAACAGTACTACTCAATAGACAGTAAACAATTAACAGGATGTTGCCAATAATGTTTTATAGTAAATGAAACCCTGACTTAGTGAGAAAAATGGGAGTTTTGCTACTGCCTTTGCAAAAGCCAAGACTCTCCTCACTACAATTGCAATGGAATTACGCTGACATATGCTTTAGAATGCTTGTGATTATCACTAGTTCATATGATTAAAAAGCACAATGCATGAATCAAATTACAATGCAGTTAGAAGAGTTTGTGTGTTTGCACATATTCCCCTGTATAACCAACTGGGCTGACACTGGAATATTAAGCAAACCATAAATTAATCTTAAAGTTATGTGAATTGGTAGTAATCTCTTACTGATACAGCAAACTCAAACTGCAGTTACTTTATGGTGAAAGTCTGATAACTCTGTATCCTTGTTGCAAAGCCCACTTATCCTATTTTTTAGGATGTCGTTCCATGCCTTCCTTAACAGAGCCCATAAACTTCTAAATCAATAACCACCTGAGACCACATAAGTGACTTTTAATTAGAAGGAAAGATGGTTTTGTATAACTGATATGCATGTTCTAATGCTTTCAGGGAGACACAAAGGAGAAAAAAGTCCTAAACAAGTTTCTAGATGTAAATAGACTAGTTTTTGCCAGCATTTAAGACATGGTGATCTGGGCTAGCACAGGAATGGCATCTGAGACTAAGGAGTCCTTTTCAGTCTTATGTTTCTAATTGTGATTGGTGAATATGTGTTTACAGTTGTCAAAAATCTTTCTGCAATTGTTTTACAGATGTGTACCTTATCAAATTTCTTTCATCAGTCTCACAGGAGAGGAAAAAAGGAGAATGATCTATTTATAATACAGTTTAAAGAGTTAGGCCCCTGCCATGCCTGGATGTCACTTATTTCAACAGGCAGATTTGAAACACTTCAAACATCTTGTATTTTTTCAGGGGACATACATATTTTAGATTGATAAGTGATTTATGTTCTCTCAGCCATGCTTATGGTGTGCTCACCATTAGCATCTGTTTGAAAAGTAGTGCACTAGAAACTGGATCCAAGGTCAGGCTGAGTGAGGAGTGCATTCAAAGGTAGAGATGGGAGTTACAAAACTGCTTTCTTTGTTTGTTTCTTAAAAATTCTTTCATTGTCTTCCTTAATAGTGTGTTTCCATCGTGATGGCACCCAATTGTTTACTGCCTGAACTTGGCACCTACGCTGCTGTCTCAGCAATCTTTCCTACTTGATTGCTTCACAAATTTATTTCTATTTGGGTGAAAAATTATTTCCAAAGTATGTTCAGGATCTATCTTTTCTTTCTGCATATTCCCTTCAGTTCAACCATCTGTGCAAATTAGCAATGCTGAAATGCTTACTAGAGCTCTTTCTCCCCCTGATTAACACTTCTTGCTTTTAGTGAAGTCTCTTATAAATTGTGGATCAAACGTTCAGACCACCTATGTCGTCTGAACCCAGGTCTAAGAAGAAACTTAGAAATGATGATGCTGAGGTTTGCATCACTTCAAATCTGGAGCTCCAAAGCACCCAAAACTATGAGTGAATTAGACAGGTGCAGTGCCAGTATGTGACCTGGCAGACTGAACCAAACAACCCATCTGGAAAAGGTAAATTATTTTGTAGTCATGTCTCAAATCCTGCCTGTCTCATGGGCTTAGGCCTCTAACTCGAAGCATTGGTTGGGTGACACCATCAAACTTGGATTCACAAATCTGAGTTTTTTAGGAATGTAGGCAGGTATGCAAAGATTTAGGCTGAGAAAATCTGTGAACATAAAGGAAACAGTTTATGTGGTTCCACCTTCATTGAGAGCACCACTGTCAACAGAGCTGAGTGTGGAGGTGGACTGGCACTCACAGTTCCTGGGGGGGAGCTACAACATGGACATGCCTATCAGGGACACACTCTGGAAAAGAAGAACTAGGGGCTCAGAATCGGACAGAGGGGAGGAAGGATCAGGGTCCAGTGCCCTCATAGAGCAGCTCACAATGTGGTTTCTTCATTCAAGTCTGGGACATCTGTTCCAACATGATACACCTTGAGGAGCAGATTCATTTACTTTCTAAAACAATCTAGTCAAATCAAACTTTTAACACTGCAAATTGTGAAAATTAAAGTTCAAGGAAAATTCAATCAAACCTCAAGTTGTGTTGTGATGCCAGGTGCATGAAATAGCCCTGAAACTTTCCTCCCTTCTTCTCCTACTGGCAATATTGTGGAGACAGAAGGAAGGAATGAATGGCTTCATAATAATGTTGTAGGAGAAATGGTACAGACAAAATAGGGGGACTGCATTCAAAATTGGTTTTTACATATACCTATATCTTGGAACATAATCACAAAAAAAATTTGGGAGCCACTGTAGTCACTGTCATACAGTGGGAAAGATCTATTTCATGTTTTATACAAAAATCTCTTTAGACTAATTTTTCACCTATAAACCTAACACCTTAGACAGCCTGACCTAAAAACATACATCTTTTAGTTTCAGGTGTTGTAATTCTTGCTGACAGACTGATTCCAAAGATCAACCCTGTAGGCCAGTGTTTCTTAATTTTATTTAATTGAATGACCATAAGGATGTTTTTAGGAAAAAACCCACAGACCATCTCTACAGTGTTCCCACAATTGTCTTCATTCACAAGGCATTTATTAGGCTAAAGTTTGAATGTTCATTTATTACAAAATGAAAGAAAGTCTCTTTGTTTGGAAGTATGGGGACTATGTGTGGTTTCTTTCTAATTTCACAGACCAGTGTATTAAACTCTACCACTGATGCATGGAGCACAATTTGAGTAACGCAACCCAAAAGAGCTATTTGAGATACTGTATTACATGCAGATTGCATGATATCTTAGTTCCTAAGATGACTGTCTAACGTATTAATGTGTTGGAAATGTCCATGATCGACCATTTGACTGGTTTCCCTGATGAATCTGCTAAATAGTGAGCTGAGCTTATTGCACCAGGTAAGCTGGTTGCTCTTGCATACATGAAATCTGGCTATTAGTTGTCTTCTAGCTCAACAGACAACTGAAGTCAACACTGGGTAAACTCTGAAGTTTGACAAGGCTGCCATTGCCAGCTTGGAGGACAGAGGGAGAGAGTTTTACAGGAACCATGTGAGGGATTGCACAGGTTTATTTCTCTCTTGCCACCCTGCCTAATGCTCTGAGGAAAAAAAGGGTCTTCATTGAAAAATGAAATTAAGAAGTGGTGATACGGTACCAGTGTAAAACCAAGAACCCAACACAAACCCTTCACCTTTCTGAATCAAATTTAAAATTTAAAGTCAGATGAAAACATAACAAGAAAAGCATTTGGCAGATGAAGAAAATCCTATGTTGAGCCTGGCAAGGCTACCATGTTGACACAATAATTCTTCCTTAAGGTTCTAAAGTTCAAATGCTACCTCCTTGGAAGAAAATACCGACTCAGATATCTTCCATGTCTCTCTTGTATTACTGGTTTTCTTTTACACTGCTCATTCAGAAACTGATTAGCTTTACAATTTCCCTTCCCTTTCATAGGACATAGATATTTGGAATCAACATCCTCAGCTTTGCTGTTTCAGTTTTGTCAATAAATCTCAGTGACTTTTATTTTCTAGAAATATCGGTAACACACTGAATGTGCATATTGTTAGAATCTATTTAAAATCCTTGGGACAGCTGTTTTAGAATGTATTTCCTTGAAAATAATTTTTAGCCTGAAAAGCAGGATTAATTAGCTTTGCAATGACCTACATAGATTGTTCAAAGTGCCTGATTGCTATCAGCCATCCAAGGAAAAAGCTAAGCAAATTGCACTTAGTTGATCTCATACAGGAGGCATGGAAAAAGAGAGCACATTATTTACAAGGGAAAAAAATAACATGCTAGAGACATTAAACAATCTATTGGCATCATCTGGCAACTCAAATGAATTTATACTCTAGGAAAAATGTATTAAAACCTGAGGGCCAAGGCAATAGCAGAAAATAAAATCACTGCCATTATTATGAACAACAGTAACTGTTGACAGTCTCTGTCTTAAGATGATTTTACTGTTGCTTGTCTGTCAAAAAAGTAAACAAATATTTTAGTATATCTCTTTCTGGTCATACAGCACCTCTGATTTTTTATCTGGTGTTCTCCATGAAGTTTGTAACTTTGTAAGTATTCTGAAATTTACTCTTTTTTGGTGTATTCTTGTGTAATGGTGTGCACAGCAGAGACACCTAACTGCATCTGGGCCTATGCAATAATATTGTAAGGGAAGATGAAACTCAGTATATGCAACACCTGTCCATTCTTCTACAACAATGACCAATAATGTTAAAACGGCACAGTGTGGAGATGGCAGGATATATAAGGAGAGGATACATCAAGTCTTTATGTAGACTCAACTTTGATCTCTTGTGTCACAGCATCCCAGGAAGTAAACCTAGATAGGGTCACATGAGAAGATCAACTGCTAGGTTAGCCCTCAGAGACACTCAGTAACTGATACAGGCCCAGGAGAATTTGTGCTTACATCACACAGATCAGTAGGGCTTATGTAGCACCAGAAGGAAACAAGAAAAACCCATGAAGAAATGAATCAGCTTCAGGACAGACTGGAGCACCTCTCCTATGAAGACGGACTGAGATAGTTGGGGTTGTTCAGCCTGGAGAAGAGAAGGCTCCAGGGAGACCTCATAGCAGCCTTCCAGTATCTGAAGGGGCTACAGGGAAGCTGGAGAGGGACTTTATGTGAGGGCATGTAGTAATAGAACAAGGGGAAACTATTTCAAACTAAAGCAAGGTAGATTTAGATTGTATATTAGGAAGAAGTTCTTTACCTGGTGGGTGGTAAAACACCGGAACAGGCTACTGAGGGAGATTGTGGCTGCCCCCTCCTTGGAGTGTTCAAGCCCCAGGCTGGATGGGGCTTTGAGCAATTTGGTCTCATGGGAGGTGTCCCTGTCCCTGGCAGGGGGGTTGGAACTGGATGATCTTTATGGACCCTTTCAACCTAAACCATTCTGTGATTCTATGATTCTATGAATGTTTGAAAACAATGTTTGAAAATTCTGCATGGAGTAGTGGCCACAGGCAAGTTCACAGGGTCCCTGGACAGAGACCTCTTCAGAGTTTTGTCTACATTATATTTCTTTCCTCAACTTTCTCCTTTCCCCAGTGAAGAGTCTCCCTCCATATCACAGCTTCTCCATCCTCCTAGTCATTATAATTGCACTTCTCTGTACCTTCTCTATCTCCACTATGTCCTTCATGAGATGCAGAGTCCATAATTGTACAGAATACCCAACGAGTGATGCAAAATGGCACTCTGCCTTGTTCTCAGTCCTGCTTCCTGGTGTTGCCTAATATTTTGGTGTTTGTTGGGGTTTTTCTCAGACTTCTGCTACACAGTGAGATGGTGATTGCAGAGGACAATTTATTTAATTCTTATTGAATCCAGCATGTATACTCCAGGTGCAGCAATGAGAAGTAGTACAATACAGAATAGAAAATCTTTGTCAGCATTGTTAAGGAGGCAAAGGTTCATCTATCAAGACCACAGAGATTTTGCAGTACATCTGCCTTCCTCCCTCATGCAGTCTGCATAACTTGTTGGTATCAACACTCCCAGGACCCAAAGTTTTTTCAGATGATTGGAAGGTACTTACAGAAGATGGGCTTTTTCTAGTGATCAAATCAGCAGAGAGAGTCCAGGTTAGGATGGACTCTATCAAGAATTTACTTTCACTGCTTTATCCTTTAACTCCACAGTACATAAAACGTTGCTAATGCTGCACCTCTTGGGGAAGTTGGAAAGCTTTGCTCCTTAACATTTGCAAAGTTCAGAGCTGAATATGAAAATGGTATTAAGTTACAAAGTAAAATCATAACAGTAAACGGTTCCCTGAGAAGCCAAGTCTAAATCGGATCCAAAATATGTCATCTCCCTTGAGCTCTGTGTTACATCTGTGATACCAGATACAAAAACCTTGGTAAAGCCTCTCTGAGTAACTAAGAGGCAAGCTGAAAAAGTCAAGGCCAAAGAAGATACAGAAATTATCCAGCCAAATATGCAATCTTCTTGCAATAGCACAGAGACTAGAAGTACTAAAAGCCTTAAGGCTGTTTTTTGCAACTGTTACAGGCACTCGGCTTGGGCAATGACTTGAAAAAGTTAGGTGTTTGGCCCACCAGGGTGTCAGAGCTTCTGTCCCAGCTGTGTATGCCTCCTTTATGACTAAAATGAACTTTGCCTTCCTGAAAAAGGAGAGAGGAGTTGCCAAGAAAGTCACTCTGAAACACCAGGCCCAGAGCTGTGTCTGAAAGGCACCAGAATTGGGATTTTGCAGTAAGCACCATTAACCAGTTGGGATTCAGAGCAGCAAACTTGTTTCTACAGGTAAGTGAACGGAGCAGCCAGCATTTGTACATCAGCTCAGTTGCAGCAGGAACTAGGTTCTGGACTATAGCTGATTGATCCCATTTCAAAACTGGTGTGGGTGGGGGAAATAATAATCATAAGAACAGCTATTTTTTTAGGAAGACTGAACACAGGCAATGAAGCAAATAAGGGCTGGCAGCAATTTAAGCAAGCTGTGATCTCCCTATTCTTGCAGACCAGATCTACAGATAAAGAAAAGCTTTTAATCAATGGCAGAATAAAATTTCCTCCTACTCAGTTTGTTACAGACTCAGAAAAACAACAGCTCAATCAGGTAGAATATCCTCTTGTCTTGGGGCAGAAGCATGCCCCAGGATAAGCTTTATTACAGCCCCGTTTTCTGTGGTAATAATTTAGAGGACTTGCAAAAGATCTCAAAAATTTTACTCAGGAAAGCTAAGTGTTTCTGTAAAGTGTGTTGAATTTCGTAACAAGATGAGAGGCAAGAAGAAACTGCAACTGTGTGGTAGAACGAAGGCTAACTGAATGTTGTTCATTTGGAAATGTCCTAGAGGGCATGCTATAATATAAATTGGTTTATGGTATTAATAAGGAGAGAATTCAAAGGATCATTGTTGGCAGAGGAAAACTTAACCTGGCCCAAAACTTTGAAATTAACAAAAGTAATAGAAGAAGTACTGAAAAATTACAAGATATGTGAGTATAACACAGAGACAATCAAACTGCTTCAGTAAACAAAATGCGAAGCCAGTTGGAAGGAACTTTCTCTCCTGAGGGTTGTTTCCATGTGGAGGAGCTCATTTTACATCAGGTTGTCAGCATAAAATGGCCCCATGTCTTAAGTGCCTGAAGATACAAGGCTAGGACAGAAAATGCAATGGTGACTGTCAAACAGTGTGTCAGACTCAGGGTATAAACCCCATCAAAGCAGAGGACAAGGAGGCAAGCAGAGGAGGGGGAAAAGATTCAATCCTAAGGGGAAACTACACGTTCTAGTACATAAAAAAATAAAAGCTAGTGTTTATTCACTGTCAGTGGCCGATCTTTAAAACAGACCTAGAGGCATTGGATGCAGCAGTGAGTTTGTATCTACAACCCTAGCAAATACCCTACCAGGTGGAGGGCTCTTTGCCTCCCCCTGCAAATACGTAAGCCTCGATGGTCTGAGGCCCAAGATAAGATCTGTTATGCAGTATGCACCCCGAAGAATTACAAGTTAACATCATTTTATGAACACGTTTTTCAGATGCAAAACTGGTTCAGCTGCTTGTAGATTAACAGTGGGAAACAGGCCAGTGTGAAAGGTCTGAGCTGATGTGGTACTAGATCTATTAATATTGACCTTAATATACAGGTAAGAGCTCTATGTACCCACTGGAAGAGATTGTTACAAGCTACCTCAGCTAGATACCAGAGGAAGCTTTCTAGACAGGGAAATAAATTGTCTCAGGCAAGAAACAGAAATTTAAGGGGAAATGCCCATTTAAATTAAGAAGTATAGAAGAAAGCAAAGAACAAGTCAAGTCCTGGGAGTTACATGAAGCATCATTGGCATTTCATTGGCATTTACGGAATGAATCTTTGTCTTTATGGCAAAATATGGAGGAAGACAAGGAAAAAGAAGGGGGTGAAGGACAGAAATGCCATCAATATTTAACCCACTATCAAACAAACTTGGCAATATCCAGAACACCAAAAATTCTATATAGTCATCAAAATTTTTACTGGTGCGTATACTGAAAAACAAATGTATAGAAAAAAAGCCATGTTGATGACTGAGAGTCCTGCTGCTGTTAATGATAAAGAAATGGACGATGTGATAAAGGAACATAAAAAGAAGAGGTTTTATGTACTATTTCAGTTATTAGCACACTTTGGTTACTGTACACTTTGGTCCCCTGCTACACTTACCCTACTTCCTTAAGTTCATGAACTTCCAGAACTGATATTTTGATCCAGACTGACATGTTTAATTAGTGTATGCCCTGTGAATCTGTTTATTTCTTTGCTAAATTTGTTTGTTTGTTTTTGAACTTAGATGGAGTCTTTGTCTCTACAACACTATCTGCCAATGAGTTGTATAATGTAAACATTTAAGTTAGTGGAAGGTACTTTTAAAAAGTACTTATTTTCATTGCTTTGTAACTTCTGTGTCTCTATGCTCCTATACAGGGGGAAAGGCTCAGCAAATTTCCTGCTTATTACTTCAGTGTTCATGTTTTTATAGAGCTTTCCTTTCCAAGATGAAAAGTCCATTTTTTTGTTATTTCTTCGTGCTAAAGTTGTTCCAAATATCTCATTATTCTTGTTCTCCTCTTTACCTTTCCTAGGTCTACTTTATCTACATTAGTTCTAGTTCTAATGTATATAATGAGTAGATCTACACACTGTATCCAAGATATGCAGCATTCAAAGCAGCATATTGATATCTTGTCTGCTCTCAGGAATTCTCTAAAGCAGTTCCTCTATTATGGAAGCTAATGCCAAGATTTCAGATTACTACGCCTCCATCCTACTTAAGAGTTCCTGTTGCATCTTGATCATTTGCAAACCAGAGAAATTCTATGGCAGATTCCCCTTTCACAACTTCCAAATTGCTCCACAATCTTTTATTAAGGTGACCTTTATTATTCTTTGTTCTTTATTTGGTAGAGTTTATGCCCTTTTCCATTTGCGCCAACTGGGTATGACTTCCACCTTTTTGAGAGGGTGTCTTTTTTAGGGTTACTTTACTCTTTCATTGGACTGTTTCAAGAAACTGGATCCTTTTCTTTTTGTAGTCGGGTTTTCATTGAATGTTTCTGTTTAATTAGCACTGTTCATTAACTGAGACCCTCTGATGTGGTGGTTTTAAACATTGTCTGTGCAAGCTATAAAAAGTTTGTCCTTCTAGTGGCTCCATTTTAGTTTCCTTTTAACTAGTTTTCTCATGCTAATGTAGTTGTATTTTTAAAAAGAAAATGTTACTGTGCTACATTTTCCTTTCCTATGATCTAGTTCAACATACTTATACAAGACCATATCACAGTCATTTTGCAGTGTCTCTTTCATCGATTATTTTATTTTTTTTGAAATGCAGATTAAAAGTAATTAGATCTCAAAAGAATGACTTCAAGAGGAACACTTTTTTTCAGAAATAAACTCCTATGTGGGTAAAGGCAAAGCCTACCTTTGTATAATAAGGAGATAGATTTTTCATTGTGGGACATAAAGTACATTTGTTGTTCTGTGCTCTCATTCTTATACATTGCATTGACCTTAAGAAAAAAAAAACTGGGTTCAGATGCCTTAAAACAGTATAAAGATGCATAGAAAGTTGAAAGGCAGAAGATGACTGCAGAGAACCTCTAGACAGCAGCTTGTGAGCAGGAAGAGCCACGGTGCACCAGTGGTTCTGTCATAAGTTAGGAACTCAGGTGAAATGACCAATGTAAGTTACTTCAGTCAAAATTATCAAAATAGCTAGATGTAATTCTTTTGACTTGGAATAGGGTAGTTAGCTATGTTTACCTAAAACAAATCACCTGTACTTACTATTTGATTGATGTAAAAGAGAAAAACTAGCTATCTCACATCACTGCAATCTTTTCTTAACAATCTTTTCTCTTCCAACATTTCCTTGAATTTGTAGTAAAATTATGTGGCATACTCCCTGGCCTGATTTGAGATTTGTCACATAATATTACGTACTGAATTTTTGCCCAATTCTCCCTATTTTATAGGCCAAAATATACCCTCAGTCTTCTATGAGTATATATCTCATACATCACTCATATTTTCTTCTTGAGTCCTGATTTTCTGTGTTGGAAAACATTGGCAATGCAGTCTGTAATAAGTGGAAATAGTGTCTGAGTGAAAACTGCAGGAGCACAACTTTTTCACAAGTTATATCATATATTCATTGTACATTGTTTCTCCACATAAAATGTTTCCTGGCAGTCTATGACATCAGGGTCAAGATTAACTTGTTTTATGGCAGCAAATGAAGAATATAATTAAAATTAAAATCAGAAGGTTTGCAGGGACTGTCTGTTTGGAAGGAAAAATAGACCAAGAGGTATTTGGAGATCTCTGCAAATCCATACATAGCACATCTGTGATGAAGTAAACACAGCAAGGAGCTTTTGCTAGTAACCTAAATAGAATCAGATATGAAGGGTCTGGATCTTAATGTTCTTGGTACTTGGAAACATAAACAAGGGAAAGACTTAGTCCATAGTTCACAAAATTTGAATTCTATTAAAAATATAGAATTGAAGTAAATGATAGAATTCTTTAGAAATGCAAGATTTTTTTTTAAATCCCACTTCTATACATTATCCAATAATTACATTAAAAATTTGTTTTATTTGTGATTAGCTTAAAACTTGCCATGATAACTGTCAGGTACTCATTTCATACAGTTAATGAAAGAATGCTGTATGACTGAAGTAAGTTATGATAGGTGCTCTAGCTAAGTAGGATGCAAAAAGCTTAAGGGTGGTATCTCTCAGAATTTGTACATTTAAGTAAGGAGCAGAATTAGCAAAATTTACAAGATTACCAAATTAAACATGATCAGTGTGAATAATATGGACAATTCTTGATGAACTTGAATTTTCATTACTTGTTCTCTTGTGAACTGGCTGTAGAAGAGGGTCAGAGAAAAAGATTACCATTCTTTACATATTACTGAAGAATGGTTTGCAAGATCTCGTTATATTGTCTTCTCTCGAGGCTCCTTCTCAGCTGTTTATAACATAAGGCAAGATGCCAAGAACTTGGTCAGCTGGTGATTAAAGAGAACTTAGATGCCCAAATGCAAACAAAACCCAGTCTTTGCTAATAAAAAATCTGAAGTTTGCTCAAGCTTTACAATTAACCCAGCATATAGGATTGTACCTGCAAACATGCTGAACACCTTGGCACTATATTTGAGCTTTCTACATCTCAGTCAGGCTTTGGTAGAGAAACCAGAGCAAAAGTCCTCCAAAAACCTCAGTCCAAATGGTATAATTAGAACATGCTTAATGTGCTGACTAGTTCAGTTTCTTCAGAAAATGCAGTTCTGGCTGCTACTTTCTCCTAAGATTGAGAGAAGTGTACTTAAATATTGCTTTTCAGAACTTTTATTCAGGAGGTGGGAAAGCTAGTAGGAAGAGGGAATAAGAAAGAATATGAAGAATGATCAAATGTGCAAATACAGGGTGAATTAATGAGAAGCCAGGTAACAATTCTGCAGAATAAGAGCTAAGGGTGTTTTTGCATAACATCTGCCAGAGAAAAGTGTGAATGTGATCAAAGTGATTAGTTGTTTCACGGACTTCCTTGTATCTCACAATATCACTCTGCCTGGATAACAGCTGGTGGAATGGGACCTGAAGTCTTTCCTCCAAGAACAATTTAATCGGCAGTTTCCATATAAACAAATGTGTAGTTCACAAGACTAACCAGCAGAGAGCAACACTATTTAAATTTGAGCTGAGCGTGATATCTTGACAAACTAATTATTACATTACTGTGCATAAAACTGTATAATGCAGTGTGTTAAATGTGAGTCTCTGTTACATTAGTCACAGCCACTCACTGCCAATGCATTCCAATGTAATGTCTAACCCAGAAAAACATGTATGCAAATCATTTGAATACTTGCTTTTAATTTGCATGATGTTGAGGGGTTCTTCTGAGGTTATGATGTATGGCAACTTGTAAAATTAAACAAAGATGTACTTCTATTTCACACACATAATTTAACTGCAAAGTTTTAAGAAGGAATTTGCACAATGAAATTATTCCCTCTAGCCACCTGAAGCGGTCAGCTGGTTCAGAATGATCTCAGCTTACATGAGATAAATTGGGCAAATAAAATCATCTCTTTTATCTGCAAGTTCTTCTATATCTCTTTGTGGAAAAAGTTTATCATCTCCTTTACATGGCAGCCCCTGCAATTTCCCAGTCTGGAATTACTCCAGCCATTCTCCTTGTGAGGTCACTAGATGACAGCTATGAAAATGGTCTGCACTTTTTAGGCTGAGGACATCGGTGAGGTTACACACTGAGCCCAGTCACTCTGAGAGATGTACCCTGAGAGATGCATCAGCCCTTCATTGTGGCTGGCGGTCTAGTCAATGACTTTTCTTGCCTTTGTCTCAATGTCTTCCATCTTGCTAAAGATGTAGGGGCCAGCTTCAAATCAAGTCTTTAAGCTATACCAAGAAGGGCAGAGTAACAAGCTTTCCCAGGTGGTGGGAGAGACTGGCATCATGTCTATCCCAGCCCACAGAGTTATACTGCCTGGGCGTACATGGCAGACATTATTATATCTGAAGCTGTCTTCAGAGATATGGTAAAATTGCAGTGAATTCCCTGGTAAACGTGAAATAGGTTCTGAAGGGAGAAATCTTAAACTGTTCAAGCCCTATAATATTTCTAATATACTTTCTCCCGTGTCCATCATTTTTCCATTAAACCTCTAACAAAAGGTTACAAAAAGGGAGTCTATCCTTTTCTATTTCTTTAGAATGAAATTAGAAATTTTATCTTTGATCAGGTTCCAGAAAACAGCAAAAACTAGAAAAAAAAGAATGTGTTTAATCCACAGTATAGTGGAACTGACTTATTGAGCAAGTTACAGTAACACAGTACATACATTATGTTGAAGTAGAGGTAGAGAACAGTTTTCATGAAATACTTTCTGGTTGGCCAAATGAAATAATTCGGTCTGTTTTCACGCAATTTTACCCAAAAATTATTCTTGTAGTCTGGCTTGCACAAAGGGATATTCAGTGTAAATTTTAATTAAATATTGTTAAATATTTCCAGAAAGTGAATTGAGATTAACACAGAGAGTTCACAGCAGCTGTCTGATCCAAAAAACTCAGCTAGTCAGGGAAAAGGAACTGCAGCACATGTCTAGGCAAAATATTGGACCAGTTACAAATTATCAGAGTTCAAAACAAATAGCGTACAGAAGATGTAGAGGTCAAGTGCAAGTCATTTTGGTTTGTTAGTCAGATTATTTCCCAAATCATCTGAAAGAGTATGAAGATCTTTACAACTCAAAAACACGGAAATGTCACTGAGTAAATTATTTGCTTCAAAGATCCTCCAAGCTTGCCTGTACTCCCAAAGTCACGGGCATACATCACAGCAGAGAGGATGTAATATGAAGATTTAAAAAAAAGAATATGGGACTTTCAGTTCTGAGGGCTAACAAGAAGTGTAACAGCACTGAGAAGAGGCAAAGAGTTACTAATTCCTCTGTGTCATTGTGCTTGTTTCCTAGTCTGCTTGTCCTGGCACAATTGAACATTGAAAGCTGACTGAGCTCAGGTAGTTTCCTTGCTGATGTGAAGTGTGGCAGATTATTCTTGCACTTCAAAGGGTGAGTGATAATGTCTGGAATATTTGCATTTATCAATGGTTTAAAATGCAACTTCAACTAATTGAAGTCTCATATAATGCCAAGAGCCATTCTACCTTGTGTGTGCATGGTATGGCATACCATCAAACCAGCTTTCTCTTACAGTGTCTAAATGTGACGTATCTTAAGTCATTCACTTCACTTGGACAATAGAGTCAGTATACTTCCCTCATTACTAAATGCCACTGGCATTCTTGTCACCATTGTCCATGGGGTGGGTTACTCATGGGGAAGATGACAAAGATCCAGCTGGAAACTCAAGCCAAAAAGCAATATTAATCAAGGAGAACAGATGTGGGGGAACACTCAGAAAGAAAGGTCTTCTTGAAAGAGAAGTTACAAATCCCATCTGATTTGGAAGGATTAGTGAAAAGAGCTAAAAGAACATGATTTCATGAATAGAGGGAGTGTATAAGAGGCGAAAGACCCCTTTGTCTTCTGGGAAGATTACTCAATCCCATCATATCCCTTGTTCTTGTTGGCACTCTGGACAGTCAGATTTGTCCTTCTCAGTAACAAGGACAAATAAGAATAATGCAAAGTGAAGTGCATCTTTTCCATCTCATGTAGTACATCCTCTTATGCTTTATCTTCTTATTTTTTATAAGAGTGTTATTTAAAGTAAAGAAATAGGCACAAGACAGGCTGGGCATTTACTTTTGTGCCACATGGCGAAGTGCATTTAGCACTCCCTCTTACTTTTGACTGAGCCCAGCCCTGTCCCAGCTTGCTCAAAATCTCTGTGATGTGTCTGCTTTTAAGGTGCAAATTGCTACAAGATCCAGCAGATTCATTCTAGAGTGTGCTTATTCCACAAACATCTCTGGGGTTCAAGAAATTTTAAGATTGCATGACAGCATACAGGACGAAGGCATAGTCTCTCCAGCATTACAGCCTAAAATTTCCCTATATGTTTTAACATGGAGTTCCTACTAACTTGCATCATTTAGATTTCTCCGATAACATTCAGCAGAGCCAAATAGATACGTATCTTCAATGAGTGCAGATGTGAGCTGAGATGAACTGTGTGCATGTAGTACCAGGGCATAAGAATGGGCTCCTCTGCTCTCACCATTCTGAACTAAACTTTATTTCCCCTTCAGTTATTTACTGTACCAGAATGACTGCAAAGTCCTAACATATTCATGTCTGTACTTTAGCAATGCTATAGTATCAGTAGTTTTCACTAGACACCTGTGCTGGCCTTCCTGCTTTTAGTAAATAACTGGCAGCTTACAAGAATTGCGATACTTCTGTTTCTCATACATTATCCTGTTAGTGACTCATCCTTTTCATGGCTTTTAACACCGTCAGGACCTCCAGAACCACATTTGAGGAAGATATTCTGGTCCCAACAGACACATACAAGATCATAGATGATACCTCCCTGGGGGATCTGTCAGAACCTTGACTCAGACAGTCACTGTCTTCTCAGAAGCACAGTTCAGTTGTGTCTGGAGCACTGGTCTGGTGGTTGAGGATGACAGTTCATCATGGTTGACCTCTTCTTTGCTCACTTTACAATCCAGCTTGCTGTATTATCTGTGTGGCTATCTTCCTGCCACCGATGCCTTTCCTGGCTAGATATTAGGAACAAGTTCTTTATTGTGCAGGTGGCAAGACACTGGAACAGGTTACCCAGGGAGGTTGTGGATGCCCCATGCCTGCAGAGTTCAAGGCCAGATTGGATGGGGCTTTGAGCAACCTGGTCTAGTGGGAGGTGTCCCTGCCCATGGCAGGGTGGTTGGAACTAGATGATCTTTAAGGTCTCTTCCATTCCAAACCATTCTGTGATTCTATGAAGTTAATGACCCTTGTATGAAGAAGAGATGCTAAACACCAAATAAATCTATAGGAGTGTTAGAGGGCTAGTCTTCTGCAATTATGGCTGTTTCAAGCTACAAAATGAAAGTATCAATTTAAAAGATGTTCTTAATAATTGAACTAACCCCTCTTTTGGAGATTGGTTTTAAGAGACATGAAAGTGTTATGAAAGCTTTCTTTGGAAGATGGCATGATCTTCAAAATCGTCCCAATGAGTACATTTCCAACAAGTTATTTCACAGAGCTGATAATCCATCATACACATTAATGGAAAGATCTTCCTCTTTTATCAGATCTGTGCACTGCAAGCTAGTTGTGGTATGTTGTATCTTCTCCTCTATTCTTCAACTGGAAGCCTCAGAATAAAAGATATGATCTATCTTATGCGCCAATTTCTTGAATGACAGGGATAAAAATACAGTTTGGAAGCTGCTTATTGTTACATTATGCAGTCACTTTTGAAATAGTTAAAACCCAAAAACCCCAAGTTAGGTAAGTTGGAATACCATTTGCTGAACATAAATTTCTAGATGTCTGCCCACAAGGGAAAGAGAAGTCACTTTATGTATTTGTTGAACAGAAAATTCAGCATTGCAAAGCCTATGAATTACATAGTGTTCTCCCTGAAAAATAGAATTGCATAATATGTTGTTTTACTACTGCACGTAGTAAAAAATCATTCTTAGGTCCCAAAGCCAGAAAAAACAACACATGAAAGGACAAACTGACTACAAGTTCACTGCTTTGGATATAAAAAGGTATCTGGCATGATGAAGTCTTTTTTAGTCCATGTGTTTTTCATTTGAATTGGTTCATGTAAGGTTCTTTCAAGAGGAGGGAAAAAATGTGATAAATCTCCTTAGGAATAGAGCTGTGCAAGCTTGGGAAACTCGCTGGGCAAGCCAGCTTCTTTTGTCCGCCAAATTCTAGGGGCACAAGAGCCTAATGAGAGCTTAATTAAAATTGATGTGAAAAAATTAAACACTTTAAAGTATTGTTTTTGGGGCTTGCAAAGCTCATGCCAGTGAAAGTCAGTCATTTTGTGGCTTTGGAATTTAGTTCAATTAATAAATTTTTTTTCATCTGCAGGCCTCTCTTGCTATCTCTTGTCTCTCCATTCTGAAAAAAAGCAAACTAGGAAAACTGCTGTTAAGAAAGAGCCCATACATCTGTTTTCCTCAGTTTCCCTGAGCACAGGGCAGTGAATATTTAAGTGTTCACATCAGAGTCAGTTGATCTTTCCCTTTCAGGACATTTCGTCTTTTGCAGGCAAGCATGAAATCATTCTGCTTGAGCTCTGAGTATATATGCATTGACTCTACACATCCTTGGATGGAGCACACTACTGAGCACAAATTGATATTTTCTTTCATCAGGGGCTTTAGCTTGGGCTCTACACTGTAAATGCAGTAACATGGCTTCCAGTTCAGTGCTGTCATACATCCAACTGGCTCAAGTATTGGACAGAGAAACTTGTATTCTGCCTGCAAAAGACTATGTAGACATACTCTGATATTCATTCACACTGGGCTTGATCTGATGCCTGCTGGAATCAACAATAGTCTTTATACTTCAATAGGTTTTTCAATAATCTTTTTTCAATGCCTTGCATAAAATATTTATCACTCAGAACTTCTAGGGACTTCATTGGGCCTCAGAATGCTCAATATCTAGAAGCATTATTTTTTGCCATTTCAGTTCAGACATTCTTTTCACACAAAAATCAACACACTTGTTCCAAGCAAATTTCCATATTGGTGATAGATTTAGTGCATCATTCATCATGTCAGTGATTCTGCTGGCACCTCTGATTTGACAACTTTGAACTCTAATAAAGTTCAGGGACGCAATTGGAGCTTGCTTTGTTTGTAGCATTGCCTGATTTGAGCCTACTCTGCACCAGTGTAAATAAGGGCTGGGAATCAGTGGTGTTACAACCTGATGAAAGTGAATAGTCAGGCTTTATAAGGATAATGGTTGTTTGAAAGAGAAATGATGTCAGAAGTTAATGTATTTCTTAATAGAACAGTTTTCTCCAGCCGCTTAGAAGTAACACTCTCCGTAGGTACTCTAACAAAGTTTCAATGACAGGCAATTAATTCTCTGTTTATTTTTACACCAAATATACTCAAGCCAGAATAGAAAAATTTAGTCTATCAACAATGATTTTTGGGGGGAAGTTGATTTTTTTTCATTTGGCTAAAGAAACTAAAATAAAAAAGTTGGTTTTCTTTTTTTAAAAAAGGGCTTCTGAGTTTGGGAGGAAAAAAATCCTGAAGTGGTTAATCTTGAAAATAGAATTTTGAGACCCTTCTGTTATATCTTTGTATTACAAACCAAGTAGAAAAACGGAACAACCTGAGAGGTGGAGCAACATAATCAGCTGTTTTTTTGCTAAATTAAGCCTTTCTGTGAGCTAGGCCAATGGATATCAGCTATCTCTGGACATTAATGTATTTGTGTCTCAAGGGAATACTATGGGTATTTTGGTGGATAAGTCAAGCCCCTAGACAGCACAACAGAGACTATTTCTTACATATTGTTCCCAGGGAAACCAAACTGAAGGCAGAACTTTCCAAAGAGGAAGCAGCCATTGCAAAACACTGACCAGCTGTAGGTAAATGTGTCTCACAGCAATACCACTTCTGGGGGTTTTTTGTTTGTTTTTTTTTTTTTTAACAGTGAATAGAACTTTCAATTCCATTGCTCCTGGAGGTGAATTCACCTGATTAATAAAGAACCTGCTTTTGCAGCCACATCAATTTTACATTTATATAAAGCCCACTGAGTTAGTTCTGTAAACACAAAATTCTGTCCCTGGGACTGAGAGGCATGATGACCCATCCAAAAAGCCCAACCAGAAGCTGAATCCAACCATATCTTTGCAATGAAGACATTTCTTCAAGTCAATGGCAACAAAGCAATCAAGTTCAAGCACTGTATATTCATGTATAACTTTGTTTTGTAATAATCATGCCTATCTCTGTACTAAGGCTAGCTTCTTATATTTTATTCACTCTTATCTGTGATAATTTCTTTTGGTACTCTCATCACTACAAAGAACTTTTAAAGCCAAGTTACAGCACTATTAGAGTCAACCCAGAATCTTTTGATCAAATAATCAAATTAAATATCAAAAGGCAATTAAAAATGAAAATATTTCCATCTACTTCCAGTTTTCAGTTGAACATGATGAAAGCATGATTATTCTTTTATTTCTTGAGCCCTGCCATATGGCTCGGGTGATATAGATACACAATTACTGAAGCAGGTTTAACTTAGATCAAAGCATCATGGAACTCAAATCTTTACCACTTTCTCTGAATTTCAGAGATACAGTTTCATGTTTTTTTCTGACCCATTGCCTTATAGTACAGCAAATTCTCAGTTTACACAACACTTCTTACATCCTCAAAGATATCCAACACATCACAAAGAATTGTTATTGCACTTATATTTTTCATATCCTGTCTATTCTTTTCTCCATTTTCAATTAAATATTCTTATCAAGAGGCAAATACATGATCTTCCTCTTTTTTCTAACCGTAGTATCTAGTATTCTAGTATATAATGTGAACAGTATGCTGTTGCTACTATTATTACTGATGGTTTTGTTATGTCTTATGTACTGTGTAACTTACACAACATTCCAAAAAAGCAGGTTCCTGTACCCAGAGTATTTATGATTTAGAGGGATGGGTTGTAGCAGTTGCACCTGCAGTAACTGCAATACAGAAGAACAGAAGAGCGGCCTTAAGAGCTCAGGCATGTTGTGGGTGGGATGAATATGCCTTCCTCTGTGTGACTAGCCAGTTCTGATGGCCCCAAAGCAAACAACTGACCCCACAAGCTCTGAAAATTGTTAGGCTGCCAAGAAAGTATTTGCATCAGCTGACTAGTGCACACTGTACAGGCCTATATTAGAAGGCTGACCTCCCTAGCCTGCCCTCCACACATAGAGCAAATGAAAAGAAATGGATTCCTCAAGAGGAATTCAGAGCAGGATGTGTCATGAACCACTGTTTGCAAAGGCATTTTTGTCTCTCTGGTGATTTTAGGAGTCAACAAAACCTCCTAACTTGGGCACTTAGTGGTAAGATATGAGACAATGTGAGTACTGCAGTGGTACAGGGACAGAGTAGGTCTATTGCTCCTTTGGGGGCTCATCCCATTTTTTCCATTGCACTTCCACAACTTTTGTAGCAAGAGCTGTGGCCTCTCCACACCCTTACATTTCCCAAAACTCAGACATCTGCAGAACAACAGAGATTTCAGATTCCTAGGGAGTACAGAAAAAAAAAAAAAAAGAAAAAAGAAAAAAAAGCATCATGGGGGACAAGTTGTTACATTATGAAAAGGTATAACAGCAATAAGATGATTCTGAAAGAACATAATTAAAGAGATGTTAGACTGTGTGTGCTGATACAACACAGTGGAAAGGGGAAGGAAATTAGAGACAAAGGAACATGCTAGCTAACGTAGGATCTTAGAAGCTGAAGCCAAGAATTTGAGTATATAAAAAGTACATCAGGAGCCCAGGGACATGCCCTTCTCCAGTAGACAAAAGCTAGACACAGTGGGGCTTGCTACGCAGCTTTGCGTCACTATTACATGTTGGTTGCATTATTTCTGTCTTCATCAAATGTTATTAACTCATCATCACCACAGGCTGTCTTTTGGTCATGTAAATCTTTGAATACTGAGCAAAAAGTCATTCATTGCTTATAGTTTCCCGCAAGGCAGAAGAGAATACTTTCATGTCTGGAAGGACAGTCACGATATTCGAATTACTGGAGCACACAGAGGTAGGGTGGCAGATCCTGCCGGTGGGTTGGTGCCTTTGTGGAGGAAAATGGAGCAACAACTCCATGTTAATCCTGTTGGTCCTTCTCTTACACCCCTAAGTTGCATAGGTGTATATAGCTAAAAATACTGAGGTCAAATGATCTCTTCATTGTCAAAAAACCACTATGGTTTGGGACCCAGATAAAATTACAGCCCATCTGAACCTTAATTTAGTTTAAAGTGAAAAGTCTATTTCATTCTTAATTTTTGTATGAAGTTATGACCAGGTTTTTTTCCACACTGAATGCTGGTTTCAGTGTCAGCTATTTAACTACCTAATTAGTGTCAGCAGATTGCAAGGGCTGTCCTTCACAACAGAATCTTCAGGTTTTGCAAGAGCTGCAACTGTCATTATGACTGAGTTTATCTTCAGATGCACTCTAAGGGTAGATTTCATCAGATTAATTAGGTGTCATTCTTTACACAAGTATTTACAAGTAAGGTATTTGTTACCTGTGATGGAGGACACACACAGCTGACACTTTTCTAGAGAAATTTTGTGTCTACCTTTTCCTGGTGCTTCTTTTTCTTGCCTTCATTGTTAAGCAGCACTATTAATTCCTTGGTAAGACTCTAATGAGGAAATCACCCTTTCATACTTCAGATGGCTCTGTGCTTTGGTTTAACTTGCAGCAGACTGATTCTGCCTCTTGATTTGAGTTTGGTTGCCTGTGACTTCCTTGCAAAAGCAGATATTTTCTCACTGTGAATATATTTTACTTCTCTGAGATATTATTTTGCTTTGTGAAGTCACTGTGCAAACTGCTGACACTCAGAGGGGACGCTCTCCAGGTTTCTTTTGTAACCTGCTGTATACCAAACACAAACACCTTCTAGGAAGCTCATCTGTGCCCTGGGAAAGATGTGCAATCCCTACCTGCTCAGTTTCTTTTAAGTTTCACAGAAAAGCTAGGAAGAATCTTCTGCTGGTTGTAGTTTCTCCGTTCTTGCTTTGCTGTCACCTAAAGTTACCAGTAAGCTGAGCAGAGTAGTGAAGGTGGCTTGTTTCTCCTGGATCACAGAAACGTAGCACCATTTCACCCTCAGAAGATGTATGGCAGGAGTGTGATGTCCCAGTTCCAGAGAGCCACCTGCAAATAATCAGTTCAAGACATGACCACATCAGCTTTTTTGCTCTGTTGTGCATGGAAGGGTCTCTCACACCAGCTGGATGGGTGGCACAGCACAGAATCACAGAATTCTAGGGTTGGAAGGGACCTCGAAGGATCATCTAGTCCAACCCCCCTGCCAGAGCAGGGTCACCTAGAGTACATCACACAGGAACGCATCCAGGCGGGGTTTGAATGTCTCCAGTGAAGGAGACTCCCTGGCTCTACCACAGGCATGAAGCTGGACACAGAACCTGACACAGCACCACACTCATGGCTAGTCCCCAAATGCTTTGCTCCCATTAAAAATCTCCATCCCTAAAGCCCATTTATTTTAGTGAACATCTGTTATGCTGGTGCAACTGAAGGGCACGTAGTGCTGGTGTAAAAAAGCCCATGGGAAGTTTCATGCCATGTTCCCACCATGTCCTCTTTGTTCTGCTCCCTTCTCATCTCAGTGACAGCTGTGTCCCAGGCAAAGCTTGCCATTTATGTGGAAAAGTGTGGTATTTTTAGCCTGATTTCCTAATAATGTGAGAATTGTGAGCCCATGTCCTCCATGTGACCATAAGTGGTCATAGAGAGGAGGGCCATAGTATACATATTCAATAGCCCCTCACCCTTGCTGGTAATTTTTTACTCTGCTTATCAGGCTCAACCAGATATGCCAGAAGGTTGAAGAGCACTGAAATGTCAAATGTCTGGTATGCTCTGAGAAAAAATTGCTATTAAAAGGAAAGCACTAACCATGTTAATAGCAGAACACCAAATACTAGACATCAGAAAATTTGCAGGGTTTCTCTTCCCACTCATCTCCATCCCTGAGAGAAAAATGTATAGGAAACCAAATGCCCTTGGTCCTGTTGCTTTGTTGAATTACTTTTTTCTGTAAGGCTCAGTGTAAACAAGGGTCATCTCACTGAACACCACTTCCAATCTCACTTTGATATATAGACAACACTGATAGACAAGAACTGACTCCTGCAAGCTGCATAATGACCAAAGCATGGGGAAAAGCTTGTCAGAATGGCACCATTTTATATGTCCTCTGCTCTCAGTTTGCCAAAGCTCCCATACTACGAAGGCTCAAGGCTTACACCCTTGCATATATTTTAGTTTTGGTTTTTACAATATTTATCTTGCTGTTTCCACACCTGCTGATGTACATGGTAACAGTCATGAAATGAGAACAGTTTCTTCTGTAAATCTCCATATATAGCAGGTCATCTGGCCATACACAGGAAACCTGACCTGCACTGACAGTTACTTTTTGCCTTTGCTATTTAAACATTACTAAGAAAGGGCATCTATCAGACCAGACAGTCTTCACTGACACATGCTAAATAGCACACACCAAAGAACCAATAATATTAATAACAATTAATGGGGCAATTCAGAAGTAAATTAGGACCACCACCCCATTCAGTCTGAAGCCTTAACCTGACACTGCTTCTTCTCTAGTCTGTTAAGAAGTTGTGTCCTACTAAATGTCTAAATTTCAATAAACTAAGAGTGACCTGGAAGTTAAATTATGCCAACATCATGAAAGAAATGGCCTTGCTGCACACTGTAAATTCTGAGAAATTCCATTAATGCCTGTAGACAATAGGCTTAGGTTTCGCACCATGAAAAACCCAAAGACCAGGCTGAAGGGCAATGGACAACATGATCCCTTTGTAAACTTTCATAATTTTCTAACACATTCTTGAGTTGCAAAACAAAATTGACCCAGAATGTAAATTTTAAAAGCATTGTAAAGACATTTCCATGTTTTTCTTGTTGCCTTTACTCTGAAGTTAACTTTAGTTTGGATCAACTCAGAAACTTATTTGCTAATAGCTACTGGAAATAGTGGTGCAACATGATGTTTAAATGATGTTTCCTTACTGCCTGACAGTAATGTGGACCCTAGGAATTCAGAGAGTTGGGGGAAAATACATTTTGTACAGCATGAGTAATCTCAGTGTAGATCTGCTTTTGAAGCACCAACTTCAGCTGGGAAGATAATGAGCTCTTCAAAAGCTTTCTCCTGCTCTACTGAAGCATACCTGCTAAGCAAAACACAATAATATCATCTCCCTTTCAGACATCTGAGTGTTCTTCCAGAAGCCTTTTCTGTTTTCTTCAAACGTGGGCAACTTTACTTTATTCTATATAAATAGGGTACTTTATAGTCCACCTTCCATTTACGTCCATGGAAAGACTTAAAGGAAGTAGGGTTGGCAAATAACACTTGTCCATATTGCATTGTTTGACATAGTTACTCATCTTCTCATCTTTGACATTGTTTTCAAACATAAAAGCATTTTTTAATGAAAGGAGTAAACTGAAATGTCAAATTCTTTACATTTTCTTTAGCCTGGGTAAGCACAACTGAAACAGGGAATAGCTCCAACAAGTTGCATAGATCTCTTACAGAAAAAGACTTCTTTATTAGGAAAGTTAGAGGGAAGTGGAGAACTGTAAATAGTGAAGCGCAGCAGTATCAAATTTGTAGATGAGATGAGAGCACGAAAGAGGAAATATTAGTTAAGGAGAAAAGACTAAAAATGTGCAGAGATTTTATTAGTGTGCAATCTCATTAAAATGAGTCACACAGAATCACAGAATCTAAGGGGTTGGAAGGGACCTCGAAAGATCATCTAGTCCACCCCCCCTGCCAGAGCAGGGTCACCTAGAGTACATCACACAGGAACGCATCCAGGTGGGTTTTGAATGTCTCCAGTGAAGGAGACTCCACAACCTCCCTGGGCAGCCTGTTCCAGTGCTCCGTCACTCTCACAGTGAAAAAGTTTTTCCTGATATTTACATGGAACCTCCTATGCTCCAGTTTAAAACCATTGCCCCTTGTCCTATCATTAGTCATTACTGACAAAAGCTTGGCTCCATCATCCTGACACTCACCTTTTACATATTTGTAAACTTGGATGAGGTCACCCCTCAGCCTCCTTTTCTCCAAGCTAAAGAGACCCAGCTTCCTCAGCCTTTCCTCATAAGGGAGATGTTCCATTCCCTTAATCATCTTAGTGGCTCTGCGCTGGACTCTCTCAAGCAGTTCCATGTCCTTCTTGAACTGTGGGGCCCAGAACTGGACACAATACTCCAGATGTGGCCTCACCAAGGCAGAATAGAGGGGGAGGAGAACCTCTCTTGACCTACTAACCACCCCCTTTCTAATGCACCCCAGGATGCCATTTGCCTTCTTGGCCACAAGGGCACATTGCTGGCTCATGGTCATTTTCGTGTCCACCAGGACTCCCAGGTCCCTTTCTCCTACACTGCTCTCCAGCAGGTCAGCCCCCAGCCTGTACTGGTGCATGGTGTTGTTCTTCCCCAGATGCAAAACTCTGCACTTGCCCTTGTTGAATTTCATTAAGTTTCTCCCCGCCCAACTCTCCAGCCTATCAAGGTCTCTTTGAATGGCAGCACAACCTTCTGGTGTGTCAGCCACTCCTCCCAGTTTAGTGTCATCAGCAAACTTGCTGAGGATACATTCTGTACCCTCATCCAGGTCGTTGATGAAGATATTGAACAACACCAGTCCCAGTACCGACCCCTGAGGCACTCCGCTAGTTACAGTCCTCCAACTAGATTCTGTCCCATTGACTACAACTCTCTGACTTCTTCCCTTTAACCAGTTCTTGATCCACCTCACTACCTGATCCCCAAACCCATACTTTATTAGCTTATCTACGAGGATGCTGTGGGAGACAGTGTCAAATGCCTTACTGAAATCGAGATAAACCACATCTACCGCTCTACCATCATCTATCCACCTAGTTATTTCCTCATAGAAGGCTATAAGGTTGGTCAAACATGACTTACCCTTGGTAAAGCCATGTTGACTGCTCTTAATGACCCCCTCATCCTTGATGTGCCAAGAACAAGTTGTTCCATCACAGTTGAGCAATTTTGCCTTAGAAGAGTTCCTTTGATTCATGGTAAGAAACAGAGAGACTCTGAAACTGAGGAAAACCAAGAATTAGTAATAGAAAAGACCGAAAGTTTAGAATTCAAAATTTAGGTGATTATTCCAAATGTTCTGAACCTTGTAGCATTGTACTGTTTGATGCTGGATTTTATACCAAGATATAGAGGTGGATGGTCTGTCCCAAGACCACTGAGGTAATTTCTCCAGTATTGGAGCAGGATGAGTATATACTTGGTTGATTTCTCAGAGATATTTGTGTAACATGTTCTTCAAAATTTGCAAGGAAGGACGTTCCATGCTATCCCTAGTTTCCTCCTGTATTTTATTACATGCTCTGATGTGGATCACTGATAAACTGGGGGTCTTCTGTTAACCAGCTGTACATCCATCTTGGATGAAAAACTGCTGGACAATGTTTTCAGTTTCCTTATGCCTCATTTTCCAACTTTGTGAGACTCTAAAATTACCCTTGCTATCCCAAAGGTTGTCTCCTTGTTGTCATTTGAGTTAGATAAAGTTAACAAAGGCCTGATTATAATTTATGGCTACTTTAATGGCACCGGCACTAATTTACTTTCTTCATTTGAGGGATTGCCAACAGAGGGAAACCAAAAATGAAACAATTTAGATAGACTAGTACGTAAGCCTCACAGAAGTAGGATTCCATCTGAAATTTGGCAAGCATGCAGAAGTGGAATAGGAACATTTGTAGCCTTTCCTGCTCCTAGGGGAAGCCAGACAGCTAGGTACAAAAGAGCTGCCCCGTGTGTCAAGGGAATGTTGTGGGACAAAGTGAGTGGCTGTCAGTCCAAAGCATCTGCCTTCTCCAACCACCCTGCCCACCAATACTCCAGATTCCCCAAAGACAAACCTCCAAGATGCCCTGACAGGTGTAGTTAGCAATACAGTGGAGAGTTTACACTGTGCCAGCAAGTAGCCCAAACACAGGGCCATGAGAAAATTACTGCTGAATTGCATGATCTACACAAGTGTGGTATGCTCACCAACACCCAGGCCTGTGACATCCATTTGCCATCTTTCCAGGAAAATGTTTCCAACACTTTAAAGTTTCCTGCACTTATGGAGATTTTGGGTTTTGTGGCATTTATGTCCATTTATGTAACTTCTGTAAATCTGTTGCTAATTGTTGTATTTGCTTCTTTATTCCATTTATCCGATGCCCTTTGAGTGGTTTTAATAAAATCACATATTATGACTAATGTTCACTGTCCCCCATCAGAGAGTCCTTTTATGTCTCAAATAAAGAAGGTCTGTCAACTAAAACCCAAGCCTTTATTCCTTACACACCCAAGTCTCCCATCCTGCTCATTGACACATTGGGATTCCTTCAGAATGGGAAAAGGTGATGCTCACACTGTGCAGACTGGGAAAGCATTGCATCCACATGGTAGTCAAATTTCTCACCCAGATGGAACAATAACGAAGCACTGAGACCCAGTCTTCACGATTTGCCAAGGAAATGCACTCAGCACACACTCCGCAGCTAGAGTGTATTTGTGCATTCTAAATACATATCCATATTTATACTAATGCAGGAAATGTATGAGAGAGGGAAAACCATGGACAGCTTACAGTAGATACTACTGCAGGGCTTTATAAAGAAACTACAGGTTATTGTGTAAGTCAGCTATGTCCAAAAGTCTGATTTAAAAAAAAATTATATAAGAATCTTTAGTGCTAATTGTTACAAAAGCAATTTGACTGAACAGTGATAGTCTGCTGGGACCAAAAATGGCTCTGTGCTGAATAAGACTGTTCCAGGAAAAGTTAATCCATGAGTAGCTACTCTTTTTCATTTCCTTCATTCTCATCTGTCTGAAGCCAAATCTGCTTGGCACTGCAGCAGCTGGCTTCCAAGATAAAGCTGTAAGATCTCACACAGGCATGCTATGGTCTCTGCGTATTCACAAGTGTCAGCAGCTTTTGTGCAATGCAGGGTTCCCTCCATAGCCACCGACAGTGACTTAACAATGCTATGTGCTTGCAGAGCCTCCCCTTAGATGAACCCAGACTAATTACAGAAAGGTCACGAAGAGAAATGTGGAAGTTTGAAAGTCTGATGCCATCAAACCCCACAATTTCAGTAGTTCTTAGTACAACCCTAAGCAGTGAGAATACGTTGATCCCAGAAACAAGTTTGAGATGCTTGTCCAGCATACAAAATTCTTATTCCAAAGAGTATCAGTGCAATATTTATATACTGATTCAAAGAAAAATTGGTAACGTTAGTCAACGAATTATTCTAAAATGGCTATTGCCAGCAATTTATGTGGTACATAATTCAACATATCTATCTCACTCAACTAACATTTTTTAAATATCTCCATTCAGATATGTATAAGGCATTTTTATATAATTATAAAAGATTAAAATATTGAAAAAACTGTACATTTCATAAAATATCAGTGGTTACTTTACACAGCAACACACATTATAATATGGAAACACACATTTTGATAATGTGGAAAAAGCAGGGATTTTCATTTTAGACTCTCAATAAGGTAATTATATCTACTTGTCCTGGGATTCTTTTGAAAGATGATGGTTTAAAGCCCCAACCCTGACATTTTAAAAAAGTAATTTCAAAACAAACCTGCAGGCCTCACCTGTGCAGAGAAGCAAGCTCTTTCAAAACATGAATAAAATGAGGTTAAAAATGGGAAACAAAAATCAGAAGGTGATATTTAAAAAGAAAAAACAAACTATGTTCTTGATAACTGCATTACTTTTGTGTCTTGAATCTTCATCTGAATACCTGGCAACTTGGAATAAGATTTCTCTCAGAATTAAGTTTGCATGCAGGTGCGTGTCTTACTGAGTGTCTTATTCCCAATTTCATTATATGTTATACCATGTTTTGCTTTAAAACAGTGCTAGGAGGCTATAAGTAGTTCTGGAACTGGTTAAAAATCTGTGCTTTAGCTATTTCAATTTCAGTATTTACCACTGTATATTCAGAAAAATGTAACAGTAAAAGGAAGCCCAGTCAGAATGTGCTAACAATGGAACAAGTAGAAATGTCGATAAGAACATAATGAGGAAAGTAAAAACAAATAGCTTAATCCACCAAAAAAACCCCCTATGATTTCCCAGCACTCTATCAAATTAAATGTACTTTGGGTAAATAAGAAAACAGAGGAAAACAGTCAGCTTGTATTGCTGGGATGAAAACTAACAGATCGTTCAGAGTAGGCGTTCTGCATGGCTTTGACAGCCACCTGCACCAGAAGGAAGATGTCTTGGTCTTGGCCTTGGGTAAGCTGCAGAGGTTATTTAGTTAACCTCACAAGCTAGCTTAGGAATTGGAACAGCTGAAGAGTGTCTGGAATACGATCTTATTGCTCTCTTTTTTTTCATAACTTTGTTTCATAACTTTGTTGCAAATTCCACATTTGCATTTTTCAAGTAAATGTATTTAAAATCTGTCTAAGATGAAACCAATTTTGCATCATATGACAGACGTGGGTGAGGCAGTCGTTAATATCAAGCTGTGCCACTCTCACTCTTACAATGTGAGTGCAATGTGAGATCCAGCATGGTAAAACAACAAGAGTGCGCCTCTGATGGTGCTGTGAAGGCCAGTATAGACATTAGCAACGTGGGTGTCTTGTGCTGAGGATGTCAGGGCCACCAGTGAGCATGTGGCACCCATGAGTGCTCTTCACATCTGTTACCCACTGGCTGCTTAAGGCTTCTTCATGGAAGAAGAGAAAACAGGAAGAATAGAGCAGCTAGTCCCACAAGAAGAAAGGAAGAAATGAGGAAAAGACAGGGCCTGAAGCCAACATGGAACACTTGCAGTTTAGAAGAGATGATGAGAGAGTAGAGACAAAGGTGATGGGGGACAGCAGCGAAGCACCAGCCTGCACCTGGGCAGGAAGACAAACTAGAGGAGATTTAGAGGACACATAGGAGAGTCCTGCAGGACCAAAGTATGAGGTGTGAGTATGAGACTGACAGTCACAAGGGACAATCCCATGAAACTGAGCAAGGTGGTGAAAGAAATTAGGATCAGGCCATCTGGAGTGGAATTTTAAGTTTTGTTGCAGGGAAGTATGGCAGTTCTTAGAAACTTTAGACAGTTCAAGATGTGGCCAAAAAAAGGCATCAGTACTGAACGTTGGGATGCATTCACAGAGAAAATACTTATCTTGGAGGGTAACTCATATGCAACTAGGCAAATAGTTTTCTGAGGTACAGCATGGTTGTTTAGAGGAGCTTGTAACAAAAATGTGAGTGAAGATAAACGGGACAAGATCATGTAGTTTCTTCACTTGATTTCAATGTACAGGGAAATCACATAAAGAAGGCAGTGACAATTGATAAGAAAGGATGAGATGACAGAAGATTTCCAGCAGAAACATTGATGAGAATTATTGAGCATATTGATGAGAATTATTAGGCAAGTACGTAGTCTGCCTCAGTACCAATGTATAAGAATTTTTTTAAAAAATAAATAAAACAGCTGAAACATTCACATAGTTAGTGCAAGTAGATTGGACAACAAAATAGAAGAGCTTTAGTAAGAGCATGGGGTGAGAAACTGGATATTATAACAGAAAACAGTGGGCTAACAGTCATGATTAGAATGCAGGTAGTGGACAATATGCACTATTCAGTGAGCATATGATCAGTTTGGTAAAAACAGTTGTTAGCATTTTAAGTCAGTGATGTAGTATTCTGTACAAGAATGGGTGAAACAGAATCTTTTTGGGTCTAAATCGCACAAGGGAAAGAGGGTGAATAAGATTGTACTGATACAGTCCTGGGAATCAGCCATGGGCCAGTATAGTGATAAGGGGGACAGAGCTCTCGTTAACATTACTGAAAGCAGAAATCTGACAGGGAACAGTCTCATTTGGGAAGACCTTTCTTTCCAGATAGAGGTTGGAAAGCAAGTACAACTTTGTGCCAGGTGCAGTAAAAAAGTCTGGAGTCAATTTCAAGAGGCTCTAAAGAAATACAGCAAAAGCAAACACAAGAAAAGCTTTAAATGACCCCAGCTGAGCTCTCTCTCAGAAATTTATGAAACTAAATTAGCCACTTGGGCACTCAAGAATGAGCAAGATTTCCTCGCTCACAAGCCCTGACTTTTGAAAACAAGGATTTAAAGAAAGAGATATTTCTCAACAGAAAACATGAAAACAACTAAAATGGTAACTTAGCAAACCCCGCTAACTGATGGTATAGAGAGCTACCATTTATTTATGAACAGCTCTAGTAGTCATTGCCTTCAGGTGTGGCCAGCTGTTGAGGTGAAGAGCCAGAGGTCCCTTCCCTTTCTTATACCCTCACTCAAAACTTCTAATAAAATGCTTATCTTTTTATAAAGAGTTCAAGGTAAGATGAGTGTCAACACATGGTGAGAATGAATAATGTTGAAGAGTTATCATGCTGTGAGACAAACCTAAGTGAATAATTTTCCACAGGCTCCAGATGTTGTGCATAGATTTTCTAAAGATGAATCATGCCAGTGTATCCCAATACCTTTGTTTGATATTTAAAGACAAGAGTGGCTTTAAATGTAGTCCAGGAAGTACAAACCTACTTCTGATATTCCCATGGAAGACATCTGTACAGATACCCATGTGTATGAAATTTCTAAATGGTGCTTAACACCCCTTGAAATGATCCGCAAATCTAAATCAGTCAATAACACCATGCAAGTATGGTGGATCTATTTGGCAACAAATAAAGCATTTGGACAGAGGAATTAAGCATCTTTAGGGGTAGAATTACAATCAGTAAGACAAAACACAAAGTGTTGTGTGTGTAGAGGCTATGACAGTTCTGTCCCTGAAAGGGACACATCCAATCTTGGAGATCTTCAAGACTGGATAAAACCCTGAGTGACCTAGCCTGAAATCACTGTTGACACTTTTTTAAGCAGAGGCTGTTGGCATTTCTTTAAGCAGGGGCTGCTCCTGAGGTCTCTTTCAGTCTGAATTATCCTACTATATACAAAGAAGCCAGTTCAACCATTGGTAGCAGATCATGTGTTCTTTGAAAACCCTTTGATATATATAACCGTAAGACTGGCAGTAATACCATGTATGCCACAGTTTCAGGTTTCGTATGTCATGTGTCATTCATGAAAAACAATATAAATCCTAAAACACTGAAAAGGCGGGAAAAGTCAGAGAGAGAAGAACTCTGTAAACATTCTGGGCAGAGAGATTCAAACCATGGAATCAAAAGGACATTTTCTATCTACATCTGCTTAAAATATTTTTAAGGCTCTTTTGGAAGTGTTTGCAGCAAAGAAAAACATTTGACATTAGGAATCTCCAATCAGGAAAATGATTTGCAAGATCACACTGCATATAAACCAGGTTAGAGTTCAGCTCTTCTCTCTTCACTTATTGCTCTAAATTTGGACTAATGTAAACGAGTGGAAAACAGTGTCTTTTATGGGTGGCTACCTTAAAACTTGGTAATGTTGTTATTCTATAATTTTTTCCCTTTTCTTTCAGGTAAATTGTTTAAGAGATGTTATTTAGTAGGTACTGTGAGAAAAATGTGAAGCTAGATCACATATGCTGTAAGCAATGTGATGCTGAAGCTACAGCTTGAGCAAGAATATAAACAAGCTGGATGAAACACAGTAATGCCCCTATTTTGTGGGTTCCACCACAGGTTTGACTGGCAGATATATTCTTCTTGCATGCAGAAGCAAGAGTTTATGATCCATTCTGAGTACAAAAGCATTTGAATTAACATGTAATCAACTAAAATTTCATAAACACAGACATTCTGAAATTCAAGATGGGCATGTAATTTATAATTTATCATCTCCATGATGATACATTGTTATGAAGTTTTACCCCATATTTAACATTTAATCATAAAGTTTTGTAAAAGTTTTGAATTTCCTCATTATAGTATACTATGTGAAACGTGATGCATTGATAAACTTGAAACCTGAGGATTTATTTATATAGTCCAAAAACATTGTAGTGATCATAAGCATATGTCAAACGTGCTGATCTCTGCTCAGAATAAAGTGAAAGAAAGTGAGAGAGAAAGAAAGAAAATTACAGCAAAGTGAAGAGAAAAGAGAAGAGAAGGGAAAAGGGGGGAAAGGGAAAAAGGGGAAATAACAGAACAAGGTAAAAATAAAAGAACTGGACTGGAATCAAACTTGACATGTTCACCTATCCAAAAATAAGCAGAAAGTTCACAAAGCAAACTCTATTGACAGGAACAATAATGAACAGTAAAAAAAGCTCCGGAAATTACATAATGCTTTCATTGTTTTATTGATTGAAGATGGAAACTGAAAACTTTTAAGTTCCTTTTTATTTTTCCTGCCTGTACAAAGTCAAAATTAACTGGAATCTGGACTGAAGAAGGTTTGAGTAGAAGAAAGAGAAATATAGAGATCAAAATATCTGCCCACAGATCATACCTTGTCCCTCCCTGTTCTATTGGAAGCCTATCTGAAGAGAATGTGGGACCTTTTTGGAACTGACTCATTTCCAGTTTGAGATGGTTGGTCAGTGACTGGTTGTGCCGCTATGTGCCAATTACCCACCACAATGCCAGTGAGTCAAGCTGGAGTAACATCTGGATTTATCAAAGTAAAAGCTTTTAAATCACAATGCTTTACTATTACTAAAAAAAAAAAAAATGTTGGGAGAAAACTTAGTTCTTTGAAGTCAGCAGGAGCTTTTGCCTTGACCCTGAGTGGAGCCAGGCTTTTACTCTCTCTTTCCACTGTTTCTTTTTCCTTCATTACAGTGCCAGACTCTTCAGCCAGACCCTTAAGATGTGCCACTGTTCTTTGTATCGTCACTCTTACTGTTACAATGAGTGTGCAACAGCATCTGCAGGACACGGCATTGCTACAACGCAGAAGATATGAGCTCTCCTTAAAGGGTATTACAACTTTTCAGGTGTGCTGCCTTTAGCTAAGACTGTACCTAATTCTTACCTTTCACAAATACTCCAACACTGCAAAAACATAAAAAAAGAAACTGTTACGCTCAGCAGTGTACTCAGTTGCTTACCATATACTGTTAATATACCTAGATGGAGGGAGCATATTACATTTTAAAATTAAACTGTTAACTTACCATTGGGAGGGAAATTGTCAGGGAAAAGATGAGGGAAATTTGGAGGTGAGAAAACAAAACAAATATGAAATGAGAACAAGAATTAAACCCAAATCACTCTGGAGGTCCATATTTCCTTCAAGAATATTTCCAATGGCAAATCTAGACATTCCTTAGACCTCTATAGCTGATATGTAGTTGTGATGGAGGGCAAGTCCTTCCATGGAGCTGACTAACATGAGAATTCTATTGCTCTATGCTGTGTATTGCTTCACTCTTTTAACTTAATAAATCCTTCAATTCATGGCTGTGACTGCCCTTACAAACAATGACTCCTGTACGACCAAGAGGCTTGAATTCATGGGTCTTCTGTATTGTATTTGACCATCCTCAGATTATTTTCAGGTAAGTATCAAATAACTTCCATGGATATTTATCTAGAAGACCTTCCCATACTATTTGTTAAAGTGTTTCTTCATCCTTACCACAGAATAAACATGTACCCAAAGGAAATGCTTTATGTTGTCTTTTGTAGTGTTCACCACACTCAACACATTCTTATTAAATTGAAAAGTAAGTGTATATAAACCTATTTCAGATTGTGATCAGCCATTGTAGAGCCTTATGTAACTCTGTAACAATCTCAGATTTTGCATTGTTTTCAGTAGTCTGGTGGCTGGATGGCCAAGCCCAGAGAGTGGTGGTGAATGGAAATCCAGATAGAGACCGGTCACAAGCGGTGTCCCTCAGGGCTCGGTCTTGGGGCCAGTCTTGTTTAATGTCTTTATCGATGACCTGGATGAGGGGATCGAGTGCACCCTCAGTAAATTTGCAGAAGACCCGAAATTGAGTGGGAGTGTTGACCTGCCTGAGGGTAGGGAGGCTCTGCAGTGGGATTTGGACAGGCTGGAGCCATGGGCTGAGGCCAATTGCATGAGGGTTAACAAGGGTAAGTGCCGGGTCCTGCACTTCGGCCACAACAACCCCATGCAGCGCTACAGGCTTGGGGAAGAGTGTCTGGAAAGCAGCCTGGTGGAAAAGGACCTGGGGGTGTTGGTTGACAGCCGGCTGAACATGAGCCAGCAGTGTGCCCAGGTGGCCAAGAAGGCCAACGGCATCCTGGCCTGTATCAGAAACGGTGTGACCAGCAGGAGTAGGGAGGTGATATTACCAAAGCATAGAACTAAATGATACTTATCTAGGGCAATCCGAATATCCCAAAGATTTATTTAATGGAACATAAAGGCCAAGCACATTAACTGTCCTTGAGCAAGTACTGTGATCAATCCTATTTTCAGTCCTTGAGAAAATTAAAGAAGACTGAAATGTGTTCCTTGAGAAATCTCATGCGGGTTTCCTATGTAGGTGTTTCCTCCAGGTTTTAAAACAGGCCTAAAGCTATGTACCTTGAACACAAACAGTTTATATGGAGTCCCTTTCTCACCCAAGCCTAGGTATTTCTTAGGGCCAGGATCTTTATGTCATGCTGTCCCTATATTTAAGGTCTTGAGTTATTTAAGTGTTATTTTTAATAAATGCCATTTGATATGGACAAGAACTGACTGATGCTTCTGTTGACCTTTTTTTTTTTTTGTCAGGAAATGCCCAATTAATACAAAGAAAAGCCCTTCAGTAGGAATGCCTTGTTTTCAGTAAATAAGATGTCAAGTCATGATAGCATCCAGTTTTTCCTTCCACTTTTTGACCTGATTCATGTTGACAACAACAAAACAATAATTTGAGAATTGTCATAAAATGGGAAATGTGGATTCTTGCCCAACTGTAATGAACAAATTTCTCTGTTGTCATTGTCAAAATTAACAACTTTCATAATTAGGAAGGCTGTTGTATAATTTGCTGTAGGGAGTATCTGGCATCCTATCTCTACCAAAACAGGGAGAAATAAGTTTCCCTCTCCAGTGGATTTAATGTTACAAGTGAAGTGACTGCAAACGTTTCAGGCATGACTACTATAACCAAAAGCAAAGTCTTGTGCCCTTATCAAAGCTCACATTTCAGGAAGAGATCAAGCTCCACTTTACCACCAATTAAGGTTTTTGTCACAATTTTGCTGTTGCAGACCTTAATTCCTCTGGTGCTGAGACACTTCTCTTGTAATTTCAAATCTGAGTTTATAATGCTTAATATCTTTTTCTTGTTCTAAGATTGTTTTAAAATTGTTTCTTTTTGTACCCTTGTGTTTACCCACTCTACTGCATTCACAAGGAAGCAATCTGTCCTAATTGTGCTGGGTTTGGCTGGGAGAGAGTTAATTTTCTTCATGGTAGCTAGTACAGGGCTATGTTTTGGATTTGTGCTGGTAACAGTGTTGGTAATATAGGAACGGTTTAGTTATTTCTGAGCAGTGCTTACACAGCGTCAAGGCCTTTTCTGCTTCTTACACCACCCCACCTGGGTGGGGGTGCACAAGAAGTTGTGAGGGGTCACAGCTGGGACAGCTGACCCCAACTGGCCAAAGGGATATTCCATACCATATGATGTCATGCTCAGCAATAAAACTAGGGGGCAGTTCATGAGGGACTGCTGCTCGAAGACTGGCTGGGCATCTGTCTGTTGGTGGTGAGCAATTGTTTTCATTTGCATCACTTGCCTTTCTTGAGTTTAATTTCTCTCTCTTTGTTAATTTCCTTTTCCTTACCAATTATTGTTGTTGTTTTTATTACATTTATTTTTTCAATTATTGAATTGTTTTTAGCTCAGTCCATGAGCTTTCTCACTTTTACACTTCCAAATCTCTCCCCCATCCCACCAGGGGGAGGGAGTAAGTGCATAGCTGTGTGGTGCTTCACTGCCAACTAGAGTTAAACCACGACACCTATAAACAGGACTTCTCTTCCTTCAGTTACCTGTAATAATCCTTTTCTTCATTGTTCTTCTTCATCTTTCTTGAACAAAGCTCTCAAATTAAGGTTTCCACAGATGTTTAGTCATTGAATTTGATACTTCTCTAACTTTTTGCAAATTCCCAGTGCACCACTGTACATTTGTCTTCTTAGTAACTGTTTTGCACTGACAGCATGCAGTCCTCTTGTACTGGACAAATAATGCTAGATCTTTCTCCACATTTCTAACTGCTAAGCTCCTAGTTGCTACCAGATGTTATTATTACTGTTTATTTAGGTTCTTCAGTTTCATCCCATCTCTACAAGTCCTCAAGGTCCTCTTATTATTTAATCTGATATCATGCGGTATTGGTGATGTCTCCACTTTGGATAATTTGGATTCTTTTTTAGTATAAACCTAATAATTGTCCAAATGGAGAATCCAAACTAACACCTTCAGACAAGACAAATCCTCCCAAAAATGAAATAAAACGCCAATCTGTAGTCAGTAGAACTCCATTTGTAACTCTTGTCAGTTTAAAGGTTAACCTTTCACATGTACCTATTGTTGTCCCTCTGCAAGCTAACTTCTTACCTGCCCTACAGTTCCTGCTAAGATGCTTAACCCCAAGGTAAAACAGCAGGGATATAGATAAAATAAATTCCACAGACAATGCATTAAGGTATTAGACTAGTTTAGCATATCTGCCTTGGGTAATCTTAAATTGTGTTTTATACATTTTTCTGTTTGTTTCCATCTCTCTTCAGGTTCAAAGACAAACCAAAATTGTGAATCTGCTTAGGCTGAGGAGCACATTGATGAAACTATGTTACTTTCAGAAACTAAAGAAATTCCTCTGAACAGTGTTGTACTGTACTTTGTCATGCGGATGGAGTGGTCCATTCAAACCTTAAGGCTCTTTACATCTGCAAAGAGTGCATATACATTCAGGGACTTCACAGGAGAAGAAGGTGGCAGTTAGGTACCTAAGTGAAAAATGGAGAACCAAAAAGCTCTACTTGGCTGATTGATAGGTAACTCTGGAACTATGTAAGTAACTCAAACAATTAGATAAGGTGCCAGAAAGGTTTTTGAAGCTGCACCTATAATTCAGGACACCCTGCTCCCAAAGGAGAGCTGCTGGCATTGCAATGCAAAGGCTAAAAGTGCCTTGTATCCATTCTCTGGAAGAATGAAACAAAACTTCTTTTCTATTCACTTTCCCTTCCTTGTATTTTTAACAGAAATTTTTCCTAGGTAGCACAGTGCCATCATTTGCTTTAATTTCAAAATATGTCTTACAAGGAGCTTTTGTTTGTTTGAAGGGGCAGGGTATGGCTGATGCGAGTTTTCGTCCACTGTACACGTTATGTTGCTAAGGGACATTTGGCAATGAATATTGCATGCTACTCCTGTTTCTCTGAGCCAGCAGCATTTTGTTGCTATATTCCAGATGTCAGCATAGTAAGATGTCATCCCTATAAGGATCTGCATTTGAACTGGAGCAGAATGAATGACTGGCAGTATCTTCAACAGCTTTATTGGTATCAAAACTGATATATTATCAGTTATGAAACTCATTTTATTGGCAGCTTCTAAACAGAATTTTTCAAAGCCTTTATGTTTTTTTAGATGTTTTGAATAATGGGATGAATGTAATTCTACTTCTAAAGACATACATTTTCCGAAATAAACAAAAAGGGAACTGCCTCTGTCCTTTTTTTTAAACTTCCTCTTTTCTGTATGAAAAAAAAAAGAGGCTAAAAGTTCATAAAACATGCACATAGTGCAACACAAAAAAGGTATTGAAGACAGCTTATATTCTGTAACCATGCTCTGAAAATAAGTATGTGGGTGGATATTTTGGCCTCTCTGAAATTTTATATATGATAACTATCTATCTCATACTGTGAATTTGGCTCCTTATCCAGATGCAAAATATTCCATTTTTCCAACTTCTAAGCAGCTTGGGGCATGTAATTTATCTTGTGCAATGAATATCTCTTTAAACATATTCAAGAACATGCCTAGAGCCCTAGGACCCAATGTGTATGCTGTGATCTTTAAAATGCTCTTGTGCCAACATCATAACATAAACAGTAAATCAAATAGATGTACTTCTCCAACATTACCTTTGTTTACATTACAACTATGGAGCTATCAGAGACACTAAATAAGACAAGCAAGTAGAAGGGTTACCCAAAAGCAGACAAATGTTACTCAAAGTCTTAACCAAGTCCCTAGTTCCTATTCTCATACCAGAAGTGAAGAGAATTTCAAAAAGAGCCGTCCTACACTTGCATAGGCTGCTTCATCCTCCTGACTACACACTGGTAATTCAGAGTCTCCTTGCTCTTCAAGTCTGCATAACCACTGTCCCTTCACCCTTCACAGGATGAGGTGCAGCTCCCCTAGGGCTTTCTCATGCCATACTCTCAGTGCATACATTCCAATATTTGCTGCCTGTGTCATCCATGGGTGTGTCACAGGTGGCAAAACTTTTGCTGAACTTTAGGTTCATTGCAAGAGTCAGGACACTCAGACAAGTCTCAGTGACGCTTTTGGGACTTCAGAGTCTAAGATATATACTTAGCTTGGCACCTGGAGAGCAGACCTTGTGAAGTTCATCTTAGGCTTTGTAGTCATGAAGTTGAATATATGAATATGTCACTCTTGTCAGATCAGGGCCCCTTAGCTGTAAAGTAGCTGAGAATACATAACTAGGTGGAAATGCCTTCTTACAAAATCAACTGGGGACCCTTCTTTACCTTGTAGTGCCTCTAGATCTGTAACAGATGATAAATATATCCGTATCTCTTTCATCACTACAAAAATAAATGTGTTTGTTTAATATCTATTACAGGGCAATAAAAGAGTATTTTAAATGTACTCATCCCAAAATCTTATCAGGCGGGAAAATGGAATGAATCATTTACTTTATGATATTTTTCCATAAAATGTCTTGTTTCTGGAGAGAAACTGTGCTTAAGAGAGCAAAAAGGTACATAAATTGACCAATTTAGCAGCACCGGTCAGATAAAGGATACAGTAACAAATTCTTATTCTCCTGATTTAATAAGAGATAACATGTTCTCTTTTCCTGGAAAAGCAACATAATTAAGTAAAGACAATACAAATTAATGGTTTAATAAGAGAAAGGGAAGAAAAGGGATTTTTGGAACTATGCAACTGTGCTTGTAGACCAAAATACTTTTTAAATAAATGTGAGTAAGGGATTGGCATTGTGTGGCTCACTGTACGAGCCACACAATGGAGCACATCATAATTTGTACAGGTGTTACAATGCGAAGGGCCAGGATCTGTGAAGTGAATTGTTGCTTGACCTATTATTCAGTGACTGCCCAAAGCTTACTTTTTGAACACACATGAGTGAAAGTCACTGGCCAATGTCTACTTGTTCTTATGCACAGATGTGTATAAAGCCTCACATGAAAAACCCTATTTCTTCCTCCAATTGCAGAATTTTCCACTTTCCACTAAGGGTTTCATCTGTTTAGTTAGTGGAATCAACCAGAAGGTGATTTACTTCTGAAAGCTGATCATTCAAAGGAAATATGAAATAACTTCTTTTCCAATTACAGGCAAGATTGGTCATTACTTCACACCATGGAAAATGAGCTTTGTTTCCTTTGGGTTTTTTCTGTTTTAGGGGCAAATTTGTTTTGCTATTTTGTCAATTTTTTTACTTTCCAACTCCATAATTGCAAGCCACAGTACAAATGAAGAGCAGGTCTTGGCCAGTCTCTTTGAAATATTTTGTTCTGTTATATAGATTACCTTTACACAGCAGTGAAGCAAACCATTTAATATGTGAAAATGCCTGTAGGCAATGAACAAAATGGTAGCAATAGCCTATAATTGTGTTGGGTGGCTGATTTCTCTCCATATTGTTGTTTTTACAAAGAAAATGTATAGATCCAAATCCTGACTCTGTTGTAGAGGGACTCCTGGGACCACAGAGCTAATACAGTTATAAATATACTATGGGGATTGGATGAGATAAGCAAACTATGGATGTCCCATGGAGAAACAGCATATCTTGTTTACTTCAAGGCTTAATTCTACTAGAGGTCTCAAAGAGGAAACGGTAGTCAAGAACTGTCTTTTGAAAATAGTTTAAGGGTAGACTAAAGTGAACTACACATACACAAAATTTTTCTTTTTCAGACTTTGCACTCAGAAACCACACAAGTTGGTGACCAAGTGACTTTGTATCAGTGCTTAAGAACTGTGTTAAGCTAAATTCTGGATAATGTGTTTTCTAGGTTTGAGAGTTAATATATCATACTATATTTGAATTTTATAAATGGAATTTAAATAACCACTGGAAGAAAGCACTTATAGCTTGTAACTGCTATAAATATTAGTGCATTGTACACAAATGCCCTGTTCGTAAATAGAGATGTAAATCAAGTGAGGCCCATATGAGTCAATGAAATAATAATACCTCCACCAAACTTTAGATGGTCATTATTTTTAGAATTCAAGTTTTCCATTCCTTGAGAACCTTATTCCTACATCCTAAATCAAAATCACCAAACACATCCCAACAGTTTATTCTTTAAATATACCCTTCATTCCTTCAATACTGACAAAAAGAACATTGCTTTAAACTGAGCCAAAAACCAAAACGGTACATATTCCAAAAGTGAAGTGAGGGAAATAGATTCTTGTTCAGGAATTTGTCCAAGTAGAATTGAGTGCAGTACAGCTGCAACATAATAAAAAGCGATGTTGGAATCCATGACTAGCCTTTCCTCTGCGCTACAGACAACGCCAGAGCTCTTAACTCTTTAGAGACTCCTTGTGAGATGTAGCACAATAGTTACCTGGACTTTAAATCCTAGAATACTATGTAATGGCTACGTGAATACTATGTAAAGCAGTTCTACAAGAATTCCAGATGAGATCCATATACTGAATAAGCTGTAATAACTCAAATAAATTCAAAGATAATGTACACAGCCAAAGAGAGGGGAGATAGTCAAAGAGAGATGTAGACATCAATTTTTTTTCAGTTTACAATTCTGAAAGGTAGCTGTTCAGCACATTTGCCATAGGGCATGTTACCACACAGAATGAAATAAGATAGGCATTCTTACTGTGGGTCTTTATAATTTATTCCTCATTTGGTGAAAATTTCTTTGAATCATTTTAGTATGCAATGGTGGTTAGGTTCCAAGGCATTTTAGAGGAGTAAAAGAGCAAAGGAGGAAAGCAAAAGGATTTGAGGTGGAACGGCATGTTGAGCTGTTTATTCTGCTCTTTGATTGTGCCTATTTAGTTAAGGCATCAGATGCTTTGGTTTGTTTTTCTGTAGCACGCAATTATTGTGGGAAAGCCACGTCAAATAAGTGAATGTTTTCCTTTGATCAAAAAGGCGATGAAATATGTGGCCATTCTGATGTGTTCTGGGGCTGAGCTCCCAGCACAGCTGCTGATCAAACTCTCATGAGTCTCACAGATAATTCAGATCCTTGGTACAAGGTTATTCTAAGGAAAATCCATTGGTTCAACTGGTTGAATTGGTCTTAGAATTCATTTCATCTGAGAGCATGCCATATCCTTAATTTCATTTAGAAGATATTTGTTGGCACCCTGTAACAAACTTTAGCTGCAATCAAGGTCCTGTTTTCGACAGGGTTTGGAGTTTTTTGTAAATATTTACCACAAAGGCACTTGAATGAAAGAACTTTTTCATCAAGACTAGATGATAGAAACTATCATTATCAAACTCAATATTTAAACAACATGCACTGAAGAAATGAAAATGAGTGATGCTTTTACTAGAGGTATTTGCTACTTAGGTATTCAACATAGATCTGTCATAAATAGACAAGATGATAGTGCCAAAACACATAGAACACATTTAAATCTAGTGTATACATCTACATATTCTTTAAATATCAGTGGGTGATAAGCAGTCTTTAATTAATTGGAAATTAGTGAAACTTTTTGGGAATAGCTTTCAGAAGTCAGTCATGGAAATGAAGGAATATGGAATATGCAGAACTCAGACTGTCTGGGTTGTAACTCTGGCATCCAGCAACCTTACAGCTTTGTGCTTCGGAAATGTCCTTGAGTGTTGTAACTCCTACTGGTTAGACTGTATATAGTCTGCTCCACAGTAGTAGCTTGGAGCCATTGCTACATGACTGCAGAGATAAAGTACGTAGTTCTTAGACTAATCATGGAAGAAATACTTGAGGATGAAAGAGCCTGAAATACATGATGCTTAACATCAGCAGAAAATGAAGAAGTGCTGCATGTCTGCCCATTGCAATGAATATGTATCAGGTATATCTCTATTGTTGTTGCTACTGTTATTACTATTATTAATTTTATAACTATGGTTCAAAGGGATCAAAGTCACATTGTGTTTGATACAGCACGAATGACTAACAAAGGCAGCCATCCTTGTTCAAGAGAATCTATAAGCTGGGACACATGATTCAGTAACACATGGACAAACAGGTGTCTGTTAGGTGCAACAAAGTCACACATCTAGCTGAGGGCAAGGTAATTACAGACCCTGAGTGCATTGTAATTGCAAGATCAAGAGTCCAGATGATATGAAAATCTTTACATACAGAACTATGGATCATTAACTTAATTCTTTCTTAATCAGGACAGCACTTTGGCCTGAGTTTAATTTTAATTCAACATAGAACATATTCTTAAGTGGTTGGCATGCCTGTGTACTGACTTGAATTGAGAGACTCTTCTAAGGACAGACTCCAAGTTTCCAATCTGAAGGCAGGACAAGGACAATTATAATACGAAATAAATATACTGAAGGAGTATCACTTCTCTTCTTGTCAAGTGGCTCTAATTGTTAAGTTTTACCTGATTTTCCTGTGGCCTTGAGCAATATCAAAGACTTGTTAGTAACCAACAGGTCAAGATTTGTGTCATACATGATTTGATGATAAATCAGAGTTAGATACAAACTATAGATATGACAGGCAAAGAAGGAAAGAAAGGAAGAAAAGTCAGAACCTTTTTTATATTCAACCATGTTGTGCCAAACCCTATCTTTCTGTAGTACTTTGAAAGCTGGTTTAAATTAGCTATAACTATTTGTGCAGCTACAGCCTGCAAAATTGTTAACTTATTTAACACTTTCTGTAAAAGATGCTGCACCACTTCTCATTTCTCTTAAGAACATTTGAAACTGATTAAACATTTCCCTTGAGAAGCTACTTTATTTTATTGTGTATTTTAACTTATTTCACTGCATGATTAATTCGTAATCAAGACTTGTTTTGATTTTTGAAACTGTATTTTAAAACGAAACATGAAGTAATAATTTGTGGATGACTTGCAAAATAGCAAAAATGTGTTCCATTAAGAAAAAAAAGAAGTATTGTGCAAATTTCATGCATCACAGAATTAACCAGTCTTTGATAAGCCATCTGAAAGTAAGTATGATCAAAGCATCCCAAAGGTCAAGTGTTGTGGGATAATGGTAAAGCTTTAGGGCCTACAAAGTCAAGAGAACGGGAATGACTGCATGGGAGCAAAGGATCATCTTACATAACTGCCTCTTAAAAATTCTGATTGCAAATTTAATGTAGCTGTGCTCACCAAATTTTTGAACTTTGGGCAAATGAGTCTCCTCCAAGAATGCATGCTTCTTTTGTTTTTATTAAAAATATATGCAAATCTCATTCAATTTAAAATTATGCAACCAAATGTCATCACATTTCTCATGGCCCTTGTCCTCACTGGGCTGTGCACGGGCAGCGTCTAAAGTTAAAATCTCCTTTGCGTTAAAAATAATGTTTATTTCTTCTCATGTTAAAAAAACCCAATAACTTTTGACAGAACTTTTGTACTGAACTGGTTCTCGCCAGAGATCTTGGCAAGTGCATCTCTTCCAAGAATACATGCTCTGTGACATTTGTCCCTTAGGCTTGCTAGAAGCGAGCAAATATCGTACCACTGAGTCAATTGGCCAACAGAACACTTCAAACTGCTCCAAAGAGATAATTGACCAGCTGAAAGTGTCAGGCAACACAAGAACTGAGATCACTGAGTAATGTGATCTCATTCTGAATGTGGGTGTTTCATTTGTTTGCTTTTTAGGGGTGGGCTGGAATGTATATAAGCCAAGATTTGATTACCAAAAACTAAGAGTGGGGAGAGGGAGTAGGGAGAGATGCCCGAAGAAGTATGTTTAAATAGAGGTGAGCCGAAATCAGCCATTTTATATGGCTTTCCTATACAGAAATCAGGGATTTGGAAGTAGAAGACGGAGGATAGAAAAAGGTCAAGTCCCCCAGTAGTACACTTTAAGCTTTTTCATTTTCTCCCATAGTATTTGGGAAGTAGAATGAGGGCAAAGTCCTCATTGCTTTTATTTAGGTCCTCCCTGGCTTCAAAGATTGGCAAGTTCTTACTATATTTTTACAAAGCAGACTGCTTTTCAGGCAGGTTTTCTCAAGTTCTTGCTTTATGAGTTTTGGAGAAAGATTCTGGCCAGAGATGCTCAGAAGAAAAAGTGTTTGCAATCTTTGGAGGTTGTTAATTCCTGGAAAAACTTCTGGCAAACTCCAGCTCACCAAAATTTCACAGAAAATGTTTGTTAGAATTTGACTAGTTTAAATGAGTTTCTTGTGTTGGTGTCTTTACCTAGTGGAAGTTCGAATCGTGCTTGGTTTTACACACAAAGTCAAGCAATGCTGCCAATATATACAGCCCTCTTCTCTCTGAAATATTTTATTTATTTACTCTGGAGTCTGAAGACATCTTGGAGACATGTCTCTTGCCAGTGGTATTTGCAGTGGTATTCACAGAGTTGTCTTCTAATTTTTAGAGTCGGTTTGCACTTATTTCTTAGACTTATGTAGAGATGCAATTTTCAGTAAATAACTCTCCTAACCATGTCTGAGATTGCCACCATTGTTCCCCATCATCATTGACCTGGCCAACAGCCTCCAACATTAGAAAGTTTACTAGACTGCCATGTAAAACCACCTTATATTTAGAAAGTAAAGAGGACATGAATAGTGTGAAATCTTTATTTTAAAATATAGTTGAAGAATCTACTGCTTCACATGTCATAAATTATTATAAGGATGAAGGATGGGAATAGGTATTTTGGAACAGCAAATCCCCATGACTGCTGCAGAAGAAAGTTGGACATACCATCTTTTCCAGGACTGTAACAGGTTCCATCATTAAACTAAATAGGGCTTGTACATGGGTTGTGATCTTTTGCTTCCTGCTACTGACATCTGAAAGCTCTGATCACTAACACCTTCTTGTAGATCCCAGCTGAAATATTGTCACAACTGGCATATACTCATCTTTTTTTGTGTTGAAATAGCCTAAAATATACCTTCTTCCAATGATCACTGACAGAGAGGTATTAGATCCCTCCCTCAACCTCCATCTTACTAAGATAGATGCACCAATCTCATTCTTCCCATAGAGTAGGCTCTCTGGCACTCTAATCAATCTAATAGCCCTATTCTGTATTTCTTCCACTTTGTATGGGATTTTCAGAACTGCAGCATTTTCCAGCAGTGACAAATTTAGTTTCTGCTCTTGAAAATTAAAGCATTGGTGAATTATATCTTGCAACAATGAACCCCATAATTATTCATTTAGGATGTGAGGAAAGAGCCTTCCAATTTGTCCCAGTTTGTGTGCAACATGTAACACAGTGCTCTTAAATGTGATGGTAAGACAGATGAGTCATGGACAGAAAGAGGAAATGGCATTCAAATCTGGCAATTTGGCATGACCATTCTGTAGTTAAGATCCACTCTCAAGTTCAGACCAGAGCTCTATACTTTAAAAAAGAATATTCATCTGCAAAAGTATGGTACAAATGTTTTTATGTGCATTTCTGTGTGTGCAGTCTAATACTGAAAAGCTTCCTTTAAGGTACAGTCTGATCAAAAGTGGAACTGGAACAACTTTAATTTCTGGTGGGAACTTGTGAAAATTAGTGGAATTGAAAAAATTAACTATTCTCCAAATATTATTTAAGAATTAAAATAATATATTACTCTTGGCTTTTAATTTATATAAAATACATAAGTACCATGGCAAACAGATTCAAATAAGCCTCACATTCAAAATAGCCTTGCCAATTTATAACAGCTCAGGATCTGTCCCTTTCCTGCTCAAACACATAATACTTTTAAAAACTTATAATACGCAAGACAACAGCTTCGTACCAGGAAAACAAACTATCCACCAAAACGGAAAATAAGAAAGAAAGAAGGAAAGAAAAACAAATCTGCTTTACAAGAAGAAAATGAGACATTCCTCAAGTATTTCAGGATGACCACACACCAAGTGAAAAAACCAAAAGGTGGTTCAAAATGCCTGCCCCACACAAAGGATAACTCCACTTGGCAGAGTACAAGACTATCTCCTTATGCTAAGAACTACTCACCAATCAGTCAACACCACTTTAACTACTTTAAGTACTTTTCCACCTTTCACAGAGTACATCAAAAGTTCAGCACATACTACTGGCCAAGTAGAATATCCAGTAAGCTATATATATCCACTTATATGTATCTATATACACACAAGTAGAAACAAAAATGCATATAGCATCAAGTATTCCAGCTATATGAAAATGTCTATCCCATAATTCATTCAATTTCTTACTTTTAAAAAGTTTCACATGCAAAGCTATGGAATATTTGCCTTTCCAGTCTCATGCTGCCAGCCACATACATACATATACACAAAATAGCTTCAGGCAGTCTCAGAATCATCAAAATTAACTACTGTGCAATGGCAACTACATCAGAATGTAGTGAACATGGAATAAAAAAAGGTGAAAGGATCTGAGGAAATGTGCGCTCTTTGTCTAGGGTAAGCAATGAAATACAACAAAAAAGGAGGAAGAAAATCTGAGACTTCAGTATCATCACTGTAAGCTGCCTAACAGTCCCTCTCAAAGGAAAGAGGGTTTTAGAGAGAGATTTGAAGCAAAGCAATGAATCAGCTTACAGATATTTTACAGAAAGTTCCATCTAAATTTGGCCATCAAAAACACAAGGATCTTTGGGGAGTTAACAGGGGGTAGTGGGAGTTTATACTTTGTGGCAAATGGAAGTAGGTATAAAGAACTTCGACTCTGAAAGCAGGCAGTGCTATTATTTGATGAAATAAAGAAGGATGCAGCAGAAGGGTATCAAGGCAGAGATGTATGAAGAGATACATGAAATATCCATAAACTATGAAGTAGGGATATTGTCTCACTGCTATTTCTTGAATGAACATTAGGGGAGAAGAATGCCTCTATAGAGGCTGAGGAAAGGATACTGTGTCAGATAAAAAAAAAAAGCCTAAGGAATAGAAGGACTTTTTAGTGGGGCCTGTAGCAATAGGACAAGAGGAAATTGATTTAAACTAAAAGAGGGTAGATGAAGACTATGGAAGGAAGAATTTTTTTATGATGAGGATGGTGAGTCACTGGCACCGGTTGCCCAGAGAGGTGGCAGTTGCCCAATCCTTGGAAACATTCAAGATCAGGTTGGATGGGGCTCTGAGCAACCTGATGTAGTTGAAGATGTCCCTGCTCATTGCGGGGAAGGGGGGGGGGAGGGCGGGGAGGGGGGGTGTTGGACTAGATGACCTTTAAAGCTCCCTTTCAACCCAAATGATTCTGTGATTGCATCATAAGATAAGATATTCAGCAACCTAAATGGCTAAGTGTATTGGAGATGCTATGTTTGTTAAATTTAGGCATAGCTTGGGTGTGAGGATTTAGATGATAATCAGATTAGGGACTTCAACCACTCTGAAGTCCACAGTTATTGAAAAGAACATAGTGAGGTCTGTAGTGGAAAAATCTGTGATTTAGCCAAACTAGGTTTGAATGGTTAGTAAGTCAGTCACACAGGTGTCAGAGTAAAAGTTTGTTTAAGACAAAAGGAGATGGGAGAGAAATATGTTTGTAGATCTGTGAATCTTCAGCAAAGAGATGACAAGGGAATTTTTGGTTGTAGTTGCAGTTACACAAAGTTAGAAGCCTTCAATTTCCCTACCAAGAGCTGAAGGATCCTCCAGAGGATGTGTTAAAGAAATGATTAGAGAAGCAGCTGAGGAAAGCCAGACCTGAGGAAGCCCAGAGCGATTTCAAGGAGAGCAGAAGCAGAGTGGCCAAGAGAAGTTACGGTTATAGCAGTGAGTCTGAGATCTGGCAAAGCAGATGCCATTAGATGTTGTGGAAAGAATGGTTTCATTTAAGGGCAGAGGAGGGAAGCCAGATTGGAAGAGCTCTAGGAAGAAAAAGTGTAAACAGCACATTCAGAAAGCTTAGAGATGAAAGAGCAACTGCAGATGGGCCAGTAGCTAGAGATGCAAGGAATCAAAAGTGGTTTATTTATGATGTGAGAGACTCAACATATGGTATAGCAAGCAGAATAAACTAGAAACAGTGAAAACAACAAAACAGAGGAGACCAAGAGGTTAAGGAGAGGAATAAGGGAGAGGGGGAGAATGGGCACACAGGAGATGAAGAGCTAAGAAGAGAAAGGGTAAGAGGAGGCAAGCAAAAAAAAAGGAACTTAAAAGAACACATGAAGCATGTCTGTCTGTGACCAGCAAGAAGGAGAAATCTGTAGAATAGGGAAAAGAAAGGAAGAAAGGAAAGAAGAAAGGAAGAAAGAAAAAAGGAAGGAAGAGAAAAATCAAGGGAAGAACTTGCTAAGGCCTTCAAGAGAAAAGAGGGAGTGTTTAAGCAAGGACTTAGAGGTGGTCAGAAGGTGGATAGAACCAGAGGATTAGGATACAATTAGATTTGAGGAAGTGTAGCTATGGAGCTAGACTGACAGCAGACTTGTAAAAGTAGAGAGTTGAGTGGTAATGAGGTAGGTGAACATAATATGCTTTTTTAGAGGCAGTAAAAATTATGGTCTTCATACTCCTTAATTTCAAACCTCTTCTCCTAGAGTTATAAAGGCCCATATCAGAAGGCCAGAATGTATGTTTCATGGATGTTTCAGAACAGAATTATAAAGCTTGTTAAAAGGCAATGCTATATTATAATAAGCATATTTATAGTAGTCATGAAATCACAGAAAAGTGTGAAATTAGCATATATATTTTTAAACCATGCATAATTCAGTCACTGAGTTATTTTGTGTAAGCTGAATCTCAACGAAGGCAATAGACACATTTCCAGTAAAATATTTCCAGTTGAATACAGCGATATTTCTCCATATGGAAGACCCAGCCCTCTCTTTCCATAGCACAGTGTTCCTTAGAGAGGTCTGAGAGTCCTACGGCGCACACGTGCAGCAGCTGCAAGGCTAATGCAAATCACAGAAGGTAGAGACTACAACCGTAGAGCAAGATACAGACACCATTAGCCATGTTGGCTGCATTATGAACCAGATCAGGAAACCAATCCAGGCCAGGACTGACCCAGCAGAAGGTTTATTTTTAAACTGATTCATTTCCCAATCATCTTCACTGACTAGCTGCACAAAGGCTTACACTTGCAGAGGAAAGGGGATGGATGGGATGGTGGCAGAAAGGAAAGGAGGGTAAAATCTTCCTTCAGGGTAGTCTTGACTTTTTTTGTCTCTCCCAGAGGACTAAACTACCTGGCAGAGTGGGGCTGAATAACTAAGTGATTTTAGTCCAGTCTTAAATGAGTAAAATTTTGTTGTATGCAAGTTTTCCAACTTCTCCAAGTTACACTGGGCTCTCATTTTGTGACATCTTAGACTTATTCCCTGCACCACAGGTGAAAGTTTATACCTGGCACAAGTGAAAATGAACCCAAGTTTCTCAAATAACCAACTTACGTTCATAGTCAGTCAATATTTTTTTTAAATTGTCCTTCTTTTCCTTAGCTTAATTACAGTATTCATTCCGTATGTCCTCAAATAATTCCTCTCCTTCCTCAATACTTTGTCCACCCCTTCCAAACTCTAGGTTGCAGGCATGCCCCCATGCTCTTAGTCTTGTCTAAGTGCCAGTACTGATTTTCTCCACTGAAATGGTGACCTTACAACACAAGGCACTCAGGAGTGAATTCAGTTTTATCTAGCTTGCTGTACATAAGCTCCTCTATATCCCATCTCATCTATCATTTCTTCTTTCCAAGTATCTACTCCCTGCTGAATTATCTCAATTTATAAGCTATTGGTTAGCCCTTGTTTGGGAAAGTAGGAGTCAAAAATGATCATTTAACTCATGCCTTCCAGCACACTTGGGGTCAAAAGTTGTTCTAACTCCCTGCCAGTGAGAACAGGCACTGGGGACTGTTAGCACGCACACAGTCTGCACTGCTGGAGAATGTCAGCTGAAATGTGTACTGGTAGAGCCTTCTTTGGAGGAGCACTGAATCTGCTAATGCAGCAAATTCTGTGCAGCACGAAATACAGTCTGAATCTGAAACCATCCCAGAGCCTGGGTGCAATTTGAAGAGGGGGGAGAGAACAGTGTCCCTGTAGTATCCAGGACCTAGTGATCTGAATGGTTTCACCAAGGGCCAAAATCAGTTCTTACACTTCCTAGATGTACCTAGATTGACTGTCCTTTTTAGTTCTTCTTCTTCAATCTGCATTGAATTATTTACAGTAATGGCTGTATAGGAGAGATTGTGAGAAAGACTTGATCAGCAATTCAGAGGACAAGGAAGGTACTTATCCAGAATGCCTAGGACCCCAATCTAATAATTTGTCTGGTGGGCCTTTTCTCTGAATCATTTTCTCAGAAAACAAAAATGGGACAATGCCATTTTAAGTCTGAGTTCAGACAAAAATAAGTGTAGGAAACTCTAATTCTTTCACAAAAAAGGGACTAACTCTGTTTTTGCAAGTCCTGCCTGGAGCCCTCAGTTTGGAACCATGTTTAAAAATGCTGACCTATGAAATTGTGTCTGTTTCATGAATGAGAAAAAGTCAGATCAACAGGTGAGCTCTGTAGACAATGTCAATTATTGTTGTTCCAGGTTTTTTTTTTCTAGCCTGTTTAATAAAGCTTTAAAAATGAGATAATTTTGCACTTTCAGTAATTTAAAGTGAAGAATCTTAACTTTCACATGATAAATGGCTTACATTCTTCATTATTCTTACAGATCTTTTTTCCCTTTCCAGCTTTCAGCTCCAAAACACCCAATGACTTCTCTGTGCCTTCATATATACATTGACAAGTGAGGTGTAATTCTTTGCAGACTGTGGAGAGCAGACATATAGGTCTGGAGAGCCCTTTTCTTAAAAAAAGAGACTACAAGGAAATGGCCTTCTGGTTCCTTAAATTAATGAACAGGCAGAATGATTTGTGAAAAACAACTGTTTTATAGGACCACCACCTGCAGTATGGGCTGGATCCCACAACGTGGAAGAAATCCAGAACATCATTTCAGATTAATTTCTTGACATTTCAACTTTGTCCTGCACCCCATCCACCAACGCAGAACATATTCAAGAGTAACAAAGATACTTCTGGCGACACACTGCAGCCATGGGAAATTGGAATGCAAGTCATGCCATATCTACTGACAGCTCATAAAGTACTCCACAGCAGAGCAAAAGATGTGTTTTCTATGCCTGAAGATCATGTAGCTTGGTCTGGGTTTTACTAAATAGTACTGAACTTTTGGCTGTTTATTCCCAACTCTGTGATGTAAGCTGGCCTCCCTGGAAGCCAGACTCCAAGTGTGGCAACCATTCTGTACACATACTATGCATGGAAAGAGTTACCTAGTAATAAAAAACATATGAAGCTCTGAGATCAGTTCCCCTTTCTCACTCCCCAGGTGTTTCTTCGTGGTTGTGATTTGTGCACAAGCCTATAGAAAATACTGCATATACAAGCCAAGATACACAAAGACTTTCAGGCTCCCAATCTCTATTTAAGCATCTAACTTTTGGTTCCTAAAAAAGAATGGGGAACCTAATTACATTTGTAGATCTGGCCTGAAGGATCTAATTTGAATGTTAGAAGGGGAATGAGGTTTCATATTGCTGCTCACTGGCCAACAAGCACCCTTAACTTTCATCCCAAATGGTTTCTGGAAACACTTGACATTCAACTAGCTTTGGCTGCATTCATTTGTTTCATGTATAATTAACATCTTAACACTCACAAAACTGACCATTAGTTTTGCATCCCCTGTATTTCAGAACCTCTCGTATCCCAAGATACTCTCTAAAATATTTCATCCAACAACCTTATCAAAGAATTCCTTTTCTTAAGCTTTCTCTTACAGTCTACATTTTTTCTTTTGCAAAACAAAACAAACACAGACACAAGATTTTTAACTGGTGGTGCGCTTTGGCCTTATTCCATTGACAACAGTATAGTTACACTGTTAAGAACCAGTTTAGGATTAAAACCATTCAACACACATACACATTCTTTTCTGAAGTAAGTGAGTACCTGCACCAGAAACTGATCTGAGAATTAAGACTATTTGCAATGTTTTGGAAATTCTGGCAAAAAGTCCTTACTGAGATCTTTACTTTAATTGGAGCTTTATTAAACTATTTTTCATGTTTTTTCTTTTGATACCAACATACTCACTGACACTTGCAATTCCTTCTCCCTTCATGTCACAAGCAACTTTTACAAGAGTGTTATTCAGTCCTCCAATATGTGTAACATCATTCATTTTAATAAAAATGTCATATAGACCCAGTACCCTTACAGGCTCCTATAAGAACTGTCTCCCTATTTTGATAGCGAGCAAGGTATAGTTATTTCTTCAGCTCTGTGTATACATAGTTTAATTCCTTACTTTGATTATGGAAAAGTCAGATGCACCCAGCACTTCCTAAAATCACAGTGTATCATCTCATCTACTTCTTCCTTATAGCAACCCCAGGCACCGATACAGGCTCAGGGAAGAGTGGCTGGAAAGCTGTTCAGCAGAAAGGGACTTGGGGGTGCAGGGTGACAGCCGGATGGATAGGAGCCAACAGTTTGCTCAGGTGGCCAAGAAGGCAAATGGTATCTTGACCTGCATCAAGAACAGTGTGGCCAGCAGGACCAGGGCAGTGATTGTCCCATTGTACTCGGCACTGGTCAGGCTGCATCTTGAGTGCCGTGTTTAATTTTGGGCTCCTCACTTCAAAAAAGACATCGAGGGGCTGGAGCGTGTCCAGAGAAGAGCAGCAAAGCTGGTGAAGGGACTGGAAAATATGTCTTAAGGGGAATGACTGAGGGAGCTGAAGTTGTTCAGTCTGGAGAAGAGGAGGCTCAGGGGGGACCTCATCACTCTCTACAACTGCCTGAAAGGAGGTTGTGGTGAGATGAGGGTCAGTCCCTTCTGCTGTGCCCATGGTGAAAGAACGAGAGGAAATGGCTTTAAATTGCAGCAGGGGAAATTCAGATTGGACATTAGGAAAATTTTTTTCACTGTAAGGGTGATTAAGTATTGGAATAGGTTGCCCAGGGAGGTGGTGGAGTCACCATCCCTGGAGGTGTTCAAGAGTCATCTGGATGTGGCACTGGGTGATATGGGTTAGTGGTGATGTAGGTAGGTGGTTGGACTGGGTGATCTTGAAGGTCTCTTCCAACTTCGATGATTCTGTAACTCTAATATGTCCTGGCATTTTCTAGGAGGCAAATTTAAGCTAAGCAGCCGGTGAGATGGACAACGTTTTTGTCCTTTTCTAGTTTCTATTCCCCATAAATTCTCAGAATAATTCCTGATCTTTCACAAATTGCTTTTGCCAGAGCTTTGAATAGTTTGAGATTAATTGTACTCATCTCTGCTGATTTGAACACACATATCACATATATATACCTTAGACTGATCTTTATTTTGGTTTGTTTTCTTACCTTTTCATCAAAATTTCCTTTATCATCTTCTTTTAATTTACTTATTTATTTTTCTTGATACTTTTTATACCCTCCTTTTTAAAATTTGTATTTTACCTTAGTTATTGTTCCTTTTATTCCTACAGATTTATACCATTTTCTACATTCATACTTATTTTTTATTTCTACTGTACAACCAATTACTTTATCACTTCCTTGTCCTCAAAGACCTCTTAATGCACTCAGTTTTATCTCTTCTGGCATTTCTTAGCTCAGTTTTGGAACTTATTTCCTATTTTATTTTCCTTTGAAACCATGGACCAAATTTTACTGCCTTTTAGATTAACTGGAGTTTTCCTTGTTGATTTCAGAGAGCAGGAGGAGATATTTATTTGTCCCTTGTCTTTACACATGTATGTAGCATGTATGCCTGCCCACAGGACCTGAGCTCACTTTGGGGGGAAGAGCAGCCTTTTGTGTCCAGGGATCTTGGCTGGCACACAGCCTTGGATAACCCAGACTACCACAGCCACTGCCAGAACTATGTGCCAACGTCTCAAAAGACTTTTGTTCACACACTGCCTTAGAGTAGCCTTAGGTTTCATTAGTGCTGGCCTAGGTCACCAGCAAATAGCTGGGCCCTGTGTTTAATACCTTTCTTCTGTAGACTACTACGTTGCAGTAGAAAACTTACCTGACAGATACAAGAGTTAATCAGAAAGGTGAAAAGAAGTCACAAATTCATTCAAAATAGAATTTCATAGCATAACATTTTGAGTGCCAGCACATTTCGACCATTATATGGCTACATAAAAGCTTGTAAGACACAATTGTCCATAAGTACTTTGGAAGATAACTATATCCCTCTTCACCAGTTCAATGGCATTCTATGAAAAGATTAGTGTTTGCAAAGGTTACATAAAAGGTGCACGCCTACCAGTTCTGTGCGCTGTACTTGTATGTATGTGTAAGAGATGCAAGATACTTCAAAGAAGTGATTTAGATTCCAATCCTAACAATCAAGCATGAGAGTGCTGCCTCTTAAAACACTTGGTGGATCAAGGCCATCATGAAAAAAAAATCTCATTCTTGAGACACCTAAAAAGCTTAGAAAAAAATCTAACACAGAATTTTATCATTTTAAATTGACATGTTTTACTACCTATATTTCTTTCTATTGCTTGTAACTAGATGTCCACCATAAAGGAAGAAAAAAAAAAGAAATAGTAAGAAAAGGATTCTTCCAATTTTTATTTATTTTTTCAATTATTATTTATTTGTATTATTGTAGTGCTTTAGTAATCCCTCTGTTCTATGATCAGTATCTCATGACTGACACTGCACAAACAGAGAAGCAGAAGGCAGCCCCATCCTCAGAAAATTCTTGGAAGCAGTGTTTCTCTGCTTCTTATAATCTAGTGCAATAAAATGCATAGAAATATCAGATATCTTAGAAAGATGTATCATCTGTCTGGTCTTCAGCAAGGTAAAGTCAGAGGAAAAGATTTATTAAGTTGTGCCTTCTAGAACAGGAGGTTCTGAACACTGTCACAAGAGGAGTATCTTAGAGATTGCTCTGCAAAAACTAATGAGAGAGTCAAAATCCCTGCAATTCTGATTAAAAAGGACAGTAGCTTCCTACTGACTATAGCAGCTGTTTGCCTCACTTGCTCCCACCAACCACACAAAAAAATGGCTGACAAAAGGATGAGAGCCACTCTCCTCACTTCTAAAGCATCTAAAAGACCCAACTCAAGATGAGACATACCTAGGCTGCCCTTCTAGCTGATGGATGGGAAGCTCAGTGCAGTGTCTGGGGTGGATTGACCAAAGGAAGCAGTTTTGCCCTCCTGTGTGTAGGCAAGGGGATCCTGGGCAAAGGGCTCCCCTGGACTGCCCCAGTCTGGGGCTAAGCAGTGCTTAGGAGCCTGGGTGCTCCTGATGCCTGCCCAGAACAAATCCAGCATTTAGCCAAGATTTGCTATGCTATTTTCAAGGCAGGAAGCCAAGCCAAGGGTTTGAATCAGACATGTTCAATGTTCTGTGTTTCTAATTAAAGCTTGAAGTTTTTTATGTTTTGTTTCCAGTGTTTATTTTTAGCCAGATGATGGCTCCTTTTATTATTAGAGAAGATAATTTTGATTAATATTTTTTTATTCTGAGAACAAGTACAAAAGGAGGTTTTAGTGGATCTTTGTGTTCTCAGTCAGCGTGGGAGACAGTCAGGGCATACTGCTCTTCTCCACAAATAATTTTCAGTATCACCAAATGTTGGCCAACATGAAGGGGAGGGAAGAGGGACATTTACAGTAACTAGTGTGAGTTTTCCCAGGTTAAATATAAGGGTCTAGCCCTGGTATTTTAAAGCCAAAAAAACTTCTGTTACATACAGAGAAGTCCAAAGATCCAACCAAGTACACTTGGGATACTTTTATCTCATGATCCATGAAAACTTGTCAAAGATTTTGCTAATTTTAGGCATGAAGTTGGTCTAACCTGTTAAGATCAATCAGATTTTTTCCATTGACTTCAGTGGGAGACGAGTCCACATACTATTTCCCAGAATTAGCTACTGTATCCTCATGATTTTCCAAAGCATGTTTTCAAATATTTTAGTTCATTAAAATAAATTAACAGAATCTAAAATTCCTTGCTAGATGCAATGGTGTCAATCAAAGGTGATTCATAGCTACTACTACTTGGGAGCTGCCTCTATTACTTTTCATTCTGAAAATCCCTTTGGTCCATTTTCATATTGCTTGACAGTTCAGAAGTTGTTTCTGATGCATTGGTGATGATTACACAAGCTCATGGTGCTCTGCCTGGCTCCCTGTGAGCTGATTTGCTATTTCTGACTCCTGCAGTGTTTTATTATCCATTGTTCTGCATTGAATCTCTGATTTCTGAGCTATTTATCAACCTGTAAATGCACTTGCAAAGATTTTAATCACTTCTGTATATTCTCAATGCTGTTGTTTCACCAACAGTGCCTGTTTCATGTCTTTATTCTTTTGTTACAATTATGAAATAAAGGCCTAGTTTTGAAAATTATCTGCATGGGTACAAGTCTCTTCTAATTATGGAGGGTCACTGAAACAGCACAGCTGTCTTCCTAGAACAACCTACAGAACAACCATGCAAAATGCAAAATGTAAAAATGGAAGGCAGTACTTTAGAGGGTGTACCAGTTTTGTAAGCATATAACTTTTTTCTGTCATTTGTTTCGAACACCCTCAAACATGCAATTAAACTCTCAAGCATACAATTAAATTATTAGACACTTGAATTTGCTTTTGAAATTATGCTTATTAGTCTATTTCATTTACATACATAATTGTTTTAAATCAATTCATTAAATTCTTTGTTGTACATGGCTAACATTAATTTTAATCTGCAGCTTATCCACATCTGAATCAGTATCAAATAATTTTTGCTTGCATTATCTGTCTATGGAAAGAGAACATTCTTTTTTATTACATCATTAAGGTAAGATGGGAGATGAAGGACTCCAGAAGTTTTGGCTAATGAAAACACTACAATGGGAAGGTAAAATGTTAAAATATTTATGGTACAATCCTTTAGAAGTATCCCTATGAACAGTCCCTCATATAGATAAACTGTATTCAACCTTTTTTGAGGTTTCAGTCTGTCAGTAATGCTTATGATTTCCAGAAAGGTTGCGTTTTTTTTCTGAGGCAGTGGTGAGAATACAAACATAAAGCCAGATACTCGTGAGCTTGGATACACTACTAAGTGAAATCCCTTTCTAGTTTATCAAGATGCTCCCGTAATTTACATTTATATTTATGAGTAAAGAACTCATCATTAACTTAATCTTCAATTATTGCACTGTCTTACACTATAACATATTCAAGACTTTTATTCCACCTTCACGGAAAAGGTGGTGCATTTTCAAGGTTCTAACCATTGACCGCACACACTTTTTATATTATTATATTCCAGTTGCAGTTTCTTTCCACCTTGAAAATTATTATCCAGACAAATGATTTTTCCACTTTCAATGGTGTAATAACAAACAATCACTGGTATATTTTTATATTTCTGCAGGTTGAATCATTAGTGAATATGGAGAAAAACATGCCTTTTTCAGTTAGTCACTGTCTTTATGTTTGAAAAGACTTACTATATTGTTGACTACACACAGCTTTTCTCTTACAAAGATGTATTATTTTTCTGTGAGGCAACTTCAGAAAATAGAACTGGTTTAAGTTGATGTCATTAAATTATAACATGTATGGTTTTTTGCTTTTAAAACAGTCATCATGTTTTTCTATACTTTTACATTTCTTCTAAAAAAGAATTCTGTTTATTTCTTAGCAACTATGTTGGAATTCCTATTATAATTTCATCATGTATTGTTGGGGAAGGACAATGGCATGTAATGAACCAGCTACTTGATAGCCTTGTGGGTTAATCACACAGCCATATATTAGAGGTCATCTCGAGGGGCAGGAACCAGAGGCATCATCATCTGTTTCCAGTCGGACACCGGAATTCACCCGGGTATGCTTCTGGTCACGTGACCAGTACACTACCAGGAAGAGCAAGGACCAATGAGGAGTGCTGATACATGGACCAATAGCAGTGTGTCTAACACCATGCCTGCCCCACGTACGGGGGATGCGAACCAATCGGACTGTACATTCTCAGCGCCTGGTACGAATGTATAAAAGAGATAGAAAGTAAATAAAGTACGACTTTGCTGGCTTCATATTGGAGTAGTGAAGTCCCAACTTTCCCCCGCAATGTATGATTAAAAAACTTTTTTGCTTTAGCTACAGTAAATCTTGTGGCACTTATTGTGCTCTTTCCTGAGTAATTAAAAATTTCTTGAGTAATTAAAATACAGAAATTAATATTAATGAGTCAGCTTTTATTTATTCTAAATAGTTTGTCTACTCTGTATGCCATGCATGTTGGGATTATACACCAAGACATTTGCCTATGCACACACACTGTTTATCCAGAAAAAAAAAAAAAAAAAAAAGAGATAGAGAAAAAACAATCTTCGAACAATTGAAGCCTTGGCATATCCTAGATGCAGTTCATTTAGAAAGATTGAAGCTATTTTCCAAATGCATTTTCCACTTATCCTTTTGCATTTTAACAGTGTTTGAAATCTATGCTATGCAAATTGTTAGAGTCGTGGGAAACTTTGAATTTAAATGTGATGCATAGATGCAAACATGTATTGCTTGAGCTCACTTACTCATGCCTTTCTTTTCAGACAGGACCTGGAAAAGCGAAGACACCTTTAGCAAAGAGGTTTTAAATTTAATCACTCATCAAATCTCCCCTTGAGAAGCAAATACATTAATCACTACCAGTCCTTGGTTCTTTTCCTCACTTTTAACAAATACAAAAGAAACACAGTCTTCAAGCAGTGACCTCATGTTGAAGCTGATGGGTTTCCACTCCAATTTGTTGAGGCAGATCTTTCACTTCCTTCTGCTTCAAACTTTCAGCTTGTCCTACCTAAAGCTCAGGTAACGAAAAACTCTATAGAGTATCTCCCATTCACCTGAGAAGCTTTAGAAGCTTTCTTCTCTGCAGCCCCAGCAGCAGCTCAGAAAGCATGTTGCACACCCCAATCCTGCATGCTACTCATCAAAACTTTCCAATAAACATAGCAGCATTCATAGGTAGCAAACATTAGCCGTTTACAGAGTTGTTAATGAAATGTGTCCAGAAATGTTCTCTCATGCTCTTGACCTGAGTAATATGTATAAAATTAAAGATCTGGGTTAATAAACTATTTTTTAACAGGAGAAATCTAAAATTAAGCCAGATGGATGATTTCCTATTTCAGTGACAAGGAGTTCCTATTAACAAGACAGTGAAATATTCTGACAACCCAAAGGAAGATGCTATTTTTTGAGGGAAGGAGCTTTGGATAGGTTTTATTTAAAGACTGGATTTCTTTTGGTTAAATTCTACATTGAAAACAAAGCTCAATTAAAAGTTTTGTTATTTAGTGTCTCTGCAAAGCACTGGTTTGTTGACTCAGCCTTTCTTTTATTCTGGCAACTAAAGAATGAATATCGTGATATCGCTTTGAAATAAAGAATGGATGGTCTTCCTGTCTGGATGTACTGATATTTTGGCCTTTACACAACCAACAGCAGCCATAACAACGAAAAAGGTCAAGCAAGATATTGTATTCACCTTATCCAGCTTGTTTCAGACTCAGGTCTAAACCCACTAAACACCCCTGCAGCATAACTTTCTGACTAAAATGCACCTACAAATCCGTGATCTACAGACTCAGACTCACTCCGCTTTCTACAACAGAAGCTTTGTACCTTCGCTCAGCTGTAGCTCTTTAATCATGTCCTTTTTTTAAAAAAAAAAAAAAAAAGTTAAATTCAAAAGCAATAAAACACAAATTAAATAAAACTAAATTTTATACTACACTGTTTGCCTGGCAAATCTTCTAAAAGAAATATTTGAAAGTTTACCAAATAGATCAAGTAATGATATTTTCCAGACTCTGGTTTTATCATCAAGTAGTTTAAGCAATGATAGATGGCTTTTGGCCATTATTGGTCAGATAAGTACCAGTCAAAGGACTGGAATACTGTGGTGATGGTGCTGTTATTGCTGTTGTTGTTTTAATTCTAGTCTAAGTTGATCTGTGTATCTTAAGATGGTTTTCAGTTGTTAAAAAACTGCTCCATTTGTCTTCATTCTACTGGTAAAAACAGATGGGTCCAATTCTTCTCCTAAACACAAAGGAATTGAAGACTGTATTTGAGAGCAAAAAGAAACCCACGTGTCATTGCAAATTACCTTATACATTCCTTGACATTTAAGAATACACATTTTCTATTTTTTCATAAAAATATTCCAAAAACTGCATTAGACATTTTAAAGTTGCAGATGTGCCAAAAAAAGAGGCTAGGACTTAGTGTGTGTCCTTTGCACACACGGCATAAGATTTCCCTTTGAATTTTCCCAGGTCTCACATTAAAAAATAGAATAAGCTGTGATGATACTCAATATTTATAACAGACATTACTGATACTTGACAATCCTCCACAGAATACATATATGATGTTGCTTTTTTCCAGAAACTTTGGTATTCATACTACATTTATTTAATTAGTAATTAATTATAAGAACAGGATGATACTAGTATGCAAGTTCTCATCCTGCTGCAAAAAGAGCAAATGCCCTGGATGTGATTCCAAATATACCTCTCTCTTGGGCTTCTCTTGTATTAGCTTAAATTACAATGAACCATAATAGTGTGTATTTTCTCTAGAACTTGGCTGTACTTCAGGTCTCCAATGGTTCCTTCTCTTTTCTTTTTCCCTGCCTATTAGTGATACTGAAGTCCCTTTACTGTGGCACTGAAGTCAAGCATCAGTGAAGAGTTAATTTTGCTTTGAAGCAAGAACCTCTAAGCAAAGGCTCCATAAACTAATATATTCTTGAGGTTCCTGCTCCTTCTACAATACATGACAAACAAGACACAAAAACAGATCATTGCATTTAAGTCAACAGTTGTCACTTATACATGGTCTGTGTTCTGATAGTTGTCTGTTTAAACTCAGAAAGATGACATCATGCTAGATTTTTGTAGTGCTGAATTCAAATTCAGATTCTAGTCCTGTTTTGGTTTCATACCATCCTACGTGTATTCCAGAAATAGTATTTTCACATCCATTTTCTAGTCTATTGATGGTGAATATTGATACTAAATAAGAAGAAATGATCCTTCTGGGATCCAACAAGGGTATGTACAAAGAGTAATTTGCTGTGTTCTAGCATCTTCAGTTGTTGGCAGGAGCAAGTCTCCAGATCGATGATTACAACGAGCTATTACCATGTATGTCATAGTATTTCCAAGAACCTCTTCCACTTGAAGGAGATTGTTTTGAAGGAGCTATTATTTGGTGCATTTGGGAGCCAAACTAATTAACTGCCTTAGTATTCAAACTTAATTTTCAACAATCTGAACTCATATTTATAAGAGAGAGACTTTTTAACTAGTATTGCAATGCCACTCCCTGGAAACATTAACTCATCCCTGCAGATTAAATGTTCTAAAATATAAAACCTATTGTAGCAGATGCTCAACTGCAACATTATTCTTTCTTGGGGTGGAAAAAGGCAAAAGCATTATTACTTTATCTTTTTTAGAGAGTGAGTAAACAATAAATTTTAGAAAATTCTTTCTTTCTGTTCAGAAAACAATTATTCTTGGAACAAAAAAAGGGGGAAAAAGGAAAAGGCAAAAGCAGAGGAAGAGGAAGAAGAAGAGAAAAATAAGAAAAAGGAGAAAGAGAAATTGACTTTCCTTCATTAAATAGAACTTGATCTTAAGTGTATGGGCAAAATTCTGGTTATCTTTAAAAAAAAATAATAAATCCAGGCACAAATGAGCTAATGCTCATAGCACCCTTCAAAAATTATATTCTTGCTGAAATATTCTCTGTCAAATTGACTGCATTATTTCTGTTCTTCATTTGCTGTCCCTTCGATGTCTAGGAAAACTGTTGTATTATTCCATGAGGGTCCAAGTCGTATACAACATGGGACAAATGTATGTTTGCATTCTGTAAAAGCAATAAAAGGGATTGGATTAAGTTTTGGATCCTAATATTGTTACTATGGTAATACAGATATAATTGATTTGGATATTCTATGTATCTATTTGAAAGTAGTGTTAAATAATAGAATCTGTGGAAACTACCCCTCGATGCTAGCTAAATAATTGACAATAATCACAGAGTGTGCTTTTCTATTTCAGTTTTAGACCTTGTTATATATTCAGAATATTATGAAAAGTTATTTTACTGGGGCTCATTTAGCTTTTGAAGCACTCACAAACAGCTCAATGAAGTCAGGAAACCCAGTCCTGGCTTCAGCAGAAGGTTTCTCAGAGAAAATTCTGCAGCACCCATCCTTCCTTGGACCCTGCTCATAGAGACACCCTGGCTGGGCTGCCAGCGTCCTGCCCCATACCTGACTGCAAGATCAAACCTTTGGTAGCTCACTGCCATTGGACTCAGCCTTCACAAGTCTCAGTCTTCTAGTGCTGGAGATGAGCACTGTCATCCTTATGAGTGAGGAAAACCGAGCTGCAGGACAGTTGGTTTATTTGCAAAAGGCCACACAGCAAGTCAGTGATAGAGCAGCACAGGAGGTGGGGAGCTGCTGGCCTGCATGAGGCCACGAGCACACCGTGTTACTGTAGTGGTCCGGCCATGCGCCAGTACAAACCGAGACATTCTAAGATAAATTGGCAGTATGCGCTCTGCAAAGTTTTCCTCCATTTATTTTATTATGTAGTGAGTGATACAGCAAAATACCCTATCTTAAAAAGATATAAAATAGCCATACACATTCACTGAGGCTTTATACCATTGAATGCCAGACTGAAGAAAAGGAAGCCAGAAAAAACTGTCAAAAAAGTAACACAACAAATTAACATTTTGAAAAACAGGTCCTTCTGTCATAAGAAATCTTTATAGGAAACACGTAAGTTCATCATTTTCATGTTTAGGTCACATTTTTAAAGCATTTTCAATGCTCATAATGTATTTACATGAACGCTCAACAAAACATTTAGCTGATAGGTTGGATAGCAAAGAAAGTGATATTTTTTAAAGTCCCACACAGAGAAAGAAGAGACTGAAAGTATTTTGACATGGTCATTAGCTTGTAGGATGAAAACAATTTATTGATATTTATTCCGCGTGTTAGCCTCTGGCCCTCAGGGAGTCAATAGGACTGTTCAACTTGAAGAAAACAAGATACTAAAAAAAAAAAGAAAAAGAAGAAGTACTTAAAAAAAATTCCCCGGAAAATCTGCTTAATGTTGGCAATACTAAATCATGGGCATAGCTCTGTGGCTTGGGACTCTTGGAGCACTGTGCTAAAACTTGAAACTGGGCCTCTGGTTCCCTGGTGACAGGGTCAGTGTAATGTTACAGGAATGCTCATGTTTTTTGAACACAGGGAAGACTTCAGCAGTTGATCCCTGCTCCTTTTCTCTCCCCATTCTTCTTTCCTTTGCAGAAATGTCATGTCTTTAATTAGAATAAATGGGCTACACTAAGTATTTGAACCAAATCTGGGATGTAGCAATATTTGGATGTGCCCTCAACCACAAACTCAGCATGCCCGTGCTTCTACAATGTTGACTTTGGACTCTTGAGAACCCAAGCACAACTGAGGCACTTGGGGCAGGACAACTGGTAAGAAGAAGAAATTTGTGGGCCAAGGAGCTTGACTAAACATTGTGTTCCAAAAGACAGCTCTGTACACAAAGAATAAGGGGAGCAATATTTTATTCAAGTGGCCGAACACAAAAACAGATAGTGAGACTTCAACAGAGCAAAGGACTGATGGGTAGTTAAAGTGGGCAGGCACACTCTGACAGGCATCCTCAGAAAACCGAGACCCCAAAACCGATATGCTTAATACGATGATATCCTATAAGACTTAAACTTCCAAAGCCAATTTGAGTGTTTCAGTACTTAAATGGACTAGTGTTTCCTCAAAGGAATCCGACCTCTTTCTAAATACACAGTTTCTGTGTTTCTAAAAACAGTTTCGCAGGTCATATGTTGCCTTTCAGTTTTTATTCTCTAATTTTCACATCAATATAAAAGAAGCAGTCAACCAAAAAGCATTCAGTTCCTTCTATGGGACTTCCCCACTTCCAGGCAGGCTTTCTCCCCTAGGAGGGTCTTTTTCCTCTAAAGTTTAGACAATGAATATCTATTAACTTAATGCACTATCCTTTTTTCAACATTCGTTCAAACCACCTCAAAATGTCCCTTAGCTACAGATGAGGAAAAAGTAAACTAGTGAGCCATTAAGAAAAAAAATCAGGGGTACAACTTCAGCTTCTGATGACAGGAGTTATGAGATTTTTAATTTTGTCAAATTTAGAACAAACTCTAAAATCATGGTTATTGGAGACAGAATAGAACTCAAAACTATTGAGCCTAAATTTCCTTTTGCTTCTGGTAAAATGCAAGTTCTAGGCTGTAGCAGGTTTTTCTGTTTTGTTTTGCTCTAATTTTATTCCCCCAGTAATCCCAGAAGCAGTACAAGAATTAATTTCAAACAAGGATCTTTATTGTTTGCATAGCTCAGTATTCTGTTTAATTACAAAAACATGTTAGTTGTTTTTTAAATTTAATTTTCTTTGAGAGAGTGATGGTTCAAATTAAGGGGAAAAATGTTTTTCAAAACTCAACAGTTTTGTGAAACCTTAAACTGTTTCTTCTTCTTCTTATGTTATCTAAAGTTTTGAAAAACCTTAAATACTACCAGTTTATTTATTCTTATTTTTTAAAGGATCAAAGACCTAAATCAGTCATGGATTATGGTTAATTAAGCCCAAACAAGAAACAGTGGATGAATTTCCTAATCATACTATTACACTAATATATATTTTTTTGCATTCACTCTGTGTGAAATTGTTCTGAACATGGAGGTCAACAAATAGATTGTTAGTCACCAAAATTTCACTTACAGTTCAGGCTTGTATATTGAAAGGAATAGTGTGTAGATTCTCATTGAAGAAGACAAACACCTGTTGAGCAGAGAAGGAAGGGTTAGTTATCTTTCTTTGAGAAATAAGAATGCAAATTAAAGTGGAAACAATCTTCAAATTTAGTTCACAGTCCTGAAAGTCAGGACATGCTCAAAGTCACCAAAGATTCAGCCAAAGCTTGGCTGACACATGAAACCTAACATTCATTGGAAAAAAGACATCACAAGATGCAAGTTTATTTCTACGTGATCTATGCTGCCATTCTTTCCAGATCACTGGAGTGTTTCTCACTGCATATTAATGAAACAGCAATAAAACTCCAGAACTATCTTGAACTTTAACAGAAATTATCTGATTTGAAAATTCAGCTAAGAATATTTTATGTCCTAGTGATCTTTTAAAACATTGTAGTCTTTCAATAATGAAAAATTAACAGCAAGTTTTTACCAGCATTTTAACAGAAGAGCCAGTAAGATTTTTCTCTATTGACTGTACTAAATTCCACCTCTCCCATCTGTGGTGCATTGAAGACAAAGGGAGATATCCAAAGGATTAGACTGGCTTTTGCTTTTTGATTGTCATTCAAAAATGTTCTCTTAGGATTCAGGAAGAAATAAAATTATTTGGAAATACTGCTATGTGGGCACATAAGATCTCTGTTTTTTTACAAGAAGAGAAATGTCCAATAAAACTCAGCTACATACAAACCTAATCTGCAGAACTCCATCAAAGTCATTAAAAATCAGAGAAGGCAGAAAATTATGCAGCTGAGTGCTGCCCTGGGAATACATCTCCCATTTGGTCCGATTTTCTAATTTCAGTTTGATTTTCATATTGCCCAGTGTGTTTATATTTCCCAGAAATAAGTTGTGAACAACTTTAGAATTGTGAACAGCTAGTGAACTCTACCTGAATCTAAAGTTTAAAGTTGCCCCATTGGATGCAAGAGAAGCACCAAAAACTCCTTTAAACTATGGTGTATATAGTCCATCCTTATGCTCATTTCTACTGTGGTGTTCAAAAATATAACATTTAATAAATGGAACAGAAATAAGCTGAGGCAGATCTTGAAGGATATACAAGACAATTAATGTGATATGGATTTTGATAACCTATGTGAAGCTGACCGTATCCCAGTCAGTGATTCATTAAGCATAAATCTTTTGTACTTGAAAGTCAAATATAATAGAGGTGAAATCTCAACTCTGTTGAAGGGAGTGGGAATTTACTCTGATTTCTAGGAGCCTGGATTTTACCCTAGGCACATTTTCCCTTCTAAAAGCACACTTCACATGGAATTAATTGAATGGACAAATTATATTAATGTGGGTTTGTTGTCTGTTTCTGTCTTTAGACATTCACCACATACTGTAGACCTGAGATAGTACCAAAGAGGGACTGATTTGAACGAAAGACTTTCTTGACTTGAGAGAGTCAGTGATATAAACTCAAATCTTCTATTTGTTCATTATGAAATTCAGGAAACTGATCACTTAGATAACTTCACTGAATAATGTCCTTGCACACTTGTATTTTATTTCAGAAACAAAATTAACCTACTCTCTATAAGAGATTTTCTTGTAAGGAATACTGAGGTACTTTATTTGAAAAATATCCTAGGAATAGTTGAATAACTTATTTGGTCAGATCTGCCAATTAGTCTCACTGAAATATTTGTGAATTCTGTATTCTAGTTATTTTAACCAGAGAATTAAATATGAAGGTGGGTAATCTTTAAATAATTTATTCATTGTATGTATCTAAAATTTGAATAAGTGTTTAGCCAAGTAGCATGGAGGCATCATTTCTGCAGAGCCAATATTAGGCCCTGGGTCAGCTGGGTGCTTAACTATATGCTTTCCTGCAAAAATGTGAGATATGCCTGCCCGCAAAAATAGGAGTATTGCTGTCAACATTAGCATCAGTTCTTGTGTCTTAAATTAGACATATACCCAAACTCCTGCTGAATTCTGAGTTTTATGATTAACTATTCAAAATCCAATGTTTGAATTATGAAGTCTCTGACATGAAGAACATCCCTTCATTTCTTTTAACTGCTCAGAGCAATCTGTGAATTATTCCATGGTCTTCCATTCCCTTGGTGACCTGAGATAACCTGAATTAACTATGATGCACTATGTGGAAAAAAATCTCTCCAATCCATCCTCCCCCATTTCTCACTTTTCATTTATTGGCCAACTACCCCCTTTTTTCTTTTTTTTTTTTTTTTTTATTCTTGCCCAAATTTTCCTATTTTCAGCATATGTTTTAAGATTAAAAAACTCTTATTTGGCAGATGGTATAAACACTGTACCTCAACAGATGTTTTTAGTGTCAGTGCAAGAAACAACCACATGCTGATGCGGTTCTGCTTGGCACCACTTCTTGTCTGGAGAGACTGACACTGCATGAATATATTCATTCTACTGCTGGATTCTTTTTGTCATTTTTTTCCTCTCTCCCCACTCATGACACTGTGGCAAATTTGGTGTTTCTGTGACTTGTTCCCTCTTTGCATATGACTTCATTTTGGAAGTCGTCTAAGTCTTGTTTTTAAAGATGCCAACTGACCTGAATTTACCTTGGAGCACCTCTCCCTCTCCTTTAACTGTGTTACCAGAAATATGTTTTCAGGTTAATTTGTAGCCTTTACCAACTGTTTTCATGTGTCTCAATATCACTATTTCTCTCCAAAATGTATTGCTATGCAGGCACATGTATCAAAATAGTCAGGGCCTCAGTAAGTACTATCCACAAGTTCAACAGTTTTTTCTATTTACTCAGCTGGTCATGTTCTTGTACGAAGGAGGTTTTTTCCAAGCTGTATTTGAAACAGGGGACAGGTTATGTAAGGGCATAATAAAAATATGGCTTTTGTGAAGGCACAGTCATGATCCAAAAGAGACTCTCTTGCTAAATCTCCTTCCGTCTCCTAATCTGAATGGATTTTTCTGGCTTTCTGATGACAGGGGAAGTTCTTCTGTGCAAATTCATGCCAGATAACAGCTGAAAATGAGGACTGGAACAGTGGACAACAGTAAAAAACCATGAAGCTAAAGGCTATGAATTTAGAGTGCACGCTGACCATAAAAATCTCTGCTGGCTAAGTGTTACCAAATGGTGCCATATGAGACACCACAACATTTCTCTAAATTGCAAAAGGCCATAATTGTGGTGCTCCAGATAATCCCATGTGGTAACTGCATGTAAAAATTGACTCTTTAATGGCAATCTCTGTCCCATATATTTTCCTTTACTGCCCCTATGCCAGAAAGGGGAACACAGTTAAGTGAAGCAGATGGTGGAAGAAAAACCAGAAATCAAGTGACGAGGCACTTAATTTTCAAAGAACAAGCATGTCTGCCACATCCACAGCCTCAACATGAGGATGCTCACCTGTCTGCTGAACAGCGCTCTCTCTGGAGTTTGGAGAAGGCTTTGTCATCTGACTACCTTAGATAGCAACAGTGCTCTGCTGTTTCCTTCACTTCCAATATGCTGCCTTCCCAGCCACTCAGGGAAGACACATACTCTTTTGTGCCATCTTTGAGAAAATTGAAAACAGGAGTGTAAATCCACTCAAACTATGAGGCGAATGGGACTGTAACGAGTACTGTCCCCTTTCTAGTCAAGGCTTCTAACTGCTAAGCTACTACACCATGCACAGATCTGTAGTAATTTATTTATTTATTCATTTTTAAGAACAAGAGCTTCTCAGCAAGGCATGGATCCTTTCAAGGTCAGCATCCAGAAATGGATGCAGTGGAGGTGCTTACCTCCCCCCCCATATGCTGACTGTGAGCTTCCTGTTGGGCTTGGATACTTGTTTTAGGTACAGATACTTTGGTACTGAAGTCATCCCTTTGTAGTTCATTCCAGCAGACAACAGCAAACAATGCTTCCCAGAGGTGTGTGGTGTGTCCTCAACTTCTCCACATGGCTTCAAGGGAAATGATGCTGCTGTTTGGGAGGAGCAGTGCAGGGAGCAGATCCAAGGGGCAGCCCCATTCCTCATTTTGCTTTTCACTTGCTACAGATCACTGCTGGATTCTCTGGGCCTTCCTTCTCTCTCTTTGTGCAAGTAGCTCAAGATGTTACTTCAAAGTTAGGGTGGTGGAGCTCAGCCTGACCTTAGATAGCACTCAGTGGACTATGATATCTCTTCTGCAGCCGGCACAAACACACAAGCCTTCAGTGTCAGGGTACATGTGTCATTATTCGGCTGCTTTTCTCACAAACAAATATTTATTTTGGAGAAAGCTGGGGAAATGCAATTCTCTACTTGTGGTTTCGATTCCGTTTGTCGGCAACATGTTCTGTTAGGGAAGTGATGCACAGCGGTTTCTTTTTCAAATTTGCTTCTGGCTCAGCGAGAAGGTGGGTGGCAGGGCAGTTGGAAGTCATCAAGCACAAGAAATAATGTTTAGCAACCTTTTGTATAACTCTGCCCTCCAACCATTGCAATGGCTTCCTTTTTCTGTTCTTACTGGGGGAAAGATCCTGGGGAAAAATCCTGGGAGGTCTGGATAATCCTGAGTAAATTTGAATTTAGTTGAGAAATTCCAAATCATGAATTTATGCTCCTAAACATAGCACAGAAAAGCATCACAAAATATTTCTTATCCATTCTGCAAAAAAGGGAGCTAGCCATACAACTGGGGCAAAGTGAAGCAAGTCTCCTAAGGGCACCAGCTGAGCAGATAGAATCTTTATGGAATATTTATATCCAGGATGGAGCAGGTGTTAGATATTTCTTACCCCAATGGCAAACATAGCTGCCTTATTGCCACCAATTAAGCAAATGTCAGCATGAAAGACATATTCAGAAAAAAACTGCCTCTAGATCCCAGTAGTTGCAACTGGTTACTTGCTAATGACAAATAGTGATGATTGGTGATATTTATTCATGTGGCAGACTTTCAAAGCAAGAAGTGGAATTTAACATCCCAGGCTAATGTTTCCCCAAAAGCAGTATGATGGCCCATTCAGTGTGCTAATACTCAGTTCTAGTAGCATTTTTTGTGTGCAGATTTTGGAAAGGAAGAGACGACTTAGCAGCAAATGGAGCTTTTTTCATATATGTAATGCACAAATACATACACGCCATAAAGAAGCAAGGAGAAATACCTGCTTCCTGGCCATGTAATGTTTCCTTCTACAGTGGTTTCCCTTCTATTCCTTTCTCCAGAGGAAAAAGTGATTCCCTGTCTTCCTTGACATCCACTAGAAGAAAAGGTAAGAAATCTATATACATATTTTGAAGGAACTTTCTTACTTTTAAATAAGTTGTTCTATTTTACAGTGATTGCACACATGCATATTGACACAACGTGAGCACAGAGGAAGGCTGCATATTTACTACAGAGAGGTAATGAAAGTTCTTCATACCAATGAAGATTGTAAGAACACTGCCAAGTGCAGTACCATTCCTGAATACTTCCAGAATGGCCCAGGGTCTCATGAAAGTGAAAAGAGCTACATATGAATGCTCGGTAGATGACAGGAAAGGTGAACTTTCATAGCATTACCACCTGCTTAGCTGAAGGGCTAGTGCCATTCACTCCAATCATGGATGCAGCCATCAAAACAGGCCATGACAGCCTCTTATCTAAGTGAATACTATGCACACAGAGATGACAATATCCCCAGATTACTCAGCTGTTGACAGAAAGAGCCTCAGAAAACATCTGGAATTTCTGACCCTGTCAGAAATCAAAAATAAGAAGATAAACAAGAAATAAGGTAGACCTTTACTGGCATTCAGAGTGTGAAGGAAAGACATGAAGATAAAATGAAATTTAAGTTTCTGACTGAGATGGAATTCTGAGCCAGAAATAATGATGGGTCTCAAAAGAAACATCCCATAAAGAATGGATATGATACAGAGAAAAAGACTCTCTTACCCTCTAGGAGAAGGCAATATTCAATAATAAACACATCATCTTTGGCAGGTAAATTAGTGAGGAAGTTGCTGCAGGTTCACAGGAAGGATGGAAATGAGAGCCATTAGCACCAGTTTCAAGTCACATGGAGGAGAAAGGTCTTAGCAAATGGAAACAATCTGATCAACGCTTTCAGCAATTTGAGAATCAGGATTCAGAAGTCCATCTGCAAGAAACAGAGGCTACTGCTCATTTTGTGAGCAAATTCCCTATTGCCATGGCCCAACAGATCCAAAATAATATAGTAACTCAATTAATCAGATCTTAAAAGGCACACTAGTCTTTTCAATAACATCCAGGGTTGGCCTTGTTCCTGGAGAATGATAACAAAACAGCCACAGAAGCACAACAAGCCAACACTGATGTCTGGAAGAAGTGTAAGTATTCATCCTGAGACTCCCCACACATTTCTAGGAATGAAAACTAGGCGGTTATCACTAAAGGTTGAGGACTCTTCATGCTCTAACTCTCCGAAGTCTATCAAAAGATCCAGCAGCAACCCAGAAATGCATTGTCTCTGATGAAGAATGAGCTCTTTCCAGCTTCCAACAGACTTTCTGCCCACCCATGGATATTTGCTTTTATTGCCTCTCATAAAATGCACATTTTATTCAAAGAAGATCAACAAAGAAACTTCTGCTGGTACTGAAATCTTGGTTTGGATCTCAGGGCTAATGAGGGAAATGTGCTCCTCACACCTCAACTTCACACAGCTGGTGCTGGAGATAGATTCCAAAAGGGTTGAGGACACTCACAGTGTCAGTGATGAAGAGACTGTGTTGGTGTCATGTCTCAACAATCGTGACAACCAAGAGATTCCCAGAGGAATGGTCATCAACAAGAGGTTCAATAGACTGCTTTCAAACACTTGGCACCATGGATATAGATCATGTTGCTTGCTCTGGACTTGCTACTACGAGATTGACACAGCTAACTTCTTTGGACCCCAGAGATCTGCTGGAAAAAAAGCCATAGAATATCACAAGTACCATATTTTCTTGGAATCCTTTTCCTGGCAGCTTTAATGGGCACCTGGAGTCTAGGGTTAATGGCCTAAAAAACAAGGAAGAGTGTTAGAAAGATTTTCAGGGTATAGGAACATCCTCTAAAGCACTTGCACATTTTGGTGCGTGAGATCTTAATTAGTGTTGAAGAAGAACAGCACAATCTGACCTAGCACATCTGGTTTCTGAATACCCAAACAAGGTCAAAGCAGGACCACTGATAGAAATATTTCTGAAGGTTAGGTTCTCCCCTCTTGTAACCTTGAAACGTGAAAGATGAACTCTTTAGGTCTGGAATATGCCTTTTTCCTAAAGAATAAGGCATCTTGCCCACCAATAAGTGGAAGCCGGAAGGAATCCAGTCACCTTCCTGGGAAGGTTCAAATACAAAATGGAGAGATAAACACGCAGAAGCTATACACAACTCTCCAAAGGCAATGAAAGAAAGAACTGTTCAGGGTTTACCAAAGAAAGCCTAACCTAAGATAACACGCTATTGAGAGATGTAAAGCAAAGAAGTCCAACTCAATCGTGTCATTGAGAAGGGAAACAATATAAGGCATGTCTCATTGTACATACCTGCACAAATCAGAGATCTCATGCACTAAAGCTGCTGAAGCAATAAAATAGTTGGTCTCAAGTGACAGGGTTTATATATACCCACTGTGTGAATGTATATGTTGATTATCACTTAAAGCCAGGAGATAATCTTATCCATCTATTCTTACATAGATCATACTTTCTGAATATATTTAAAACTAAAAAATCTTCACTGGTGGAAATTGTAATTCTTCATTACAACGGTGTTACAAAAGAATCAGATCTGGCCTTCATCTTAAACTGACAAGAGAAATTTTAATATTCACCCTTATAAAAAGAGCAAGCAATGGCTTTGTAAATTCAAAGAGTCTTAGTTTATACTACTGTGACTTGGAAACCTATTTTTTTAATAATATTGGAGGTTATGATCTTCCCAATTTTGAAGCACTTGTTTATAGTTTTGTGTTTAATAACCAAGTGCATCAAATATTTTCTGCTTTAAATTTACCAGTTCTTGGATCTTCACCAAACTCTCTGCAGAGTGCTGCTCCAGGAAAACACTATCCTAGCTCTGATGACAGCTTAAATTGCCTTATATTTTTAAAGCATTAATAATTTGCAATATTAGAAATACACTAAAAAGAAGTGATTAACTATATCATGAAGCAAAGTCTGAGATAGGCATTAATTTCTATTGTCAAGCTAATCCCAGATTTGTCTTTCATCTTTACTTCTCTTCTTTATCATCTGCTTTTATTTTAGATTTCTGGTATATACCCAACAGAAGTGGTTTTGATGCATGCATTGTGAAGCCATTCCCAGAGTGACTGATAAACACCAACCCATATAGATGAAGTTATGACACTGGACTGTGGTTACCCTATTCAACCTTGGATGTACTAAAATTAGGCACATGCATTCTCATTTAGCCACTTCAGTCATTCACATCACTAAAAAGAAGGCCGCTTGTTTATGTGCCTTCAGTTAAGTGACTAAATTGAGACACCATGTGGCATGCATATTGCAAAATAATAAGAGCTTGTTCCTCTCATAGGCTCCCATGAAAGTCAATGGGAGTTTAGCCATGCAATTCAAAGGGCACAGGCTGCACTCAACTCACTGATTGTGTAATAGATTTTATTTTGATGTTAAGTTTTTGGTACTTTTTTGCAGTAAAAAAGATTGAAAACACAAGTTAATAAATCTTCTAATTAAACCACTTACCAATATTACAACATTAGTGTTGGGATAAAAACAAGCAAAAAAGAAAGGCAATTATAAAAGCGGAAAAGAAACATAGACAAAGGCAGAAAAAGGGACAAGTAGGTGGACTCTGTCTTTGGCTGTCCGTTTGGCTCCTTCACTACCTCCAAGGAGTCCTTGGGGGAACCAGGCTAGGCGGCAGATTTCAAAGGTGTTGACAAGCCTGGCAGACCAGTGATTTCAATTCACCCCTCAGCAACAATGCCAGGCAGCTGTAAATGACTCTAACATTCTCTGCTTCATCATGGTTCCAAGGTTAGGGATAGGTTTTTGCTTTCAGTCCAGTATGGACTCTCTGTTAAGAGGCTCAAGCTTGCTTAGACAGTGAATGCTTTTAGTCTACAAGCCACAAGCCTACTTTCTTTTGCCAAGATAAAAGGGGCCAAAATCTTTTAAAAGATGGAAAAGCACTTCAGGAAGTATATAAGAGAAGTGTAAAAGGGACCCCTCTCAACCACTTTTTCAAAGGGATGTGTGTTCTGAAATCCCTTCAATAGTTTGGAAGACTTCCATCATTAATTTAGAAGCATGTTACAAATTTTGTTCTTGTGCAGAGGATTACAGTACCATTCAATGTTGCACGAAAACTATAATATATTATTTAGATTTTTAACAAGTGGGCATGTTTTCTGAAATGACTCCTTTGCAGATTGGACAGGCCTTTTCCAATAAGCCAAAAATGGTCTATCCTTTTGCTACCTGAGCTCAGCATCAGCCTATGAACAGAATCAGCAGTAGGACAGTATCTGTGGCAACATCACGGATGCCAATGGACAGGACCTGTGTCTCCAACCCAGTAAGAGACTATAAGGCACTCACATAGCCATACTACTTTAGATGACTTCTGGGGTGACCAGAAACACTGAACACTCCAGCTTCCTTTTTTCTTATCATCTGGCTGCACAGGGTTACTAAGCTTTGGTTTGTAGTCTGAGGAAGCAGAAGGGGTAAAAATGACTGAAAAACAGAATACATTTTTTTATATCTTCATACATTTTAAAAGAAGGGGGGAGGAGGTCCACCTGCATTTTTACCATTGCAAGCCTGCAAAAGGAAAGCCTGCAAAAGGCTTTGGCTCAAACGCAAAAACTTTTAATTTCTTGTTGTGATTATTACACACTTCAGTCTGAACCACTGAAATAAATGTAATTTCTTGGTAATTTCAGGTCTGTTTTACAGCTGTGAGCCAATGCACAAAGCATATGGTTTCTGTTGCAATACAAGTTAGAACTGCTTAATGAACATCGTCTTAGAAGATCACTTCTTTTATGCATAATTTATTATGTCTTCATCAGTGAAACCAACTCAAAGCACAAATGCAAAGCAAATACATTGGGGTTGAAGCTACAGCTACAACAGAATACACAATGGTAAATATGTAAAGCATTTTATCATTCTTCAGTAGTTCTGATGGAAGCCTTCAAAAATTTGAAAAAGAGACTACTATAAACAAATATTGCCTTCTTTCAGCAGACTTTACAAAGTTAGCTGGGCAATTAAGCTAGTTTCAACTAATTTTTAGTTATAAAACCCAACCCTAAAGCATCTTCCCTTCTAGTCTTGTTCTTCCATCCATCAAAATGGATGTTTATGTCAGTACCTCAGGGTAAAAAAAAACTTATCACTCTGGACAATATCAAGAGAATTAAAAAATTTATAGTACTCTTATTCACTGCCACTTTTCTGTTTTCCCAGCAGGTGCCAATAACAAAAACTGCATCCAATAATTCTAACACAATGTGTTCGGAAACACATGTGGCTGACTGACAAGAAGAAATATTTTTTTTATCTTATTCTTTCTTTCATGGCCTAAATTATTAACTTGCAATATGCCACATACAACACAGTTAGAGCATAAACATATCTCTGGATATAACATTTACAAACTGCTGCCAAACTGGTCACTTAAAGTTGTTTATCGTCCCACTGTTTAATCTGAGTTACAAAGAAACAGAGGAGTTTCTGTGTACATACAAACATAGTGGGGGGAGAATAGTATTAACGGAGTATTTCTTAGCTTTCCTAGTTATGTTTCTTGTGTTTGTCTAAGCAGCTTCTTGCCAACCTTAAAATTCATTAACACAGGAAATACTGAGCCCATTGGCTGCAACACCTTCACTGTACAAATCAGATTACTACTATCTGCGACATGCTCTGGCACAAATCCAGGTTCATTCTCTTCCTCTTCAGTCTTCTTCTCCCTCGGCCTAATTACAACACCACAAAATTACCTATGGAAACAAATGCTCTGGAAAAAGTCATGTCAAGGACAGCCTCTAGTGCTGTCACTTTATGAACAGAGCCACGGCAGGAGACAACAGAATGTCACGAGGCCATGGGGGCTCTGTCTGGGTGTGGGGACATTCCCACATGGAAGAGATTATAGAATTGGAGAAGGAGGCCAAGCAATTTGTTAATCCTTCACATGATCATGTATTTTGCATATGTTGTGCAGCAACGTACCTTTCAGTTGGGACTGGTTATGTTATGCTGAAGTTTATCTTATGTAATGCTGATCAGTTAGACCACAGATGCTGAATTAAATGGGCCTTCAGGAGTTTGCCTTCTTGCACCTGAGTGATTGCAGAACCAAGAGCAAAGTGTACCAGGAGTAAAATAAATCAAGAACTGAAGAACAACAGCTAAAAAAGGGCTCTATATGGACTCTTTAACCCAAACTTTTCTTGCTTTTCTTTGCCATCTGAGCAGATTTTTGATTACTGCAGCCTTTGTCCAGGTTTTCTTGGAGTTCTGCCAGAAACAAGCGCTGGGGCATGTTTATTTCTAAGGTCAGATCCAAGACAGGGAGTAAGTTCAGCCAGCTAGCAGGCGCTAGCATCCAAGGGAGTGAAAGAGGACATGGGGAGAGTTCATAAATCCATAGCTTTAGAAACAGAAATGGATTTGTGAGTAATTGTTCCTACAGACATGCAGACTTGGAGAGGGAGGGGAAATTGATGGGTGCATAGGTGGGAAAGAATTTGAATGTAGACAGAAAAGAGGAATTCACACAGATGAGTATCCAGGACACGGTGGAAGAGAAGAAAGCTTCAAGCCATTAATCTGAGAAGTCTGGGGTTGTTTGGCAAGGAAAAACATCAAGAGTCCTGGAGTAGACTGATCAGGGGTGAGTAGGCCTTGATACAAAGAGATCAGGGATCATGTTGATCTGTACCTTTTAACAGTAAGAATAGAAAGAATAGTGCAATGAGAGAAGAGTTTGAGGGAAGTCTGAGGAATCACACTTGTCATTCAGGGGCTAACCATATTCTCAGTGCAAGACAAGACCATGCCTGGGATAAAAACATGGACAGAACATTACTGGGAGACTTACAATTGATCCTGGATAAGCGTTAAGCAAAGAAGCTCCAACATGTCATAAATCCACAAGTACTTGCCAATAGACACAATTCAGAGGTCTGTCACAATCCAAACTGGACACTGATGGTATGTGTTATTGCTATGTCTTTCATAAGCATTGTCTCATTTTTTAAGAGACCTTGCTCATGTTCATGTATATGCACACACATCGTTCATACTGTACATAGCCACTATAGCTAACATGCAGCAGCAAAGACCAGTTTGGGGTTTTTTGAGTAACCATAACTTCAGGAATGGGTGTAATTACAACACAGCAAGCTTCTCACCACCCAGACATGTTCAGCAGGGACTGTTTGATCACCAGCTTGTGCCCAAACATTGAATGCCCACTTGAATGTTTGGTCCCTATTCATCCACTTGAGCAGGTAGGTGGTAGAAGGAAAGTAGCACCTTAGCAAGAAGAGGGCTGTTTGCTTTGTGATAGGGTTTGGGTCACCTGCTTGATTTGAAGTAGTTGCTCCCAGGGGGAAAAGCTGCTGCTCAGGTTGGGGAAGGAAGCAGACAGCTTCTTTGAGGATGGAAGGGCATGTATGGCACATGTTTGTGAGAGGGTACCTGCAGCTTGGGAGAACGTGACTACTGCAGGAGGAACTGAGCAGTTGCTTGCACTGGAAGGATGAAAGGGTGTGAGACTGCTCAGTCTGTGGTGCAAAGATATGGGCCCATAGGTCTCTGTGTGGGACAGGACAGGTGTGTTGTACAGATCTGCAGGAGTTTGGGGACACATCCATCTGGTTCCTACTGAATTTTAGTTCTGTTTCTGTAGCTGAAACATCTGGATTTTAATATCAGCTCTGGTCAATTACAGCAACCTTTGAGCCCTGGCTGCTAAACATGACAGTGAGTGCTTGATGCAATCAAAAAAATGAAGTGTGTGGTTGCTATAAGCTTCATGTTCTGCCAACAGTCCATACACTGGTGTCATTTCAGCATGGTGGGTGGTGACACCCAGTGATACTTTGGGAACCTAGAGGTGTTTGAATTCAGAAAGAAATCTGTTTCTCTTCTGTTTGTTCTCTTCATTTTCAGTTAGATATAGATCTGTCTAGACAGAACAAAGTTGTATTAATAAATTAATTATTATTGTTACTATAGCTAACAAAACATTCTAAGTGCTTTAAAAATAATAAAAATAGGTCAGTTCTTATTAGCGGGAGAAAATTTCATGTCCAAGATCTGGCTGAGCTGTCCTCCTCATCCTGGCTAAGTACAGGAAGGCAGTGACCATCTTCCCACTCCTCTCTGGATATCTCCTAAGAAAGCCCTTTAGAGCTTGTAATTTATTCCTATAACATTAGGTGCAGCAAATACTAATTGCTTCCTCTTGCAGCAACTGGGCTTTCTTGTCAGTGTTCATTCTCAGGTCAATTTTGCACTACTCATTTTGTTTTGCTTCAGTTGAAAAAGCAAATGGCTGTCAGATTCCAGAACAAAGCTAACTTTGGTGAGGGATACTGGAAGCACTATGTAGGAATAAGTTTTTCTCACATGGAGCTGATAAATCAGCATTTATGTAGCCTATTTTTAGGAGTTTGTAAAAGATGCTCAACTCACACTCAGATGGCATGGTCATGAGAATTACATAAAGTTTACATCTCCATGGTGAGAGATTAGTTGTATATTCCCGTGAAATGTGTTAAATATTCAGGTTGAACATCTGATTTTTGGGAAAATTGTATCACTTTTATCACAGCACAGAAATCAAAAAGCAATAAATTTTCCTTTTTAATTGCGTAATTGTTTTCATAAAAAAAAAGAATATCCTTAAAAAGGACAGAAGAAAACTGGAAAGCAATCTGAAGCAAACTAATTTATGCCCAGATGGAACTGCAAAACCTTCATTTTCCTTCATTCTTTATTATTTCCCTAGTTCAGCCTCCTGAAGTTTATCTTGCAGTGTAAAAAACCCAAATGTATCAACCTCTAAGAAGCCGCAGGTAACAGAAATGTCAGCCAGATGAACAATTCATGCTGTATGGATTCAAATTTTCAGACAACTACCATTAGCCTTTTTTTTTTTTCTAATGGAAAATATAACGTTTACTAATTGATCCCAGTTAGAAAACTGCAATAAATAAACTGAACTGAACTGAACTGAAGAAGTTCACAGATCTGAAGAAGATCTGGTCAAAGAATCCTGATTTGAATTTCTGAGTAGTGGTGCCATTTGATCCAAATGAACTACACAGGCTTATAGAAATGTCTTGTGTAAAGAGGGCATTGTGCAGTCAGCACTTGCAGTGTTACATGTTCAAGTATTAAGTCAAAGTCAGAGATTTCAACATGAGCTTGTTGTAGGTAGTTTTGGTATTGTGTTCTGTGAGAGGGACAAAAAGACACCATTCAGACTGTCTTCGATTCACTGCTCTGGGTATTTTACAGCTCTCCCAACCCAAGTATCTCATTTAGCTACCTAACTTAGCTATGTCTGACACCTTCTGTATGTGGTTAAGAGAGACAGGTTACTCCAGCAGAAGACTGATTTAATGTATCTCAGATTTTTGGAATAAATTCCTCCCGGAGGAACCTCTCAATATCCAGTGTTCATGGTGTGTTTGGTACATATTCCCAGGTCTCTTTTGAAGGAAAGAAGTCCTTAAGAAGTTTTGAGTTGAAACAAGTGATATACTTCCTCCAAATCATTGACACTCCAAGGTACTTGAGGTTTTCTGTCTAATCTCTAATCATACCAAGTCTGGAGCAAGAGTTGGAACACTTAGCAAAAGCAGAAGGTGGTCATTTAGGCAATGACTGTAGATATGCAGACTACCCTGTCACAGATTCCTCACCTTTTCACATTCTTAAATCAAGACTGGATGCCTTTCTGAAATACAAAATCTAATAAAATCTAATTTATTTGGCTCAGTGCATGAGTAACTGGTTTAAACAATGTAAATTCTATTGTATAAGAGATTGGACCAAATGATATAATTTCCTGAGAAATGCTGATATTAAAAATAAATCTCTGAATTTCAGATCACATTCAGTGGTTTACTATGGAGGTCAACAGAGATTTGTGAGGTCTATTTGAGCAATTATTTAAATCCTGAGTATGAAAGAGAGACAAAGTTAGCAGACAGAATGCGGATTTAGAGACACAGCCATTTGTGAAAAGTCATGCTCAGCAATGACACAATTTCTTCTAGAGAAAAAACCTATGCCTTTGCAATTGTCCTGGATTCTTGCACCAAGTTGTTGTTTATTTCAAAGAAGCTGTATGGTTACATAAAGTGCTACAGAGCTGAGAAGCACCAAAACTTGGAACTGTTGAATTCTGAGCTATTGATGACACATAGTTAACAAGCCAAATACACCTGTGCAGTGAGAAACACCATGTATAAAGATCAGACTTTAAGACAGTCTTGTTTTGATAATTTTGTTATATTTTTCTTATTTAGTTTCTATAAATTCCCATAGCACTGAAGAATTGATACTGTGATGGAAATAAGACTCAAGACTTCTATTTGTCTGATGCTAATAGCTAATAACATTCCCTACCCTAAGTAAAAGTATATCAAATATTTAAGGGAATTGGCATGTTTGCAGTGACGTAGCTTATTTCAAAATTAAAGACATGCATATTTTCCAAATTCAAAAGAAAAAATAAATACAATTTCTCAAAAACACAATTTAATTAATGTCTCAGCTAGTTCAATAATTTTATGTTTATTTTTTTCAACAACACAGAATCACAGAATTGTTATGGTTAGAAGAGACCTTTGAGATCATCCAGTCCAACCATCTACCCAGAACCACCATTATAACCCCAAAACACTAAACCATATCACTCAGTGCCTCATCCAGGCGCTTCTTGAATACCCCTGGGACAGCGACTCCGCCACCTCCCTAGGCAACTTGTTCCAGTGTCTAATCACCCTAATGGTGGATTTTTTTTTTCTCATATCCAACCTGAATCTCCCCTGTTGTAACTTAAGATCATTTCCCCTCAGCCTCTCATTGTAGGCTCGGCAGAAGAGACCAACCCCCATCTCACTACAATCCCCTTTCGGGTAGTTGTAGAGAGCAATGAAGTCCCCCCTAAGTCTCCTCCAGGCTAAATAAGCCCAGCTCCCTCAGCCGTTCCTAATAAGACATATTTTCTAAACACTTAACAAGCCTCATTGCCTTTCTCTGGACACGCTCCAACACTTCAATGTCCTTTTTGAAGTGAGGGGCCCAAAACTGAACACAACACTTGAGGTGTGGCTTCACCAATGCTGAGTCCAGCAGAACAATCACTTCCCTAGTTCTGCTGGTCAAACTATTCTTTATACAAGCCAAGATGCCATTGGCCTTCTCGGCCACCTGAGCACACCGCTGGCTCATATCTAGCCAGTTGACGATCAGCACCCCTCAGTCCCTTTCTGCTGAGCAGGTCTCAAGCCACTCTGCCCCAAGCCTGTAGCAATACATAAGGTTGTTGAGGCCTAAGTGTAGAACCCAGCATTTTTCCGTATTAAATCTCCTACAGTTGTCCTCAGCCCATGGATTGAGTCTGTCAAGGTCTTTCTGTAGAGCCTTGCTACCCTCAAGCAGATCAACACTCCCACCTAACTTAGTGTCGTCTGTAAATTTACTGAGGGTGCACTCAATCTCCTCATACAGATGATCAATAAAGATACTAAACAGGGCTGGCCCTAAAACAGAGTCCTGAGGGATACCACTAGTGGCCAACTAGATTTAGCCCCATTCGCCACAACACTTTGGGCCTAGACATCCAACCAGTTTTTGACCCATCGAAGAGTATGCCTGTCCAAGCCACAAGCAGCCATTTTTTTTAGAAGAATGCTATGAGGCACAGTATCAAATGCCTTACTAAAATCTAGGTAGATGACATCTACAGGTTTTCCCTCATCAACCAGGTGGGTCACCTTGTCAAAGAAGTAAATCGGGAAACTTCTTAATGACCTCTAAATCATTTAACTAACATAGGTTGGACCCTTCCCCAGAAAACGTTCTGTCTAGATGCATTTTTATTGGAATGGGGTGTAGTCACTGCAGGAACAATAATACGCTGCCTTTTTCACTATATAGTAAATTACCATAGCAACATGAGTTGCCAAGGCGAGCAGCTCCAACGCTAGCACGATCTGCAGCAGAGCACTCCAGGGTGGTGCACAGGGGTTCCCAAACCAGGGAAACCTCCAGGGAAGCTGAGAGAGCCACCAGAATCTCACAGCTCAGAGGCCAGTGTCTGAAGAAACCTGGGTGGAGTCAAGAGCAACATCACCCAAGGCCCACACATGTATAAAAGAAACACCTTAGGGAGCACCAGCAGGGCTTCTCAGCAGGGTCGCGACAGTTCTCATGGAGGGGCGCACAGGAAGGGTATTGAGGCCAGCTTGACCAGGGAGCTATGGTATCCACCCAGCAGAAAGCCACAGCGTCTCTAAGCTATGCACCCACCACAACTGAGGCAGCTTCCCAGACGGAACTCTGATGGGAACATACAGCCACTCAGGGTGTCAGGCTGCAGGCTGTGCCCTGCTCTCATGCCACTATGGGATGGCAGCACACCTGTGAGAAGTGTGCCTGTGTAGAGGAACTCCTCTGCTGAGTGACAGAGTTCTAGGAGGAGGTCAGTAAGTTGAGGAGTATCAGGGAATGTGAGATAGAGACAGACTTCTGGAATCACACCCCTGAAACAGGCTCAACAGGCAGACAGGACTCATGATACGGAAGATTCCCTACTGTCTCTTCACCTGGCTGAACATACTGATTTAAGTGATAGGGGGAAATGGTGACAAGTTCTTGCCCAGCGCAGCAGGTGCTCCTCCTCTGTGACTATCCCACCTTCCCAGGTGCCCTGCAAAATAGCTATGAGGCTGTGCAAGTGGCACTGAGCAATAAGGAGGATGAGGGTTCATCTAGCTTGGCGGTGTCACCAAGGTTAAATCGGCCTATGCACTGTGTCAAAACAGCTATCATAAAGAAAAAAAGCAAACAGGTGATTGTCATAGGATACTCGCTTCTGAAAGGAATAGAAGGCCTGATATGCAGATAGGACCCACTTCTTAAGGAAGTTTGATGCCTCCCTGGGGCCCAGATTAAAGATGTACAAAGAAAACTTCCAACCCTGGTATGGCCCTCAGATTATTATCCATTATTAATTTTTCAGGTAGGCAGTGATGAAGTTGCAACAAGAAGTCCAAAGGCAATCAAGAGTTACTTCAGGGCCCTGGGACAACTGGTTAAGGGATCAAGAGCACAGGTAGCATTCTCTATCCTTTCAGCTGCTGGGAATGTTGAAGGAAGAAACAGGAAGAGTCATAAGATCAATACCTAGTTCCAAGCCTGGTGTCACCGGGAGAATTTTGGGTTTTTTGATCATGGGTCAGTCTACACAACACCAGGCCTGCTGGTGACAGACAGGGTGCACCTGTCTCAAAGGGGGGAAAAAATCTTCACACAGGAGTTAGCAGGGTGCATTGAAAGAGGTTTAAACTAGATTTGAAGGGGGAAAGGGTTTAAACCACGCTCACTAGTGATAAGCCTGGGGGTAACACACCAACATTTGAAAGATGTTGTGCTAGCAAGGTCCTTCAGTTTGTTATCTCATTGGACACAGGGCATGGAGATCCATGTGGCAGCAAAGACACAAGTGTTATTTATGTGTTAGAAACCACAAAAGTGCCTGAGAATGGTCATGTAGGACTTAGGGCTTCACCCCCCCAAAAAGAAGTCTCACAATGCAAGCCCCTGTTCTCAGGCTTGTCTTGATCAGACAATATCAGAAATAGTGTGGCCAGCAGGACTAGTGATCGTCCTTTTGTACTCAGCACTGGTGAGGCCACACCTCAAGTATTGTGTTCAGTTTTGGGCCCCTCACTACAAGAAAGACATTGAGATGCTGGAGCCAGTTCAAAGAGGGCAACAAAGCTGGTGAAGGGTCTAGAGCACAAGTCTTATGAGGAGTAGCTCAGAGAACTGGGGTTGTTTAGCCTGGAGAACAGGAGGCTGAGGGGAGACCTTATCTACAGCTACCTGAAAGGAGGTTGTAGAGAGGTGGGGGTCTGTCTCTTCTCCCAAGTAACAGGTGGTAGGACAAGAGGAAATGGCCTCAAAGATTTTTTCAATGAAAGCATTGTCAAGCATTGGAACAGGCTGCCCAGGGAAGTGGTTGAGTCACCAACCCTGGAGGTATTTTAAAGATGTGTAGATGTGGTGCTTAGGGACATGGTTAAGTGGTGGACTTGGCAGTGCTAGGTTAATAGCTGGACTTGATGATACTAAAGGTCTTTTCCAACCTAAACGATTCTATGATTCTAAAACTACCAGGAGAGTGTTTTCAATCAAGACACTCATTTATGTCCACAGCTGTTCTGCATTTAGTTTTTTAGTTAACAGTACTTCTATCTGTTTGTCCAGAGCTAATTCAGACTGAGAAGCTATATGTCACTCACTAAACAACAGTATAATTAAAAGTCCTGCTGCTACAGCTGGTTTGAAACATTTCAGAGCTTGGGAATTGCAGGGAATTCATTTAAAAATAAAAAGGGTGTAATCACAGCCTCCTGCACAGTTTAATGGGCGAGAGTAATTTCATGATTGCAGTTGGTTTGAATGAAGCACATTGCTCTAGTTATGTATATCGTGTATACACGCAAAGACTAGAAATTATCTATATAATCATGGTGATTTAAAATATTCCTGACTTTCATGATTATAATTAATCGGGGAACACTACTTACAAATATGAGATCATCTCATACCATGGTGTAAGATATAACTATCTTAAAGATGGACCCTAGCGACACATTCAAACTATCCATTTTTGTGTAGTGTCCAGCCTCCTGGATGGATGTAGGGAAATACACTCGTGTTTGTAGCAGTTTCTTGTTTAAACACTGAACAACTAAACCACATGTTTCATTGTTCAGCATGCCACTGCTGAGGATGCCTACACATGTTACTCTTTTCTGTGCCATACTATTCTTTCTGGAAAAGTCATTCCAGACTGATGCCAGTTTGGGTATATGAAGGCTGCAGACTTGTTCTAACTGCAGTACTAAAACAAACTGTGCTTGTGCTAATACTTTCCATACTGCATTTCAGTCCACAGTAATTTTTGCTTACTTTTGAGCAAAATTAGTTTTGTCAGTTTTTGTGTTATTAGAAGAACAGTACTTTTCCCATATAATTCTTACACAGTAATGCTTCAGATAAAGCTGAAACCAGAAACACTTAGTGCTAGCTATTTTGTAGATCACAGCGATTCAGGAAACAACCCAAGGCTGAACCTCTTCAGCTTTGTATTTCTAAACTAGAACTATTTTACATTAGCATGTTTAGACTACTAGATCTTAGAGTGATGCTTTTCGCAGAATGATTTTTGCAGGTTAGGACAAGGTGTGTTTTTTTCAAAGAAGCCTCAATTAAAAATTTTGCCATTAGGCAAATACACTTCAAAATGTATTTGTTAAGAAAACTTCGAGTTTTCTGTCTCTTTTTATCTCCCTTTTAATTAAAAGAACTCTGAGATTCAGAAAAACTGATTCTACAAAGTTCTGATTGCCTCCTGCAAAAGCAATACAAATGGAAGGTAATCATGGTCAGCTCCTGTGTAAACAGACCGACCTGCCAAATCAAGAGAAATACTAAGAAATATTGAGAGATCAAAACCATAAAAGAGCTAGTGTTTTATATTTATCAGAAACACTTTTATTTTAGCACCTAGAGTTAAACTTTGAACCTAAGAAATTAAATCAAAGTATTTCTTATATATATATATATATAAAAGATACACCTATATATACCCTGCCAGTATACAGGGTATATGGTTGAAATTGCTTCTGTTGTCCAGAAGAGGGAACACAAAGTTCCTAATAGAGGAGTATTCATTATGCATGGAAGTTATGTGAGTGATACACTAACAATATGAATGGTACATACCTCAGAATTTTGGGGTAGTTTGGGTAAGAATACGAATTGCACTGGTTCAGGCCTGTCTTTACGATATCCTTCTGAGTATTTCTCTGATCACAAGGTTTCCAACTCGATTCCTTTTTCGGTGTCACTTCAAGTTGTGCAACTTCATTTTAATCAGTTGGGAACTGCTTCATTCATCTTCTGGTAATATCACTGAAATTTGTTTCATTATTCATGTTGGAATTATATGGTTGATTCACAGAATACGTTTTGCACTCATTTTACTTTCTATAACTTTGGAAATTAAGTCCTAGATGTTGTCCAAGTCTTAAGATTTTCTTTCAGTTCACACTAACATTTCATATTTCAGTGAAGGAAATATTTCTTAGCACAAGTGAAAACACAGGATATTAATTTTGAGTATTTTTCATCTGCTTTGTCTACATCAGTTCAGGTAGCTGCTTAGCCAAATGCTTTATAAATTATTGTGTTTAATTTACAAAGAGCTCTATTCAATGAAACAGCAGAATACCCTTTTGGCTTGCCCAGCTGGATATATAACAGAGACATCTGGAAAAATGGTCTAATTCTACATTGTAAAATAATGCAGAAAAGTAAGAAGATGTTCTCCTGTTCTCCTTTGCTGACTGAGAATTATATCATGTAGGCAACTATAACCCAAAAGAACACCATTCCAGACACTAATGATGTTATTTTAATTATTTTTCTGACTGCTATTTAAGAACTCATTTCTTTTTTCAATTGTACCTGACATATCCTGTTGTTACTCTAACATTACCAGTGAATTCTCTTCTCCAAAACTGAGGAGAGCCTCTCAGGTCAATTTTCAGTTGTTCATTTTGTATTTACAGGTACAAAAAATATATCTGCTATGGGTTTGTTTCCTTTCAAGATGTCTTGGGCTAATTCTTTTCCTTATCATGGCACTACTCTGTCTGTATTTAGCTTGGTTATATTTAAATTTTGTCCTGTAACCTATTTTTCCTTAATAGAAAAAAGATGATGCACTACTAATGTGGCTAAATTTTCCATTTAAACAATTCTAACTTGGTGTGCTTCAATACTTAACATATTTGAGATTGTCTAATTTTTCACCCCCATCAAAACAAAACAGAAACATATTGGTAAAACAAGCAACTTAAAGATGACAAGCTTAGAGTCAGTATTCTACTCAGAATGTAAAGTTGACAGCTGCCTAACACTTATTCCATTTTCATAATGATGGACACTGGAAAAATGCAGTATTTTTCTCTCTGAGCCTTTCCTAATTCTCTCCAAAGCAAATAAATAAATAAATAAATAAATAAATAAATAAATATTACCTTGGTGGTTTGTGGTTTTTATACACACTCTTAGTCACACTTAATCAGAACCACTAAAAATCACCAACTCCCCAGAGCAGAGAGCCAAGATTTAATTCAGACCACACATTGCAGGCCAGACTACAGAGTATCTTTACAATAACAATATTTACTTATATTCATCAACAGATGGTAAGACAGCACAGAGAAATTCTTGAAGAAAAGTGGAATAATGGTCATACCAAATACACATTGTCAATAAAAAGCAAATCAGATATGCATAGAATATTTAATTCTTGCAGAAGTATAGCTTGGGTTTTCAAATTACATTATGGATCAGAAATTTCTTCCTTATATGTCTAACTCCCAATTAAATGTCAAGTTTACGCTATTCCTCTCTATTTCTTTGGTCAATGATTATTTACTATGCAAGATACAAATCAGAAACACAGCACTAGCATGAGATTTGAGATATGCAGCAGGAACCAGAACATTTTCTTTTTAGAGAGGTTTCCGAAGAGCTGACTTCACTGGCCATAATTACATGTGGCGATGCGTAGAAATGACAGAGAAGGACACAAATACCAAAGCATAACATAAATCCCGTAACTATTCAGCTATCGTTTTATAACCATCACTATTTTTTGGAACAGTTGCAAGACTAATATGGTTCTTACTTTGGTTCATTTCTCTCTCCCTAAAAAAAAGTATTATCCTAGATTAATTTATGATTCTGCTCTCTTTTTAAGACTGGTTCATATTGGTTTATACTCCTCAGTTACACTAATGAGCCCAGGTTCCTTCAAATCCTAGTGTATAATTTGACTCTTCAAATTGGGCTCTCACTGAACCTTCATTTTATACACGATTATCTGCCTTGAAGCAATGAAATAAAAGTTACTCTCCTGCCACACATACATACTTTCCAAGATAGTTCTAGTAAAAAAGCATTCTTTTGTAATGTAGATTACCTTGATTTCTATCAGTGTGACACAGCTCTCCCCCACTAGCAGGAAGATAGCTGTAGCCTCTACTACTCCCTCAAAAAAGGTAAAGGAATAATTCAGAAAGAATAATTATTTATGGAGCTTGGAGAGAGAAGTCTGCAAGAACCAGTGCTATATGATCCATTATTCAGGGAAAGGGCAATTTGCTCAATTAAAATATGTCAGATAACGTGAAAGCTATATCCAGGCTGCAAAAGTCACCTAGAGTTAATATATATAATACAGAAACTTTATGATCAATCGCTTGCTGAAAAATTGTCCAAGTAACACTCTCTAGTACGTGTACTTCTATCATTTTTCTATTTCAGAGCATTTCATCCATTCACAGGATCCTTTCAGTCAAAGAAGAAAGCATGCTAAAATGATGGCAGAAGACTTACTGAAACCAGGATAACTTGCTAAAAAAATTAATTTTTATGTATTTTATTTAGTGAAATATGATATATAAAACTAATTTTTTCCTTGATCAACTGTAATAGTAATCTCTTTTCACGACTCATCAGCTGACCCTAACCATGCTACTAAAAGACAATCCAGTTCTTTTGAGTCAATGTTCCTTAGGACAATTTAGTACAGATGTGGAAGGAAACCTCAGCCCAACATGAAAACAAAGACTTGTTTAATAATTATTTTAAGCATTCATGTGAAATTACAGAGCACATTTCTGTTTGTAAACAATGCAAAACTTTATTGGCAAGATACATGAATGTTTAAGTACACATTCTGTCTCTAATTCATTACTCATTCAAACTGTCAAGTGGTCCAAAATACATTTTAAAAAAGATATAACAAATGAAGACTACTGTGGTCACTTTTGCAAGTTAATGTGTGTGTTTACAGAATCACAGAATCAACTAGGTTGGAAAAGACCTTCAAGATCATCAAGTCCAACCGTCTAGGAACCATCTACCACTAAACCATGTCACTAAGGGCCTCATCCATACATTTTTTTAACACTTCCAGGGATTGTGACTCCACCACCTCACTGGGAAGCCCATTCCAATGCCTGACAACTCTTTTGGTGAAGAATTTTTTCCTAACATCCAGACTAAACCTCCTCTGGTGCAACTTGAGGCTAATACCTCTTGTCCTATGACTTGTTACTTGGGAGTAGAGATCAGCCGCCTCCTCGATCCATCCTCCTTTCAGGTAGTTGTAGAGAGTTGTAAGGTCCCCTTTGAGCCTTCTCTTATTCAGACTAAACAACCCCAGTTCCCTCAGCAATTCCTCATAAGACTTATGTTCTAGGCCATTCACCAGCTTTGTTGCCCTTCATTACCTGGCAGACCTCATTGGAGACGAAAGACTGCTGCTTGATACAGACAGTTCAGTTGCACAGTTAGCTGCAGCAGCATGGAGTTCTGGGTAGGTTAATTAAAACAAAATTTGTAGCCATGCTGTAGACATACCCTATTTAAAGTGAATTGCAAAAAAAAAAAAAGATGCAGAGCAAAAACCTGGTCTGATGTAATTACTGAACCACTGGACATCAAAAATCCAATATTGCATAAATAAACAGGAAAACTTTTTTGCTCCTTGTTTGTCTGTTCTCCTAATGCTGTGAGCAAGGAGCCTATCTCATTACGTACATTCAGACTTCTAGGCAGAACAAGTTTGGGGTTTTTTTCTTGTATTTTTTTTTCCCATCACTAGTGACTTTTCCTGACATCATTATGTTGATTAGCAATCACTGACTGAAGCTCTTCATTATTAAAATACATATTAAAAAAAGAAGTTGGTATCCACATTATCATAACATTCAAAACTTTTTTACTGTAATACAAGTGGGTGTTTCATTATATCATTTATCTGGGGTCATCCCAAGAAACTACTGCTTGTTTTAACAAACGGAGTTAACCTTGAAACTAGCAGGTGCCACCCTCAAAACAAGTAGAATGAAGCAGGTTCACCATAATTTGCAATTATGCAGTGGAACACTGTGCCCCAGGTGCAGTTGATGTGGGTTCAACAGAAAACTAGACAAGTTTATGGAAGAGGAATCCACTGAGGCAGACACCTCAACACCACATTATTATCTCTGAAAATCCCTAACCTGCAAATTGTGGACTGGGAGAATATTCTCAGGAAGTACCACTGCTGGCTCCCTTGTCCTCACATGCCTCTGTAGACACAGACTTTTACGACACTGTCAGAGACAGGGTGTAATGCTACCAACACAGCCTGTCCTACCATAAACGTTAGAGAGTATGTGTAGGTCAGTGCTGCTGGGGTCCAGTGTTTGCTTCAGTGAAAGCTCTAACAGATTGTTGACAGAAAGCAACCTTTTGAGTTTTATTGTGCACAGTTGCTGCTAAGAGAAGCTGTAAATTAGAAAATAAGCTTTCCAGGGCAGGAGACAGCTTTGTGTTACATGCTTGTATGGTGCTCACAAAGAGATCCTATGATGAAAACAGGTTTACTGGGACGGTAAGTCCCGAACTTTTCCAGTCACAGCCTCGATTAACAGGGCATCTTGACCTCTCTTTCTCTAACGTTTCTGGGATTGTGTCAAAATTCCTACTTCCTGTGCCTTTTATATTTCTGTGATTATAACCCCAAGCAGGAATCACAAACCCACTTTGAGGAATTAGTGTCCATGTCTGCTACCATAAGACACAAATATAAAACCCCAAAAAGAGTAGTTTGCTAGCAAACAGAAATAAACTTCATAGAGACTGAACCATAACTCTCTGCAGCAAAATGTCTGCAATTGTCATTGCAAAGAAACTGAAACAATAGACTAAACAAAGAGTTAACGAGAGCTTTTTCATTCTTTAAAAGAACAAGCAGTGTAGCCATAGATTCTTGCCAGTTTCTGTTGCCATTTAAATAGTACCAAAGACACAAATGCTTGGAAAAGGAAGATTGAATATGAACTAGCCTAGTTGCAACAACAGCAGTCTTATCTGTGGTGTAATAATATGAACAAACGGGGACGATAAAATCAGTTTATATCAGCAAAAATAGCAAATTGCCACAACACTTAAGTCTTCCTCCCTTTAAAAATGTCTAGTGAACAAAACATAAGGATGCTAAAAGTTATCCTTCTCCCTATTTTCTTTTGTACATCTGTTATCTTCCTGAAGCCAATTTTCTCTGAAAAGCTGATGTTTTGTTGAAGCAAATCCAGTAGCTGTACAGCTGTGCTGCTGTGCAGAACAGCAACCTATTGCTCGCCATCTTGAGAACCATGCAAAACTTGGGAAGAATAATTGTGTCTGAATTTCAGGGCATGCCATACTTTCTTCCATCTTACAGTATTCCAGAGAGCAAGGGGTAAAATACAGCAGTAATTTTATAGTACATCAGCTACTTCTGCTGTGAATGCAAGGTAGGTGCTTCCATCTTTTGTCAAGGAGAAGTAACTTTTCATTTAGCCTGCATTTTCTGCTGAGTAACAGCCTACATATGGACAACCACCATGCCATAGCTGACATATTGCAAGTTGACATTCTAGCTTAACTCATTCATATACACTCACCCTCAGAAAAAGAAAAGGGAAGGTCACTCATTTTCAACAGCAAAATGGTGCAATTTTAGACTTCTTTTTAATTTTGCATGCAAACCAGGAAAACCAGGTGACAAGCTCTTTTTAAAGTAATTTTATTACTAATCATTGTGTATATGCCAAGTATATTTGTTTTACCATCATATGGTAGAGTGTTTATATGTATCCTCAATATCCTATGCAATTAAATCTAAAAAAAAGTCACTTCCTAGCAGCCCTTCACATGGCAGATAAGTATCTTTGAGGATTTGGACCCCTAAGTTTGTATTGACCAGATTTTCTATGTATACTTTGCAGCTGTACTGGTCCAAGCAGCGCTCACTGGTGAAAAATAATAGGTGTATCAAGTGGATATTGAAAAAGCTTTGCTACTTCTACTGAATATACCTCCACTCCTCTAGAGGGAGAAGTTCTTTGTAAGTGTTTAGAAATGCAAATATGGACACTTCATTGCTACTGTTCATGGATTCTAGGAATGCAGTATCAACAGACCTATTCATAATATCTACTGGAGTGAAGACAACTATTTTTAGTTGGAATAGTTTCTGCTTTCTTACTTTCAAACAATCTCCAAGCATTGCAAACTTCCCTGACATGAAGTTTCAGTGTAATGATGTGTGAGAGCTCCTTGGGTTATCTCAGTTTCTGTTTATTAAAGAGGCCCATAGATGGCTCTTAATAATTATCCTTGTTTCATAAATGAAATGTTCTTTTCTAAAGAAAATAAAACTGTGGAGAAGAGGTATGTTCCAGTTAGTCCTAAATTAGAACCTAAGTGTTCAAAAATGCCTAACTGTTCCTGCCCTCGGGTGTCAGCAAACTCCGTAGAATACTTGTATAACTTGCTCATGCCGAGTGTTCCTTTAGGAGGTGCTGTATAAACCAGCATTACATCAGGTTTTAAGGCAGTAAGAAGGGGACCTGGTTATCGGCAAACAATGGCATACAAAGCAGGTCCATGAAATCCTATCAACAAAATTTTCCCTCATGGAACAAAGTATTCTGACTTCTAATCAGAAAATTACCAGTTCTGAAGGGCAATAAACAGGGAAAGATACTGCAGAAAATGTGTGTGAATCAGTGTGAAAATCATTTCCCCAGTGACATGCAACCCTAATGCAACCTTTCCTTCATCTGCTCTCCCCTGGGCTTTTCCCTCATTTTTCCTTGCATGCTGTTCAGTTCCATTGCAATGGAATTACTTTCTAGTTTTCTCAGATCACTCATTTATCATCTCTAGAGAAGTACTTTTTTCACTTCCACACCTCCCCTCAATCCACTTCACTAGTTCATCTTCATCATTCTTCCTTTTGACACTTATTTCTGCTTTTATTTTCTATCTTCATTTATTTTCCATTTAGCCTCTCTTTTCACAATACCAAAGAAAAGATGTTGAACCATTTTTTACAACTAAGAAGAGAGATTCCACTCTGCATCTACTGTGAATACACTGAATTTTGCATTGCTGCAGATATCTTCCCAAGCACTCACACTTCTGACATATATTTGGGTAGATGGAATCTGTCCTGCTTGGCTAGTCTTCATCCCCTACTCACAATAATTTGCCAAATAACTCCATGGTCACTTTTCTACTCCAAAGCACAGTCTTTGCCAGCAATTTGCTCACAATTTATCTGCCTCTCTTGACAGAGATAAAGGCATGAGTTTCCAGCACAGGCTTCTTGCCTTCATATGATCTTTTTAGTACCATGTTATTACTCCACAGAATGAGACATAGCTGCATACTTTGCCCTTATGCTAACAAGCTAACATCCCATCAAAAATTTCATGAGGAGCCTGGCAAACTGTTCTTGGTATTTTTCTATGTACCGCTATGTGCATCTCAACATCTGAATGGAAAGCCAGTCTTCTCCTGTGGATATCTCACCAAGGAACCTTAGACATGTAGTATTTTAAAGGTAGATACTGTCTACAAAGCAAGTTCTAGAGGAAGACGTTAGCACAAATACTTAAATAATTCCTGGGTTTTTGAAATTAAAACATGCAGATCTAGCCACATAGGCTGACTGATACAGATCCTGCTCCTACTTATAAATCAAGTGTTAGAGAACAAAGAAAAGAAATGATGAAGAGACCTACTTTTACAGTTATTTTCACCAGTGGATGTTAATTGGGGGTGAGTTTGAAGTAAATAATAGCCAGGTTGATATGCCTCATATCTTAAATTGAAAGTCCAAATTGGAGGCAAACCTTCCCATGGGCCACCTAAAGTTTTATTCAGACTGTCTTAGCAAAATGAAGCAACCAAAGACCAATCAGGTTTGAACTGCATGAAAACTGATGACAGCTAATGCAACGTAGTTGTGTTCAGAAAAATAACTATGTATGTATTTAGGTATGCACAGCATTACACCACATAAATAAATACACATGAATTTACTTACTGCAGGCCAAGATGATCTTATGTTGTTTCTAAAGAAAGCGGCAATGATAGGATTGCACCAGCAAAGAAACTGTTATGAAACTGGTGGAAGAAAAGTTGGAAAAGTCCTAGATTCCCTTCAAAACATTTATGCTTATTCTCCAGTATCTTGGACTCAAACATCTGATTAAAGAAAAGTAGAGTCTAATTAAATTTGCCTCAAGTCTGTGTCTCCCTTCAATATAGACATCTAAATATGTGTATACACATATATACAAACATGCATACCTACATAAATGGCACAACATAGAAAGCAAAAGCATAGGAGATGATAAAACCTCTAGCTTCTCTCCACCACTTTATCACAATAAGACGTTTCAATGACCATCCATCTGCCTTACCCCTTAGTTCTCCATCTGTAAAATAAGATCTTGTGTCCGTCTCAAAGGGAAGAACTCAGTGATCATTGCATTAGTAGGAGTGTTTACTAAAGCTGATCTTCACTAGGAAATGGCCATCAGGAAAAGGCCACCTGGTTTCCAGCACAAAGGAAAACTCCTAGCAATAATGTAAAGCTTCAGTAAAATATGCTAAGTAGAGGAGTATTATGAATGTTTATAGGATCTGAAGTGAGAGAGATCCAGGGATGCTTTACAAATAATTTCTTTTCAGTCACAAACTATTTTCATTCATATATTCATCACAATAAACAAAATATATTGTACAAAGAATTAAGATAAAACGTACTTCTCAGGTAGATATAGACTTGTAGTACAGCTAGGTTTGAACTTATTATAACGTAAACAGATCACTGTTACATAATGAAAGGCAAATAAGGCCCCTTTAGACTATACCTGTCTTCCTGAAGTAATCCATTGTGGTCTCAATAGAAAGTCTTTAAGCATCTTTTAAGACTTTTTTTTTACCTGTAACCTAAGTTGAATGTATATGCATTTCCTATTAATGGATATAACATCATAAGAGTATTTTTACACAATTTTTATTTTAAAGTAACATTAACAGGAGAAAAAAAATTGTTTCTTTCATATATATCTTACCTTACCAAAGTAGAAAGACAGTAGAGTTCCCAACGTTTGATACTCCATGGTTTTGAAACTACAGCCCTTAGAGATTTGTTTGGCATTAAATTAAAACCACTAACAAATTGCTAGTGGTTAAACATTGCATGAACATTTTTTCTTGCAAAATATTGGAAATAACTATTGTAGTATTACTCAACAGTTAAGCAACCTCTGTTTACAGTAAGTATTATCTTCTCGAACAACGTGTCCTGCATACGTAAATTCATTCCCTTTGGATCCAAGCTCCCAACTCCTAACCCTTGGATCACAAAAGTAAAACAAAAATGTATGAACAAGTCCTCTTGCTAACTGGTTTAATGTCCATAGATGGAGGACATTGTTTGTTTTTCAAATAAATAAACAAACAAACAAACAAGCCATGGATAAACTGAACCATGTTTACTTTTCAAATCATTCCATGCAAACAGTTCTAAAGGATACATTTCATTTAGTGAGAAACATGATTTTGTTTTGCTTGTCATATACATCTGCTAAACAAACTGTGTAGTCACTTCTCTTAGAATACTGTCCACCATACATCCCAGCATCTCTTTTCAGTCCATGAAATTTCTATTTGAGCAAAAGAGGGTTAACAGGTTCCTATTCTCTCTCCATCCATGATGGAAATACTGTACTGGAAAAAGAACTGAAAAATTTGAAGAATGTCCTCAATAAGGAATGAGTTCAGTAGTGTGATGGGATAATATAAACTCATTAAATTTCTCTCCTTTTCCTCCATATAGAACTAGATTCAGCAAGCTAAATTTTGGCTCTTCCTGGAGAGCAGGATCAAAACTAAGTTTGGTTCCATACTCTCTCCAGTATATTTCTGTAGTGGTGTAAACGGGGAGAGTCTTGACTTGTAACCTTAAGTCCATTTTCCTCATTTTCCTCTTAGGTTTTTGTAAAAATTATTTTTGTAACAATAGGTTGGAGGAAATCTTTTGGATTTAAATCTTTGCAGTTCAAATCCAGCCTTACAAAGGAGATGATACTGGCTCTACTCTGAGTTTCAGGTTCATTCCTAATGATTCTTTCCCATTTCATTCCAAACATGCCTTGTGTCCAACAAACAAAAAAGAGGAAGAGATGATGTTTTATACAGGTGTCTTTGAAATTTTTTTCTTTTTTTTTCCTCATCATTACATGTAACTTAGAATCACAGAATCACAGAATGGTTTGGGTTGGAAGAGACCTTGAAGATCATTTACTTCCAAATTCCCTTCCATAGGCAGGGACATCTCCCACTAGACCAGGTTGCTCAAAGCCCCATCCAACCTGGCCTTGAACATTGCCAGGGAGGGGGCAGCCACAGCTTCTCTGGACAACCTGTGCTGGTGTCTCATCAACCTCACAGGAAAGCATTTCTTCCTAATATCCAATCAAAATCTATTCTCTTCCAGTTTGAAACCGTTCCCCCTCATCCTATCACTCCATGCCTTTGTAAGAAGTCCCCCAGATTTCCTGTAGCCCCTTCAGGTACTGGAAGGTGCTCTAAGGTCTCCCCAGAGCCTTCTCTTCTCCAGGCTGAACAACCCAAACTCTCTCAGCCTGTCTTCACAGGAGAGGTGCTCCAGCCCCCTGATTGTCTTTGTGGCCCCCCTCTGGACTCACTCCAACTCATCAAATACAAAAGCACAAATCTTAGAGGAGATCTTGTTATTTAATTACTTCTACTGTGGTTGACAACTAACATACAGAAAAATAATTTAGATCCTACATTAATCCCAGAAGCTTAACAAAACTGGAATTTGGGAAGGACCACAACCATCTTCACTGTAAACTGAGAGAAAAGAATGTCACAACACATTTAGCACAAACTATGCCAGCAGTAGTAAAGCAGAGATGGGAGTTAGCACCTGCTTAAGAGAACAAGCATACTAATGCTGGGAGTTGGGGGAATTTCCCACTAAACTATACTATACAGAAAGTAGGTCACTTTTACTCTTTTGAGAATGAGGGAAAGAAACAAAATTCTGAATTATATATGAACCATTACATTTAATTTTCTTCATCTCCAGCAGCTCCCAGGAGCCTTGCAGATGGAAAAATCTGGATTATACGACTCTGGCAATTACCTAAGTTAATACCATACAGTTCTCTGTAACCATTTTCATTACAGCTAAGGATCTGTCAACCTTTCTATTTTACTCCCATTTACACTTCTTCCCGTACCCCTTGCCCCTGATTTAATGTTTGCCTGTAAAAGTTTAATCCAGATATAACTTGGCACACAAACATTTTACAAACAGTCTTTAGCTAAAATAAATCTTGAATATATCTGCAATTTAACTTATTTAACTCTCTTGCCAGGTGTTACTGGCAGGAAAAAGGGTCAAGTTCAAATGTCTGAGGGGTCTTCTTAAAATTAATAAATATGATTGTCTCAAGCACCTCACCCAGAAACCTGGGAAAACTAAATATCTTCCTTCCGTGACCTTAACAGCCAGTTATTTTCTATTCTGAAACATGGAGTCTATGCAGAAAACAAGCAAAACTTTATGTGGGGAAAAGGAGAACTGCAGCTTAATAACACAGCAAACAACACTGCCATCTGTAAATAGGAATAGAAATCTATCTGATAGTAGTGCTGAATTTAGGAGTCACATTTTATTGATCATCAAGTAGTAGGCTAAATGTAAAAAACTGATTACAACACTTCCATGGAACAGTAGAAACACTGGAGGTCAGCACTGAAACCAGAGGTCTAGATAAAGAACCAACCACTGCAATTTTCCTTGGGGACTAAGTGCAAATTCAGGGCAATGACCATTGTTCAGTACAGCTATGCACAAAGGATAAGAAAGGGTAAAAATATAGGCACACGTAGAGCAGGAAGCAGGGAAGTCCCAGGGACAACCGGAGAACACGTAGGATGATTTTGATAAAGAAATTAAGCAATAAAGAGAGGTTTAGAGTAGACCATTGTCTGAGGAGAGTATTAAAGCAGTCAGCCTCTCATGTTTACCTCTTACAGCATTCAGGGAAATGGGAGTTCATAAATATAGACAGAATTGCAACAAAGAATTATTACATTTCATCATCAATTTGCAAAAGCATTCCCCTCAGATATCAACTAATCACCCAGGATTAAAAGGAGTGAAAAACCCTCAAAATAACTCAGCAGCCTTGCACCTGGGTCCCACCTCTCCTAGAGCAAACATCTTTGTAATAGCACCTCCCCTTCACCTGCTGAGCAACACAGTACTACCAGCATAGTGCTAGAGTCTAAAGGTGTATTTTGGCAAGTCTATTCCCATGGCAAGTGTTTCCCTGACTTCGTGTTGGGACTGTGCTCGAGAATGAAGCCAGAGAGAAGTCCGGGGCAATGGTGCTGAGAGGAGCACTGGTGTAGCATGGTTAGCTTAGACCTTGACTCACCAAATGAGAGATGTCCCCTCCATCTCTGTCAGCCATTGGGGCTTGCTCCCATTTTTTCTACTCCTTGTTGCCATTAAAAGTTAATAGCACCAAAGCCCTTAAACATAGTCTTTGCCATCTGGGGACACTGACTTGCCATAAGGCTTCAATTATGCTACAGTTTTCTCAATCTAAAGCCATTTTACTTAAGAAATGTGATGTTTTCTTATGTTATGCTCAGCATGTGGCATATGGAAGATGACAGCAGAGGTTAATCTCATGAGATCCACAATAATAAAGAGAACACAATTTACAAAGAGACAAAATATAGGCAAGAAACAAAGGAAATCATCAGCATGGAGTGATGCCAGCTACCAGTCATGGTGAATTTCCAGACAAAATCTGTGTAACAGCCACTAAAACTGCGAAAGCAAGAACTAATCCTCCAAGCAGAATTTATAATGGAAGATGAGAAAATCGTTGTTATAACACTGAGGGTGTTTAGGGGAAGAAAATCAAGACACTCCAGTTGGAATAATGACCCAGTGCTGGAAAAGATCATCAAAATAGTCGATGAGCCCAGAAAGAACATTACACACAAAAGTGTTTTGTTTTGCCTTTACCTGAATAAATATTTGTATTGAATAGTGCGAAAGAAATGTTTATATTGCAGAGCTTACATTCTTGGCATGAACATGTGATCTCAAAAAGAATGAAAGCAAAATAATTTTTACATTTTTAAGGCCTAGCCTTAGAAACATGCCACTCCTTGAAAGAGCAGCTAAAGTGAGCAGTGAAAGGAACATAATGATAATGTATTGGTACAGAACAAGTGCACAAACTCCAAACTAAGCAAACAGTATGGAGAATGCAGGTGCCATGTATTGTAGATGCCATCTAACACATGTGCTACAGACAGAGATTTGACAGAAAAATTAATAGCCAGCCTATAACTGCAGTGACATCAACAGAGGAAGCAGAACCAATGTATCTTCACATACCTCCAATATGCCAGGAAAAACACAAGCAACTATTCCTGCTGTTTCTGAAACCATTTGGAAAGACCTCCACTGAAGAGAAAGCTAACTGCAGTGTGAGTTAGTAGATGCAGAGATTCTTTAGGTGCGTTTATTACAGAAAAAGGCAGACAGACACTCAGCTGCCATATTTGCTGTTACATTATTAAGTCAGCAATCAATCCAAATCAAACTAGATGGCAGAGCCCCCTGCACTTCAATCCCAGATACATCACGGATTAGCAAGACCAGGTGCTGATGAGGTGCAATAAAACTGCTTCAGGATCAACAGGCCAAAGTGAGTCATTGATAAGAAGCCCATGAAACAAGTGATATACCTCTTGGATTCAGCAGCAGATGACAAGATTGGATTTTATTCAAAAGGGACTGTAATCCCAATGGATTCAGTAGCTGACACCAGGAAACAGATAAATATTTCACAACTGAGAACAGGCATGCCAGACACAATTCAGGAAGCACTGCTCTTGCCAGAGATAAATTCCAGTTTTGAGTGTATATGATGGAGCATGAGTTGTGCAAAAATTACCATGATCTTTGTAACAGAGGGAGACCTTACAGCTTTGCTCAATCCCAGCTTCAACTGGGAAAAGATCAGAACAGACCTACTCAATTTTATTGATGCAGTCTCCATGGTCCAACTACACCACTCCAATTTCTGGGAGAAAGACCATCTGAGGGATACACAGATAAGAAGTCTGATTTGGAAACCAAAATCTTGGCAAAATTAGCAGACTGTGCTCAAACTGCTAGTTTGTTAAATCTTTTCATGCTGTAGTCCTTAAAATTCATGTTTTCTAATTTTATTATGCAACTACTGTAGTCAGAAACATGACATTAAAAGAAAGGCACATTCCTTATATTATGCATGTCCCCAAAAGATGGGACTTTCAAGACAACAACACATATCACACAACTCACAATAAAGATAATTAGTTTGCAGCTCTAAAATCTTAAATCTGTTCTGCCCTGTTCCTGATTTAATGTTTTAATCTTGCATCACTTCCTGTAAATTAATATATTGTTTATTTAAAAAAATAAACAAACAAACAAAAAACATATTCTTCTGATACAACCACTTTATTCTTGAAGGTACCTTCATGTTTTAAATCACTACTTGGTAAAACAGGAAGCAGAAGCAACATCCTTTTACTTTCCTAAAGGTACAAGAATATAGGAAAGGATCAGGATACAGAGCTGTGCTCTGTTTTCTTCACATAATTATCTGTGGCAGATGACCACCATATGAAAATAATCCATAATTCACTTAAGGCTTAACTGCTCTTCAAATATTACTTAAGTAGCACTCAGTTGATTTATTATACTGTCCAAGCCCCACGAGTGATAAATGTTGCATATTACAAGCAGACCAGATCGGCCAGATCACAAGCTGTTAAAGAAAAGCCAGTTTTACCCCAATAGCCTCAGAGGTTTGGCAGATTAGTAATACTTGCATATTATACAGAATAATTTCTTCTAAAGAATTTCAGCAGCTCCTCAGCACAGGCTAAACCTTAGAGCATCAGACATGACATTTTACCCACCAGTGATCAATTATTTTGCTTCTCAATGCAACTCTATATAAAATGCCCAAAGGAATATAGGACTTGCCCTTCCCTCAAGCCAGCAAACACATCACCCATGGCAGGACAGCGTAAAGAGAGGTGAACACTCCTGTCCAAGTACATTCCACTGTCATTCTGCTTGTGAGTGTTTTGGTGAAAATGAGATCCCCTTTGAAACAATATGCTGTATACTTCTGGTGATAGACTTTCATTTGCTTCACGTATTGAAAAAAATCAACAACGTATATTAGCAGTTTAAAATTAGTAATAACAATTCTGCCTTCACCCAATCTGTGGAACACTGTATAAAGGTCACAGCACTGCTGACGCCCACATTTTTTGTTTTCTGTTTTACACAGCTGAGTACAGATAGAGTGACTCATGACAGCCAAATTCTGAGATCAGCCTCGAAGCAACTATGACATCAGATGCTGCCAAAAGACATTTGATTCTTCTATTGTGAAATGTCAGGTTGGTTCTGGAACATGGTGAGAAGCCAGCTACAGTTTAGAAAATTCTATAGTGAGCTATTGTTTGAGACTAAATACAAGATCATCACTCCTGCTGCTGCTGCAAATCACAGGGCATCCAAGGACACATCTAACACTATCACCACGTTCTACAGTGTTTGCAAAACACTGCAACAGAGCTTCATGCATCCAGACTATAGAAAGTGTCTGTGAGAGAACAGAGAGCCAGAACTCATTGCTGGAAGTATGAATTAAGAAGCTGAATTTCACAAAGAAAAAGAGCCATTAGATATTCTTAAGAAGAGTCTTGTGCTCTGCTGTCTTCCACACCTTGGCTTCCCCAAACCATCATGTCTCAAAAGTATTTTCTCCTGCAAATACAAAAGACACAGTCGAGTCTTTTGACTTAGCAAATTCAAAAGACATTGTAATTTGAAGGCCTCATTATCATTAAAGAAGTCCTAGTGCACAGGTATTTTTTAATTTGCCCAAAAAAGCATGTGGCAGAAGATACAATTACTTTGTTCTTCAGCAGTGGTCCCAAACAAATGAAAAAACAAACTGACAAATCAAAATCAAATTTATCTGAAGTAAAAAGCTGACAGTGAACATAGTTTGAGATCCACTAGAACAAGAAGCTGCTGGGATTCTTCTCTACTTTTGACTTCATTCTTGGGGCCTTTCCAGATTCAGACTGACCAGGCATGTTGACTGGCTGGCTATTGTTGGCTCACAGTTAAAGCTATCTTCCACAAGCAGAGGCAGAGGACTGCATTGAGTTCAATTTACCATGGTGTATTTAAGAGAGGGGAACACTGAGGCACTGAATAAATTCTCGCCTGTACCAAGGGGTACCCTTACATCTTTCATGAACAGGAAGAACACAGTTAAGTGTCTTATTAGGTTTATCACTGGAGGTAGATTCCCAGGAATGGCCAGCAGTTTTGAATGATACAGAAGCCCAGGACAGATTTTTCTTGTGCTGCCACATTGAATACCCTCCCCTTTTTTTCCAGTTTCATTCTGAAGAGAAATGTACTTGCACCGCATGTGAACTTTCCAATAAACACAGAATGACTAGGCTGTGTGCTGAGAATCTACAAGTTTGTCTGCAACCTGACATTTTGAAATTTTTTGCATTTATACCTGAGCAATATAGTGTTTTTATTAGTTTCTCCATGCAATTTAAAGGAGCAAATATTTCTTCATGACTCCCTTATACTAATTTAAATGTCCAACACAACTATTGCTGATTTCACCCTGTCCTAAAATGTGAGTGATATCACTGTGACCAACTCACTATATTCACAGCAAAAGCAAAAAGATAGCTGAGGGCAGATGCTTAAACCTGAGCAGTCTGTGCTTAGTAGCCATGAGGTTTGCCTGATTAGCAACTGTACGATTATGTTGCAAGACAGATCATGATTCATAACATATTTTATGCTTTCAATTAAATTATTTTATCCCAGTTTTGTCTTTGGGAAAGAGGACAGTTATGCAAAAAGAAAAAAATAGTTTATTTGACATCCATCTTGTCTGAATATAGATACTAGTAAAAGCCATCGTGAACTCAACAGAGATATGGAAAGGTTCTCAGAATGCAGAGCACCAGATTGATATTACCAGAGCAGTTGTCTTCTCTTTTGTAAGATGACAAGGATAGCAAGTGTTTTGCACTAAAAAAAGCAGTATTTGGAAAATTCCAAAACCACAAGCCACTAAGTTGGTCAAGGATCTGAAGAATCTCTTACGAAGAAAGGCTGAGGGAGCTGGGCCTGTTCAGCCTCAGGAAGAGGTGACTGAGAGGGGACCTTATTAACGTGTATAAATACCTGAAAGGTGGGTGTCAAGAGGATGGAGCCAGGCTCTTCTTGGTGGTGCCAACCAATAGAAGAAGAAGCAATGGGCAGAAACTGTTGCACAGGAAGTTCCACCTGAACATAAGGCAGAACTTCTTTACTGTGAGAGTTCCCGCACGCTGGAACAGGTTGCCCAGAGAGGTTGCGGAGTCTCCCTCACTGGAGATATTCAAGAAGCGTCTGGATGCAATCCTGTGCCACGTGCTCTAGGATGGCCCTGCATAGGCAGGGAGGTTGGACCAGATGACCCGCTGTGGTCCCTTCCAACCTTAATGATTCTGTGATTCTGTGATTCTTTGTATGCTTATTCAGACATGCCAAATATTTGGTCTGTTTTTTGCAATATGAATTTATAAAGACCATCCCATATTATATTTGATCAGACCAAGCATCCAATTCACCCAGTAGCCATTTCTGATAGCGCCCAAAAGCAGATTCCCAGGGAAGAGTGTGAGAACAGTGCAATATACAGCAATAATTCCCCAGAATATTTTTGCAGCCTCCAGGGATTTGTGACTGAGCAATTCCTGAACCAGAAGCATCATCTTTATCTTTAATAACTTTTGATGCTTTCTTCTTTTCATCCAAGGGCTTTTCACATATGAGCATTTTTACTGTCCACAACATCTTGTGGCAAGGATCTTGACAGCTTAACAATACTAAAGCACCTTTTTTTGTCTATTTTGAAATTGCTACTTTCTGGTTTCACTTTATATATCCTACTCCTTTATATAATTATTCACAGTAAAATCTTACCTTATGTATTCACCTCTGTGCCTGGGAAGATCATGGAAGAGATCCTCCTAGAAGCTATTCTAAGGCACATAGAGGACAGGGAGGTGACGCGACACAGCCAGCGTGGGTTCACCAAGGGCAAGTCCTGCCTGACCAAGCTAGTGGCCTTCTATGATGGAGTGACAACCCAATGGACAAGGGAAGAGCTGTGTATGTCACCTATCTAGACTTTTGTAAGGCCTTTCACATGGCCCTCCACAACATCCTTCTCTCTAAATTGGAGATATCAATCTGTTGAATGGACTGTTCCTGGGCTGCAACAAAAGAAGCGTGACAAGCAGGTCAAGAGAGGTGATTCGCCTTTTCTGCTCCACTCTCGTGAGATCCCACCTGAGGCACTGCATCCAGCTCTGGAGTCCTCAGCACAGGAAAGACACAGATGTGTTGGAGTGGATTCAGAGGAGGGCCAACAAAAATTATCAAAGGGATGGAGCATGTCTCCTGTGAGGACAGGCTGAGAAAGTTGGAGTTGTTCAGCCTGGAGAAGAGAAGGCTCCAGGGAGACCTTATTGCAGCCTTTCAGTACTTAAAGGGGGCTTATAAGAAAGATGGAAACAGACTTTTTAGCAGGTCCTGCTGCAACAGGACACGGGGTAACGGTTTTAAACTAAAAGAGAGCACTTTTAGAAATTATTTACAATGAAAGTGGTGAAACACTGGAATGGGTTGTCCAGTGAGGTGGTAGATGCCCCATCCCTGGAAACACTCAAGGGCAGGTTTGACAGGGCTCTGAGTAACCTGGTCTAGTTGAAGATGTCCCTGCTCACTGAAGGGGGCTTGGACTAGATGACCTTTAAAGGTCCTTTCCAATCCAAACTATTCTATGACCCTATTCAGAATAATTTAGTATTGCCAGCAAACTAAGATGCCTCAAGATTTTCTCCCTCTCATTTCCAGACCATCCATTAATATTGGGAACACTGCAGGTACCAGGAAAAATTCCACAGAAACTTTACTGGTAGCCTCCTTCCTCAGTGAAAACTGACTATATATTCCTGACTTCTGTCTTTTCCTTTTATCTTCTGGCTTCTTAAGATTCTTTAAAAGCCTTTGGTAAGTTATAAACCAAGTAGGTTATATCAACTATAATTCCTTTATCCACAAGCTTACTGGCTTCTGTGAAGAATGCTACTAGATTTGTGAGGCATGACCTCCATTTACAAATCCGTGTTGATTCTCTGCCAACATACAATATTCATTTCTGTATCCACTGTTTCTCAGAACAAATTTTTACACAAAACAGTAACCTAACTCCCAGATTTCTTTAGAATCCTTGGACAAATATCATTGTTCATTATTATCAATTTCTTCTGTAAGAAAGTCTACCAGAACCACCACTATGGAATTCAATAGCATCCTGGAAACAATGAGCTTTGAGTTCCCAAGCCCTTAGACAATCATGACGTTATGATTATAGCCAGATAACCAATAACTAGAGTGAAACCTAACACAAATTAATGGGATTGATGAAACAAGTGTTCTTTTCCCTGATGATCATGAAAATTCCAACAGGACATTGACTTCTTCAAGCCTTATTTTCTACACTCAAAATTAAATCAATTCTAATCTAACCCGTAATGTAATTGTAGAACTAATCCCTACAGGAATCTGTGAACTTGAAATCAGCTGCTTATATCATCCCTCATCCTAAACTTTCAGGTCAATTCTTTTCCTTCCCTAAACATGAGATAAACCGTAATCATAACTCTACTTAATATATGAGCAATGAACTAAGTCTTGCAGCTAAAAGGCATTAAAATCACTAGCTGTATCACCACTGACAGTCCTTCTAAATCTCCACCCTTCCCACCCAGGTGAAACTCCATAAGAAATCTGAATAACAGCATTTGCCCTTCATGATACTAACCTGCTTCCTATCCCTGAAGCCATTCCAGATCCAATAACAAGCTAGGCTCAATGAGCATTTTCTTCTTAATTCTACTCCTGTTTTTAACCGAAAACTGAAATCTAACCAGGTCACTATTTAATGAAAAATTGATTGAGATTCATTAGCGAACAACATTCTTTCTAAATTCTGTTGATACTAAACAATCGAACAGTGAGCTTGGCTGATGAAGTTTCTCTCTTTTAGGTCCTAATGACACCCTAAATCTAAGCCGAAAATTTATTAATTCAAAGTGACCAATTTGTACAGTTAATCCGTATACAGGTATTTGTTCTCAGTTATGCAAACTCTCAGCCTGTCTCTGCCAGTCATGCAGAATTCCAGAATTAAAAGACTTTCTACCTTCTTTTCTGAAAACCTGATTCTAAAATTAACATGTACTGTAGAGAGAGGATGAATATGTACTGGAATACCTAATATGAAGCATATGCTCCTGCCTACACCATGCTACTCTTTCTGACATGTTTTTTCCCAGTTCCCTAGCCTTATTCCAAACCTTCCTTAAATGGAAGATGTGTCCAGGAATACTGAAAATAAAATATTTACTATGACAACACCAGCTGCCTTCTGAACCCTTATAAATCCAGCAATAAATCGACTTCATACGGCCCTTCTTTCTGAATTCCTAGCCCTATCTTTCATCAATTCTTACAGAAAAATTAAAAGATATTCACCACCAGTGACATCAGTACTCTTATTGCTGCCAGTCATGTGGATCTGACATTAAAACAGATTCTCAAGTCTTTTTTATTTTTTTTCTCAAATTTCAAATCTAACCATAAGGTTACCTATACACAAGACCCCTACAGGAAAAGTCAATATTATGCATTCCCTCTTCCATCCTATGATTCTACAATTCCTGATGGCCAGGCAAGTATCTCACTAAAAGATGAACTTTTCAAGTCTTATTTTCAAGTTCAGTACTCCAGAATAAAGTTCAAGAATTGGTGAATTAAACTGTAGTGGTTATTAAAAGGACTCTTCCAAAAGACTAAAGAGAAGTTAAAAAACAGTATTAAGGTACCAGGTCAGGCAAATCTCTTATTATAAGCACATCAGCCTATGTTTATGACTAACTTTTAAACACCAAAATAGCGTTTAGCATTGAACAAGTCAAAAATAAAGATAATGCTTGTTCCATGAAAGTCAGTCCAAAGAGAGCCCTGAAGGAGACAGGATGCTGTAGAAGAGGACACTAACAATGACATTTTATTGCAGATTTGTCTGACCCACTTGATAAAATAAATGTTGGGAGTAAAGAGAATATTTGATATTTCTAAGTATTAACATGCTTTACAAAGACATGGCTTGAATGAAATAGCAGGATCTGATATATCAAATTCAGAGATTAGTTTACACTTGGAGCACTTGGTAGGCAATCTAAAGATGTGAATGACAGAGAAGGTGGGATGTGGAGACCTCCATGTCTTATCTGAGCCTTTACTCATTAGGTGGAAAAAAGGTACTTTATATTCAGCAACAGATTTGTGGGTCTGGCACATATACAGCCAGATTCAGCTATGTTGCCACATTATTCTGCCTTATACATCCCAGTGATGACAGAAAAAAACTGACAAGGTAGCTGTAAAAGACTAACCAGTCTTTTACTTCAACTGGATAGTATCAATTAAGTATCCCTGCTGCTATCATCTGTCATCCTAGAAATATCTGGTTTAAGGGGATTTTAAACAACACTAGACTGCACTATGCATTATCTTTAGGTAAAACTGCAAACAAAATTTTGGAAATTTCTTGTTGAAACTATGACTACCAGGACACTATCCAACAACTACTCCATGCTAACTCAGGTGGCAATTTAACTTTAAAATGTGGATGAATTACAGAGAAATATGTGTATAACTAATGTTATCCTCACATCAGCCTCTTCCTCTGTAGAATTAACATTTTTCCCAAAATGTGTGTGTGTGTGTTTTATCACACATACAATAATCATAATATTAGAAAAAAAGTAAAGCCAGATTCAACTGGAAAGAAAATATCCATCCAAACCACTTGCACTGAAACACTAAGCATGCCTTACAAGAACAGCTTCTATGGTCTTATGAGGAAGGGAAGCTATATATCACTGAATCCAGTCCTTAGGTATTCACATTTCAGAAGTGAGCCCTGTGACTTTCTTTCACAGGTTAAAAATACTTGTTAAAGCCATCTATACCGTTGCTAAGAGAAATGACACATTTGGAGAGAATATGTGAGTGATAGCTGGAGATTCTTGAAAATAAAGTAGATTTGGCTTACAGGTTTGGGTTTTTTTTAATTTACTTCAGAATCTTTAGTAATAGTTCCCAATAAATTGCAAAGCCTTATATAACACAAATTCAGTATACACTCACCAAAGGACTTCTATATCTTCTTCAGAATCTTCCTACGAAACCCCATCAGCTGAGATAGATATGCATGATTTAGATTTAACTTTTGAAAACCTTTGCAGAAATGTAAAATAAATATCTTCAATTTCATATACGCTTTCCTGCTGCAATAGGGAACACCAAGCCAGATTCTCAGCTCTTCACAGTTCTCTATGCCAGTGTGCGTTGTGTTAGTCATTCAGATTGCTCTTAACATACGCTGGAATAAGTGAGCTGGAATTTAGGTCTTATCAGGCTCAGTTGGTGGGAGAACATAACTAGAAACCAATTCCACAGGTTATACATTTCTATGAAAATTTAAGAAAATGAAAAGTTTGTTTTTTCTGCACTGTTTGAAAGAGAAACATGATGTTACTGAAATACTCTGTGTGTTGGTACTATAAATGGCACTACAGAAATATGCAAACAATGACTTAATAGAAATGAAATTGTTACTTCAAAACTCTAAGCTCTGAAACACTGAAGTTTTAAACCATTCCTTAACTAGCAGCTCATGACTATTCTCATCAGCTTCTCCTGGGTTTCCACGATGGTTTATGAGGTACCTGTTGGACTAAACCATGGTCATATATTCTGAAACTTAAGAGCAGTCCTGTAACTGGGTTCTTAGCATTAACATGTCACAGCCCTTTGCATTCTTTAAGCATTACATATTTTAAAAAAAAATAAAATTAAAGAGCCTTGCTGTTTTTCTGTAAACATTGTTGTCAGAACAAAACACCAAAAAACTTATAATAGAAAAAGTGGAGTATTGCTTGTGATTTTCATGCATTCAGATGCCAAACTTCTTTAAGAACCTGTGCATTAGTTGTAGACATGACCTCAGCTAACCCAAAAAAAGCCACAGGCACGTCTCCTTTCCTATTGGCAGCTACTTTAGTTGGCAGGTTCACAATGAGCACTTTTGTTTGCATCCTAAACATGCAGTGCACAATTAAAATGTTTCATATTTTCATACTGAAAGTGTGGCAATTAATGTGTTTTTTTAATAGGCCAAGTCATTACACATTTAAATGGCATTATTTAAACACTTAAAGAACTTGTTTTACAAGAACTCCAAAGGTTCCCCATTTAAAATTATATGGATTTAGTTCAGTTTAAAAATAGATGTTTTGTTTGTTTTCCATTCAGTTGCTCTACTATTTGGTGCTCCTTCCTTGCACATGGAGTCCCTGAGTATTTTACTACCCCCTACTGTATGGAAAGAAAACTGTGCAACACTTTGCTGTGGACTATATGTTGCTAACACCCCTTGAGAGGTCCCCATCAGCTGCAACACCAAGCGGATGGATTCAGAGCTATTGGAGCTACAGGATCCTGTTTGGGTTAACACATGAAGTTCCCAGTGACTATGCTGTGGATAACAGAAAACAAAGTTTTCTTAGACAGTTCTGAGATAGTAGACTTACTGGAGCAGCATGGTTACTGGGTTTGTATAGTGCATATTGCCGTGATTCCAAAACAACTAAAAGTGCTTTGAGGAGCAATGAGTCAGATCCTGGTTGTGCAGTAACCACACACAGGGATTTATGTTTTCAGGAACTGTGTGTCCAAGAGCAGCATACTGTTATATAGGTCTCTGGCACTGAACGTATTGGGTAGCCACTGAATCACACTGAACACCTCTAATGTTATGTGAGCAACATTTGGTGTACTACTGTGTACCAGTACAACCCACATAATATTTACCCACTTGGGCTGCTATTTAATGTGAAGAAAATCCTCACTCTCAACTCAGCTGAACCTCACTGCCTCTCTTGGTAAAGGGCGTAACACTAAACTGCCTAACACGCACAAGAAAATGCACATTCCACTAGCAGTTTGTAGGTCAAAAAAAATGCACACTCAAATCTTACTCAACCATCATCAGAAGCCACAGTCAGTCACTTCTCTTCCATTTTCTTCACAAAGTGATTTACCAGCAAATTTCCTGGTTCTTCTACCATCAGTTCCCAGCGCTGGAAGAAAAGGGATTTAAATTTCGACTCAGTGGCATTTCCTCTCCCACTGCAGTTCCCATTGGGTCAACCTGATGTTCACATTGGGTAGATTTATTTCAAACTAGGCATTCTCCTGATGTTGAGGTTGATTGGTGGCTGGTTCACCACAGCCCTGCCACACCTGCCTTGTTGAGTTGCAGGGTGGTCTGTTCCCTGGACTCCCCAGATATTTGTCCTAGACATGCTGCCAAGGAGGTAAACCTGGCTTCTTTAGTGTTTCCAGATTCAGAGACTCTCCTTTAACTGGTTTTGGGATTTTTAACACATCTTGTTGAAAATATCACGTACCTGTTTTCTTTTCTGATTTGGGATGCAAAATGTAAGAATTAGAAATTGCAAAATTGTGTATGAAAGAGGAAGTGCATTTCCCACCCAGCTACTTGTCATTGGATGCAAGGGTGGTTTGTACAGCTTGGCTGGTATCCATGAGAATAATATTTTAGGAATATTTTTCCCACATTAAACTGCAGCACCCTCAAAAAACTGTTTTTTTAAAGTCAGTACAGGTTCGACTGTGACCTGCTGTCAGGCTGGAATAATGGTAATTTAATATGTGTATTTCCTAGCAGCAGAATAAATCCTAAATGGGAAGTCCCAGATTCTCAATCCAATCCCTTGGTCCACTGGGGAAATGACCTGCTCCAAAGCTTTTGCTGGCACCAGTCATTTCCTTCTCTGTGCCAATGCTGCTGCATGGGCCAGCATTTTGCAGTGATGGACAAAAAGTCTGCCAGGTCCTCAGCCCTGTTTACAGCCTAACATTGCCTGCACATGAGAGAGCCAGCAGTTTGGCATCACCTGCTCTTCCCTTCCACCTCTGACAACAGGCTTATGTAGAAACAGAAAGGAGCCCCTTACAATCACTTGTTCCTTTGGATGAGCATGGACCTCTTTCCATAAATAATTTCTATTGCTTTGGCACAGTGCTCCTGTCTCTGACTAAGCCACCACTCTATCACCCTGTCTTCAGAGCAAGCCTTTTGTAAAGGCTACACAGCACAACTGGCATGTGATTTCAACTACTGCAGCAAAATGAGCTCAGCAGGTAGAGGCAGACACCAGTCCAAATTCCCTTTCACTCCCTAAAACAGAACTGATAATCCTTGGATCTTGAGTCCTCTGATGACATTCAGCACTCAGTGATGCCAGTGGATGATAAAGGTGCAACAGGCAGAGGCTATGTAACATATACTATGAAAGAGATGGATTAGCCAGACAGTTTCACACAGCCAACTCTTTGTAAATCTAGGCACATACAGCACAATCTACTTCTCTAAATTTCTATTAACAATTCTTATGAGAAATAATGCATTTGTCTGTATTTTGCTAGGATGTCAAATACATTATTTGACAAATTCTTCTTTAATTTAATTATAATTTTTTCAGACTGTTCAGCTAGCTCTAATAATAAAACTGCCTTATTCTGTCTTCACTTCATTTAATTCACTTCCCATTTCAGGATAAAAAAAATCAAGACTAAACATCTACCAAATGTTATTCCTCTACAACTGAATGTGACGGATGGTCTAAGGAGCACATAAAAATTAAACAAAAAGTGCATTGTTCCCTTCCAGATTTTTCAGCTGGTGTAAATCAGCATAGCTTCACTGATGCCAAGTTGCAGAGATGTACATCAATTGAGAATCTTGCCCTTCATCTTCAGAGAAAGATATTTTCCCTACAGTTTAGGTTCTCCACCTCTTCAGGCTCATGAAAACTCCAGTCCACTTTCCTGCCATACTCTGTATATCACCATAAATTATCTCCATTTTGGTTAAGTTCATTACTGCTCCTAACATGAGATTAGACATGGGACAGAATCCAGTTGGAGGTCAGTAACTAGTGGAGTCCCTCAGGGGTCGGTACTGGGACCGGTGTTGTTCAATATCTTCATCAACGACCTGGATGAGGGTACAGAATGTATCCTCAGCAAGTTTGCTGATGACACTAAACTGGGAGGAGTGGCTGACACACCAGAAGGTTGTGCTGCCATTCAACGAGACCTTGATAGGCTGGAGAGTTGGGCGGGGAGAAACTTAATGAAATTCAACAAGGGCAAGTGCAGAGTTTTGCATCTGGGGAAGAACAACACCATGCACCAGTACAGGCTGGGGGCTGACCTGCTGGAGAGCAGTGTAGGAGAAAGGGACCTGGGGGTCCTGGTGGACAGGAGGATGACCATGAGCCAGCAATGTGCCCTTGTGGCCAAGAAGGCCAATGGCATCCTGGGGTGCATTAGAAGGGGGGTGGTTAGTAGGTCGAGAGAGGTTCTCCTCCCCCTCTATTCTGCCCTAGTGAGGCCACATCTGGAGTATTGTGTCCAGTTCTGGGCCCCACAGTTCAAGAAGGACATGGAACTGCTTGAGAGAGTCCAGCGCAGAGCCACTAAGATGATTAAGGGAGTGGAACATCTCCCTTATGAGGAAAGGCTGAGGAAGCTGGGTCTCTTTAGCTTGGAGAAAAGGAGACTGAGGGGTGACCTCATCCATGTTTACAAATATGTAAAGGGTGAAGGTCAGGATGATGGAGCCAAGCTTTTTGCAGTGACGTCCAATGATAGGACAAGGGGCAATGGATGCAAACTGGAGCATAGGAGGTTCCATGTGAATATCAGGAAGAACTTTTTCACTGTGCGAGTGACGGAGCACTGGAACAGGCTGCCCAGAGAGGTTGTGGAGTCTCCTTCACTGGAGACATTCAAAACCCGCCTGGATGCGTTCCTGTGTGATGTACTGTAGGTGACCCTGCTCTGGCAGGGGGGTTGGACTAGATGATCCTTCGAGGTCCCTTCCAACCCTAGAATTCTGTGATTCTGTGATTCTGTGATTCTGTGATTAGGTCCTGTAGAGAAGGCACAGGACAGATGTGACTGGTCAGCCACTCTGCCCCAGACTCTGGCTGGCTGAGATCCAGGCACTGGAATTACTCAGTGTTTCAGTTTCTGATTTGTGAAATACATCCCTAGCAAAGACGAATATGGATAGGCTTTGTTCACCTCTGCTTGTCAGTTGATCAGGTCCCATGGTGCTATAAAACCTATAAAAACCATACAATCAAAGTGAATGAATTTTAATTTAATTTAAAATGTAGTCTTGAGGGGACTATCATTTTCCATTCAATTTGATCCTTCTAGCTCCTTTATTTCCTCTCCCTGAAATCCAGGCGAGTCCACCTATGGCAAGGTGGTATCCTCTTCCTACCACCTGAAGAATTGCAAGCATGAGAGGGAAGGAGCCTTTACAAGGTTAAACCCCAGGAGTGCCAAGCTCCTAAAGCCTCTTGCTTAGGCTAGTCAGCCTCACACACAGGCAGAAAGGCACCTGCAGCCCAGACTCAGGAATATGTCTGGATCACCAGTCTGCTTCTTCACCTCCCCAAAGGAGCTGGGAGGGAGTCAGCTCTTAATCATTCATCTTTGAAATGCTGCTCCCAGAATTTTTGCCCTCAGTTGCTGTAGCACCATTGGTTGGTTGTCTTCCTTATTGCTTCCTGGCCTCCCTCCCTGTGATCCTTTTCTGTCATTCCTCTCCCTGTCTTCAACGACAGTCCCTCCCAAACCAGACTAACTAAAGTTTTTTTGTTTTCATTATATAAGCCCAGTGTATAATCAAATACATTTAAAAAATAACAAAACTGTGGGACTGACACGACATGTGTCTACCATCAGCCCATATCCAAACACTGAGGTTTGAGCTTGGCTCAGACATCTCTCAAAACGCCAAATGCGGATTTCCACAAACACAGAGTAATGGTCCATAACTGCTGTAAACAGAATAAAGGTGCATTGTCTAAAGTTGCCTAGCAAACACACAGAGTAAATCATAGATGCCTTAAGAAGAAAATTGCAGTCTTCCGTCTGACAAACATGCACATGTTTAACATTAAGCAAATGAGAGTCCCACCTTCAAACAGGACACTCACAATCTTAAAGCTAAGTAGCAGCCCAAGTACTTGAAGGACAGAAGTCCCAGTCTTGTATGTTCTTTTGGTACTGAAAACTATTCCACATTTAGACCTTAGATATCTCTGCAATAATTCAAATCAGGCACTTCAAGACAGACTTCTTTTTTTTGTTTTAATTGTTTTTGAGGGCAACATTAAAAACACATTAAGGTCCCCTGTAATTCAATTCAACTGATTTGCTTAGGTCTACCAGTGAAAGTGGAAACAGAACAGAACCTAAGGGATCATCCAGTTTGTTACAGGAGAAAAAACATACATAAAATTCAAGATTTCTCACAGACAGTTTTGAAATGGAGGGTCAGCTTTATACAGCCCTGTTCTGGGGTGCCTGGCCACGCACAGAACAAATGCCAAGTCACCTCTTGTCCTGAGGATCTGACAGAGTTGGACAGCCAAACACACTGGCAGCCTCCCAGGAAGCCTTCAGATATCTTCACACAACAGCGATGTAGCATCCAGATTAGGCATTAGCAGAAGCACTGAAGTCACATTCCCAACTGCAGAGGTGTCCAGCTGAGCTCTGGTTTGGTGCGGTTGCATTACTCATGGCAAATGAGTTGGCAAGTTTGCAGCTAGCCAGATCGTGTCTTCATCAGAGCAGAAGACAGAACTGTAGACATTTCAGGATGAGAGAAGGCAATACAAAAGAAATGAATGGTGGTAATGTTGGGAAAATGAACAGAGAAATAAAGAAACAAATGAATGGAGAATAAGAGAAGTTCAAAATATCAGCTTTCTCTGGTTTCTTAATTAGCACAATTTTCTTTGGGTTTGGGGGTGTCACAGTTGGTTTTTTGTTTGGGGTTGGTTTTTTTTAGTGTTCTTACATCTAAATTTGTTTCCAGAACAATCTTCTATATGGTAATAAAACACTTCTGCATTGTTCATTCATGCTAGCTTGATTTTTACAGAAGGAAGGGGACAGCAAGAAGCACAACTCTTATTTCACAATAAGTAAAATTCTCCCGCTGGGTCTCTGTTGATTACAATATACTATGGGAAAAAAAGGACTACAAACATATTACTAACAGTATAATAAATAGCATGTGCAAAATGTACAGTATAGTAAATACACTACAGGGACTACTTAGAGAGTCTCTTCCACTCCATAACCATCATCAACCGTCTTCTGTGGTTTGGCACATCAAATATTTGCTATGTACTTTCCTATTTTAAAAGCACTGCAAATTCTTGGCTGGACACCAAACAAATGCTGTACATTACTTTGTCAATTGTTGCCTTGTATATCCAGTGTCTGACCTTACCTCCCCCTACAGTTCACTGAGTAGAAATGCCAATAAAATACATGATTTTATTTCCAGCGGCTTTTATTATTAAATGGGTCTCTCACACTTCTGAACCAAAGGATTTCTCTTTAAGGGGAAGTCTCAGAGGAAATCTACATCAATAGGAGTCAATGACTTTGGAATTATATTTGAGAATCACTTCTGTTAAAGAACTGTTTTGCAAGTTGTGTAAGCACACAGAGCTCCATTATCTGAAGAATAATATAGTACTTTGCACTGCTGTGGAAGGGCAGACATACAAGTGATCTTCATGCATTCCTTAAATACATCACTGAGGAAAAAGACACTATATACTAATTAGTAAATGCAACACTAATACATCTATATACCCCTGACTGTGCCATCTGCGCAGACAAGGGGAGAGAAAAAAGAAATTGTAGGCAGGTGAGATGGGGACATTTACCCTTGTCAGAGGCTTGGCTGGACTAGATCTTGGAAGCTGAATTCCAGAGCAGCTCCCAGTACTAAAGGTGGATTAGTGCATCTCCTAGTAGGCTGGACAGCCTGTAAGGACTTTCTCACTCCTGCCTGTCTCAGACTCATCAAAGGAATCAGCACCATTATGAATTACAGAATACCATATCTTATCCAATGAGTAGAGGAATAATGAAACAAATGAAAGGAGTTCAGATGAATGGAAATTCAGAAGCAAAAGAATGACATCCTTCTTGTACATGGACTTAGAAATGAGACTGCTAACAAGGCTGCAAAGTTTTGCACTGTCTCCAGGCATATCAAGGATAAGAGGCTCATTAGGAGCAGTCAACATGGTTTTACCAAAGGGAAGTCATGTTTGATCAACCTGATAGCCTTCTATGAGGATGTAGCTAGGTGGATAGATGATGGTAGAGCAGTAGATGTGGTCTATCTTGATTTCAGTGGGGCATTTGACACTGTCTCCCACAGCACCCAAGGAAGTGTGGTCTGGAGGATCAGGTAGTGAGGTGAATTGTGAACTGGTTGAAAGGAAAAAGTCAGAGAGTTGTGGTCAATGGGATGGAATCTAGTTGGAGGGCTGTGACTAGTGGAGTCCCTCAGGGGTTGGACCCATACTATTCAATATTTTTATCAATGACCTGGATGAGGGAACAGAGTGTACCCTCAGCAAGTTTGCTGATGACACAAAGATGGGAGGAGTGGCTGACACACCAGAAGGTTGTGCTGCCATTCAGCGAGACCTGGACAGGCTGGAGAGTTGGGCAAGGAGAAACTTTATGAAATACAACAAGGGCAAATGTAGAGTCTTGTATCTGGGAAAGAACAACCCCATGTATCAGTATAGGTTGGGGTCTGACCCGCTGAAGAACAGAGTAGAGGAAAGGGACCTGGGGGTCCTGGTGGACACGAGAATGACCATGAGCNGTGAGGCCACATCTGGAGTATTGTGTCCAGTTCTGGGCCCCACAGTTCAAGAAGGACAAGGAACTGCTTGAAAGAGTCCAGCGCAAAGCCACTAAGATGATTAAGGGAGTGGAACATCTCCCTTATGAGGAGAGGCTGAGGGAGCTGGGTCTCTTTAGCTCGGAGGTCACTGAGGGGTGACCTCATTAATGTTTATAAATATGTAAAGGGTGAGTGTCAGGAGGATGGAGACAGGTTCTTCTCAGTGATGTCCACTGAGGGGGGAACGGGTGCAAGTTGGAACTTAGAAGGTTCCGGGTGAACGTAAGGAAGAACTTTTTCACTGTGAGAGTGACAGAGCACTGGGACAGGCTGCCCAGAGAGGCTGTGGAGTCTCCTTCTCTGGAGACATTCAAAACCTGACTTGATGCATTCCTGTGTGACCTGCTCTAGGTTGTCCTGCTTTGGCAGGGGGGTTGGACTAGATGATCTTTCAAGGTCCCTTCCAACCCCTAACATTCTGTGGTTCTGTGATTCTGTGATTCTGTGAAGGCTGCAAAGTTGAAGAAGGATTGGCAGCTTACTGAGTACAACCTGGAAGTCAGATCAATCCATCACGGGTAGTAATCAGATACTGAGACTATGTGGAGTTATCGTGGTTCTGACCAGTTACAGGTGATTAGAAAATGTACTGGACAGTGATCAAGGTTCCATCCACGTGTCCAACTCCTTATCAGCACATCTGACATTTTCTTACCAGCTCTAAAAGACTTCCTCTGATGGCTTGGATTCAAGCTGGAATCTGTAACAAGAAGACTCCTTGGTGGTACAACAAATACTAAACTTTTCAGTTTATATTTCTTTTTAAGCAAATTTTCTGTAAATAATAAGAACGCATTCACAGAAACCTAAGGGGCTGGTACAAAGACACATGTTTGAAATGAAAAAATACAGTCCAGATTTTATTCTGAAAAATAATATTAGGAAATCAAAACATACACAGCATACATAAGGATGATACAAGAACTATTATTATTGCTATTATATGCCAGTCATAATGTCCCTAAAAAACCTTGTCAGTTCTCATGGATTTGAGTTCCTATGGAAACCGCTTTTATTAAGTACTGGTTTAAAAAAACTGTTGTTTAGCATATTCCAGTTCCTTCTAGGTCACTGGGTTTTATCTGAGATACATTAGCATCTAATAATAACAGCTCCCATAGTTCAGCACAAACCTTTAGGATTTTTGCTCTCTCAGGAAAGAGGGCATGCCTAAGCACCACATTAACAAAGCATTTACCTCATAATCCTGAAATGGTATCAGTGCAGAATACATGCTCTAGGCCATCTAGCTGTCTCTGTTTGTACTCAATTCCAATCTTTCATGAGAAAGTACATCCATAGCTAGTGCATTTCTGGAGTATTTAAATTATGCCTATCCTATGTGACATAACATGTTTCCCAAAGGTTAGTTGAAATGTAAAGTCTACCCTTCCCCTCAGACTGTACTCAGATATGCAGATACAACCATACATTTGTTGAAATAACTTCTTGTAGAAATACGGCCAACTCTATTTACAGATTGATATATATACACCGAAGACTGATCCCAAGTGTTGGTTTCAGTTATTTAACTCAAGGAAAGTTGCCACTCTATCACTCTTTTGTTAGCAGATTGATTACAAAAGGACTCTTACCAATGTTAAACTGATCCAGTTTGAGGATGGATGTTCAGTCCAAACACTTGTTTCAGGAGACTGTTTTCTTCAGTGCCAGCAGCTAAGACTTCATCTCCAAAAAATATGTGAAAGTCCAGAGTTCACTGTTGTGAGGATAAGTTATACATTCAGAACCAAATATTACGTGACACTACTACAATGTGTGACTGAATCTGAAAAAAAATAAAAAAGCTCAAATCATAGTTTTCAAGTAGAACTTGAAAGTCACCTCAAACCATGTTAGTACTGAACCCTAAGGATGGTCCATGTCTCCTGGACATTGTCTGCTATTTCATCTGTAATAAAATATGTCTTAAGTATGTTAGTGAATTCCACATTTTTTTGAGAATGACTTCTCATTTCCGTGCCTCAATATGTCAATAACTATTCAGCATTACTGTCAGCAGGAAGGTAGCCCTCAACCACTTACTAGCTTCTCTACAGTCCTGCTGCAGGCAATTTTCCAGAAAGACTTTTTGCTCCCCAAAAGTCTACAGTTAGTTAAGAAGCAGCAAATATAATCAACAACATGAGATTGCAAAAAGGAAGAAAAAGAAAACTTTGAAGACCACAAGATTTTGAGATTCAAAAGGACAACTGACTGTATGTATAACACATGCCACAAAGTTTCATCCAGGTACTTTTGCACTGAGCCATATCATTTCTGTTTGAATAAAATATATCTTCCATAAAGGCATTTAGTCTTATTTAGAAATGCCAAGAGAGAGAGAATTCACTTCTTTCCTGGGTAGTTTGTTCCAGTGGTTTATGCCAACGACATTTCCAGAGTCTACAGAATGAAGAGATATTTTCTGCACTTGTATAAGTCCAACTCTCATCTATGCAGACATAAGTTCGTTAAAGTCAACAGACCTCAGTCATCACTGATTAAAGCCAAAAAAATTAAAAGTTCCATTGACTGGCTTCACTTTGAATATCACAGAGCTTTTTTTTTCAAGCCAAGAACCCCCAAGATGTTTATTTGTTTGACAGGGAAGGGGAAGATGTGTACCAATTTCTCACACTGCACTAACTCTTTTAAATAAGGACCAAAGAGGTTTGGGTGTGCAGACACCCAGGTGAATGAAATCCTCCAAAAAAACAACCCAAAAAGACATGACCATACCTCACTGGCAAACAAACTCATGCTGACTTGGGTACAGTTTGGGAAGAAAGTCAAACGTTTTTTAAAGAACTGGATGATCTAGGTGTGGAGGTTAGCCTGGAACAAAGAACATGGTGGATGGTTGTTCTTAGTGCAAGATCATCCTTTTCCTCTGCTTTGAAAAATCTCTTCCTATCAACCCACTTATCTAGGTGAACTGATTTTCCATTGTCGTTCTTCAATATTTCCTTACTACCACTGTCTTCGTTCATTAAATTGTAAATAGAGATGTCACAGATTCTTCAGATGGTTGCAATAAAGCTGTTGCAGTAAATGGATGTATGAGGTCAGGTCACCATAATCACAGCCAGCAGTAAGCATTAGGCAACAACTCAGAGCTACTATTGCTGCAAGCACCTCCTGCCACAAAAACTGCAACAGCGACAATCAACTTCTGCTTGTCTTTCATTGCCGACCTTCTGAAAACAAATGGAAATGGCACTGCTTCCCTGTAGAGAAGCTCAGAGTAACAGCCCTTCCCATCAGCCAAAGGCTTCAGTTCCACTGAGAAGGGGAAGAGTTAAAGAATGGATGATACTTGCAGGATGTAAGAATAGTAGCAAAGGGAAGAAAAGGCTCACAAGCAAGAACAGGTGGAATGAAGAAAAGGACAGTGAGGGAAATTAATCTAAAAATTTACGGAACAGTTAGTGTCATCTTCATCTAAGTTAGTCATATCATGCTGTAAAGTACCCTAAAACATTTTTCTTATTAAATTATATACACAGGGCAACAGCCCTTTGGAGTGTTTTTGGGGCTTGGTACAACACTGCTAGAAAAGCATGTTGTGTCTGGGTTCAAGGAGAAAATTAATAGGGAGACCAATATTGCAAACACAGGTTCCACTCTGTCTACCATGGAAGTAATATTATTAAGCATTTCTCCTGGCACCTCATAAAACTGTTCTGCTGGGAATAGGCTTGGGGAGAGCAACTTTTAACAGCTTAGCTGCCACTCTACTGAGTACTTCTCACTGAAAATTCACAGAACTTCTTGCACAAACTAAATTACACTTCAACATTCTTCTTAAGGGCAAGTCTTAAAAACTTTCATATTAGAACTGGCCTTTGTCTACGCTTTGCATTAAGAGGATTAAGAGGAAAATCCTGATGTTGAATGTAAAATCAGTACTTGAAACTCTAGAAATTTCCTTGCCATTTTGCCTTTAGACACAAGATGGCAGCAAGAAATTCATTTCAAGCATTTGTTCCCATTAACTCAGAGTTACCTGGCAGTAAATGTTAAGTATGTAGGCTTGGTTATTGTGACTATCTGATAATAGTGTCAACAAACACTCGTACCCTCACACTGTTCTCCTGTCACCCATGACCTTGAGCTCTGTTGTTAGCTCCAGTCATAACCAAATACCTGCTGCATTGGGTACACAGCCACACAAAAAATGTATCTATGGCAAATGTAGATGTCTAAGGTGTGCTAAGCACAGCTCTTCTAGAGGCCGTAAGTCAGTAGAAAAATCATTCATTGTCTTACTTTATTACGTAGCCTTTTCTTCCTATTTGTTTTGGTTTTTTTCCCAGTACCTTTATTCTTCCCTAATGAGATATTTTACCTTTCTCATAGTTATAGACTTTATGATCAGCAGACTTTAGTAGCCAAAAACAATTTATTTCTTTCTTCATGTCCCCCAGCTGTGACATTCTAGTATTCATCTGGACCAAAGTACCAACCATAGAGCTGTTCAAGGAAGACATTGCAAGTTCCTAACTGTTCTTTGTTGAAAGGATTTTCTGTCCTTTAAATTCAAGTGAAAAGTGGTTTTTATCATTACAGAGAAACTTTATCTAATTTTACCCTATTGATAAGTGAACAGTGGAAAAATTCAGGTCTTTAGTTTACATCTCCAAAGTTCTTTAGTATTTGTGGAACATTCACAATTTTTGCTCATATGAGAAAGTACTAAGACCAAAGCAGTGCATTAAAATTAAAGGTTATGAACCAAGCTTGACATCTACCACCTAAAGCAAACTCAGATACACTATGGATCAAATAACACATATAATACACAGACTATAGTGCCTTATATGAATTTGATGGATAAAGCAAGCTAAAGAGGACTCTGAGCATACCACCAAGAGCTGGTACAATTCTGGAGCAATACACCTCATGTTGCAAGTAAGGCAGATCTGCAAAGACATCGCTTCACCTCATGTTGAAGTAACATGACTAAACCAGACTGAGTAAAAAAATTTAAGAACCTGTAATAAAGGTACCCATATATACATCTATTTTTATCCATACATGTCCTGTATGTATTAAACTTCCTGATAGAGAACAAACAGATTAAAATTATACAGCCCTTAAAGTGATGTATGTCTGTCTACTTTCTTGCACATTTCCATTGTCTTCTTTTAAAGAATTTTCTTCAGACTGTTAGCCATTGATTTTTTTTTAAGTGTCTTGTTAAAACAAAACTGTTCAGGTCAGTCCGAAAATGCAAATTTAATGCTTTAATATCTCAGAACAAATACATTCTTCTTCATAGTAGCCAGACGTTGCACTTGACATTACAAGGACACACAGCTATTTTAACATCTTGTTTGGGACACATGCGATACACAAGCATACAGAAAATTTGGCCCTCTATATAAAGCTTGTTACTGTTTTTCTCCTCAGAAATACCTATCTGTCTTCCAAAAAAAACATCTCACAAGATTAATGAATATTCTCTTTGTTAAAAACTTTCATACTTTCTGTTCAAGAGGAACAATTCCCAGCTAGTAATTAATCTGCACTATGGTTCAAGGACAGAATTATTTACTTACAATCTTGGAATGCCGGAGATTGAAAACACATTTTCATCAGGATACTAACAATAATGAGAGGGGTGGTGAGGTCTGAAGAACTCAGGTGAAATTCTTAAAATAGCCACCAAAAATGTGCTTGACTATTTTTGCTTATTAATAGAGAAGTTTCCACTGGGCTTTAGGACGTCTGTCTCATCTTAAAGAAACCTGCAATGACGCCAAGATTACCTTTTTTTATTCATTGGAAGCAGTCCCAATGTTTCCACTAATACTAAGAAAAGGTACAACATCCTATTATGTGTTTAGGTGGAAATCTATTTTGCTTGTCCTCAAAAATATTTCCAGCATAACATTTTAGAGATCCTGCACTTACTCTTTTCTATTCACTAAGTTCTGAAGAGCTTGTCATTTGACCTGTGTCTGAATAGCTGAAGCCTGAATTGCACTTTTAACTTTTCAATATAGCAATTCCTATTTTAAGAACATTTGTTTTTATCTACTATATACAGCGTTCACTTCAGAAAGCAAACACCACATAGATCAAAAATCCCTCTCAGAAATTCAATTACAGCAAACAAATGCCCAGGGTCAAGAATTCATGCCGCTACTGTCTTCCTGGCAGGGCAGGCAGATGTTGTCATGAGCTTAAAACTTCTCACCTTCTTCCAGTAAACTACAGGCAAAAGATGGAAACACAGATGTATTTTTATTTGTCATCATGAGAGACAAATCCTAGCAGTTCCAGTAAATTGCTGCCCAATTCTGGGCAGACTGAGATTTTTTATTAACTTTCTTAAGCTGCAGACCACGCAAAGACAAGCACAGATATGCTACAGAGATGCTTCACCTGGGGTAACACTCAGACAGTCAGTTTTCCACTGATACAGCACAAAGGGACTGAGTGGAAGAACCAGAGCCAAGAGGTTCAGCCTGTATCACATCTGCTCAGAGAGCAGAAAGCTGTGTCAGACCTTTCCACATTCCCAACCAGTTCTGCGCTTGGTACAAAGCCTTCCTCCGCTCAGGTGTATAGATTTGATTTGGAACAGGATGAAACTATGAATTACATAATTTATAAGCTCAGCCAAAGAATGTAAACTTGATAGTCTTTTTCCCTTCACACACCTTTTTAAACAAATTCAGCTTGAATATGCTCAGATAATGTCTAGATGTGCTTCCCATGAACACCCAAGCATTCATATGGTACAAGTACTATACATATATAAAACTACATGATGAACAACAGTGTCAGGCACTCAAAAGTTTATCCAATTTGGTAGCAGAAACTGTGTTTATTGTGTATCAGAAATTAACCAATTAGAGTTAAACGCCAGTTTCAAATTTATCTGAGTCAATATTCCCAGGGAAATTATCACTATCAATCAAACTTAGAGTAATTTTTGGATTATAAAAATTGGTTAAATCTGAATAATGAATAATTCAAAGTAACTGCTTTGTTCTTATACTGAAGTAAAGTGAGAATCTACATTTATCAAACCAATCATTTATTGCAAAATTACTCATTCTGTTCCGCCAATACATATCACACAAATAGACTCAATTACTAGAATTAAGATTTGAGAATAAACTGTGTTTTATCTTATCTTCTGGTTTCAGCAAAATCACTTAGTCAAATATAGGACCTCACCATAGAGAGTACCATTAGGATAATGTCACATATCAGAGAAAATAAATGTAGTCTGAAGAAACCACTTACCCTAACAATACATCTTACAATAAAAACAATTAATGAAGTTTAAAAAAACAAGTGATATGACACCATCAAAATAATAGGCTATTCTGGACAGAGAAGGATATTCTAAATTTTTGAAGAAGGATATATTTATTGCAGAGTACAAATATTGTAGGCACAATATTTTTGAAAACTGATACAAAATGTTGCAAGAAAGCAAGAGTCTCTAATTTCAATTGCAGTCTGAGGCTGAGTTACCTTAAAAACTATTACACAAAGAATCTTGAAATATTGACTCCTTGGATTTCTATGTCTTATTAAAGTAGATCTAGTGATTCAGATTCATCAGAACATATGACCTGTAACAGAGTTAATACAACAATATTTTGCTGGAAAACAGCAATTTCAACCAACTCAATAAATAGTGAATATGGAAACAAACATCATTAAAGATTTATGATATTTTAAACAGGAGTGAGCCCTTACCTGTTTGGTGCCTCATATAAGTCACAGACATTTTCATTTAATTTTTCCTAGACTTTTTTATATTAGAGGGATATAAAGACTGTTCAAAATCAAATAAAGACTGAGTTGCATAAAAGTAAAAGACATACAAAGACAAAACAGGTATTAATTTCTGAAAATGAAAGTATTTCCTACCAGGAGAATTGACAATGAGATAATAATTGAATAAGCTATTATGGCCATGGAATGATCCACAAACATTTCATGTTTTCCTTCAATCTCCACCTCTTAAAATACTGTTGTTACTGAAGAATAGGAAATTTCATCTAAAATAAAATTACTAAAATGCTAGTACTCACAACTGTGAACAAGCTTCTCAATATGAAGGTAATGTGTTTTAAAGAATTGGAAGCCATAATGCAAGTAAAATTAAATAATAATATATTGTTAATAGAAACACCCTCAGATTTGTATTGAGTCTAACTTGATTTATAATTTTTAATGTCTGCTACACAGCTTTCTTTCAACTGACTTTCTTTTCATATAATATCATATCATTAATATAATATGGTATTTCTTGAAAGCCAATGTTTAACATAAAGTAGAATACATACTAGTTAGTAGCTTTATTTTCACTGTAGTATGAAGGTTCTGCTCATTAAATCTGATTTGAGGAAGACACAATATGGAACAAAATTATTCAACAGGGAGTACTGTCTAATGTCCGAATACGTTTGCACCGAGTTCTTAATGCAGCCACTGTGGAAATATTTTTCAATGCATCAAAAAAGCTTCATTAAAATTAGGTGCTGAAAAAAAATAATCCGTGTAACAGCATCTGTGCATGATTGTATTTATATTAACAGCCCTATCCTGTTATTCAAACCCTTACACAGTCATTCCTTCCTCTACAAAAGTACCACAAAAATTGCTAAGTGTATCTACAAAACTGGAAAATACTCTAGCACTACTGAAATCAATGTTTGTTCATTCAGAAGCTTAAATGGAACCAGAGAAAGTACGACATAAAAAAATTAGCAGTAGATAGATGTCTCCCTATTAAACAGATTTTAATAACACACTTCTTTTGGTAGAACTTTACTAAAATCTGAAACTTCGTTATTGCTAAGGAAGAAACACAGTATCAGCTCCATCTTATTTGAGGCTTGAAAAAACAGCAAGTAAGCAATGAAAAACATCAGATGAAGGAAATGCAATTAAAAAAAAATTGTAAACCAGCCAAAATTATATAGTCTTAATTGAATGAGCACAGGAAAGATATCGTGACAGACAGGCATGTACTATTAGAAGCAACACACTTCATTTGGTACAAAGTGTTCCCTTGGCTTGTCAGTGTGTAAAGAACAAACACCAAGCAGGAGTCTTATTCACTAGATAAGAAATTGTGTTATAGTTGAACTGGATTAACCATCAACTGAAGATTTTGATCCAGGAAGCTGAAGATGCTTGGAAACTGGATGAGTAAAATAAGAAGAAAACTTTTAAAATATTTTAGAATAATTGTACTCAGGGAAAAAAAATAATAATCAATGAAAAATAAATAACTAAAAATAGATATAATAAACATTATAATAATATATAAACAAATAAGCATAAAAATTACTGATATTTTGGCAAAAACAATTTGTTCATTAAGAAAACTAGTGGAATATTATCTAAATGTTATTGCGGTAAGATAGGATACAACGATGTGGAAAAAAGTGACTGCCCATGGCTCATTTTCAAACTAGAATAGGCTTGAGAAGGTCTCAGCACAGTTGAAGTCATTAATAACTCAGTGGAAGAGGAAATACTCTTAAAACCTGGGCAAAGCGCAGAAGAGGAAGAGACTGCAAGCAATTTGAAAGAGAAGATTCAAAGTTAAGTGTGATAAATCAGTGGGGGGTAGGGGGAAGAAATTAAATAATTTAGATGAAATTTTATAAGGTGCAAATTTCTGCATGAGGATGAACTCAGATATACAGTATTAAAAAGGGAAGGCTGGAAAAGAAAGGACTGGGTAAGGTGGATCACAGACTGAATATGGAATATGAGTCAATTGCAGATGAAGGTTTTAAAACAGAATAATATACTTCTGTCTTTATTAAAAAGAAAGTTCTACAAAAACATTGAAGGAAATTATCCCACTCTATTAATGACTTGTAAAGTCTCAGCTACGTCTATTTTTGTCTCTCCATTTTAAGAAAGATGTGGTAAACTGGTCCTGTAGAGAACAAAGAACAAGGGGAAATTCATAAAATGTGACCTATCAGGAAAAAACAGAAGACTCAAGTCAGAATGATAAACGTCAGCCAACGTTGACTTTAAAATTTTAAAGTCATTACTATTCCTGCTTCCACCAAATGAGAGCAAGAAGTAACCAGCTTCATGTGTGACAGAAGACTTAGTTCAGATGTTAGGAAAAGCCTTTCTAACTGTTAGAATAAAGTTTACATAGCAAGACAGGCCCCCTTAAGGTGGGTGCAGAAAGGCTGGTAGAGGAAGTAGCCACAGCATTACTATGCTACGAAGCAAAAATTTTCAGCTGAAAATTAAAGAAATAAAATTGATGCAATGGGGATGAGGAGGGAGATGCTGGCTCTCCAGTGAATAGTCTCTTTCACTCACAGTCTCAGTTTGCCACCTCAAATACTCATGGGCAACTCTTTGCTGGTTAAAATTGGTACAGCTGCAATGGCTTAAAGATTTTCTTGGTGTTATCATGAGGTGGCATCAGACCTTGTCCTTCGTCTGTGAAATGGAAAGTAGGAAATGCTTTTAACAAGAGAGAGCTGTGGACATCTTCAGATGATAGCCTTACACCACTGGCTGATTCCCTTCCATCTCAACAGAGTAAGTTTCACAAGAGGCTGTGCTTCTACACCAGGGAGGTACCCTCATAGGTTTTTATCTTTTACTCTCTGTTACAAATACGGTTACATCTAGCAAACTTCCTCCTGCCCTTCCATTACACAGACCATCCAGGTTTATGGTCAGTTGGTACCAATCAAATGCATCATACAGGAAAACGCACCAAAACTCACCAAACGAGGCACAAGGATATTAAATCTGTAACCCTGCAGCTGCATGAGAAATATTTATTTGCCTCCACCTTGGTATTTTGGCCAAGCAGATCTGTTTGGATTTGTAAATAGTCTAGTTAAAATGAGCTGTTTTTCTTAGTAGTTGATTTTAAAGTTTCCTCTTGTGAGGAAATTTTCTTGTTGTTTTGCAGATAAAAATCAAATATCTTTTGAAAAGACTGTCTACATCCATGGGGGCAGAATAATATTTTGACAGAGGAAATGCCAATGTTTCCCTGCTTCATTCTTGGCCAAAGTCACTCACCAAGGTATGGGAGGTAGTGGGGGAAGGTCAGGCCTTTGGATTTACGTGCATTTTGGCTGTTTCTTCCTGGCTTGAGAAGGTTATTTGCAAACTATTGGCTTCAATGAACGCAGATTTTATCTATGATTTTCTATGGGTACTCAGTTTGCTTAGTGCTCTTACAAATGTAGAAAACCTTTTCTTTTAAAAAGATAATGCTTGACAATCTGACCAGTGCTCATCTCTTTCATCTCCTGCTCTGGGCTACAGTCATTGCTGAAGTGTAAGTGACAACAGCTGACTGCTCCAGTCCAGGGTCTCCTTGGAAGTAAAGGCATTACCCAGTCTATGCACAGCAAGTAGTATCATCATGAGGTGACTCACTTTCTATGCAAGAGCTATTGATAAGATCAATTTTCATATTGCTGCTCCACTCCTAGACTGTAAAGAATGGTATTGGTCAGCTGCTTCTCAGCCTCAAACCTGAGGTGTCCCAGGGTGACACCTGGCTAATTCTCCTGATACATGACAGGATCTGAGTGCCCAAACTGCTGGACTGTAAAAGCCTTACTCAGAAACTCAGCTGCCTGGAGTGCAGTCCCACCCTGCCCCAACACAAAGCCTCCGTCTGTCCTCATTTGACCTAGTACGTTAAGAGGATGAGAGGGTTTTTGTCAGATGGTGCACCAGATGCTGCCAGATGTTGTCAGAGGCGTTGCCAGAGTTTACGCTGAAGCTGTTAGGCTGTCACAGCTCCTTTTTCTAACCTGTTCCTTACGTGTTGCAGTTACATCCCACCCCTCTCTTGAAGCAGCTTCTCCAGTTCCAGCCAAAGCATAAGCTTTGAGTAACAGACAGTAAAACTTTGGGCATTGAAGTGCAACACAAGCACAAACACAACAGACAAAACAGACTGACAATTTCTTATAGCATTCCACCTAAGAGCAGGAAATTGCTAGAAAAAAAAGCACTGAAGCACTGCATCAGCAAAAGGTTCAGAGATAAAATAAACACTGTAAACATAATACAGCCTTTCATAGTAGGAGAAAGACTGAGGGAGGAGGAACAGTACAGCCTTTGCTGTTTTGACTGGCATCACTGCTTGTCTCACTCTGACAGGTTGCCAGGTTAAGGTTTTGTTTTGAATCAGTCATTTCCCTTTGAACAGTGGCAACTGTTACCATTGTTACCCTGTTACACTGAATATAAAACAAAATTTCCACCAGCAGCTTTCCTACCATATGTTTATTCTAGGAGGCAGCAGGCATCTAGGATTTGGTAGCAATCACAGTGAGGAAACATTCGCAGGACCTGTCTCAACAAAATAATTACCTCGATCACAGTAATATCATACAGAAGAAGACACTGAATTCACAGCTATTGTCCATGAGATCTAACCTAAGAAATCTAATAACGTCAGGATTTTTTTTCTCTTTAACTGTAAGCTTATTATTTCAAGAATCATCTTTCTAAAGTGTAAAGCATACACTTGAAGTCCTGAAATGCTGATGAGCATGTTTTAACTGTAAAATTATTTAACAGATTTTCTTGAAATACTTTCTGCTTTGTCTCCACAATAAATCTAGCCACATCCTGGTTAAAGCAGTTTCACACAGAAAAGTGATATGAGAGGCTTAAAACAGGGTTTCATAAGGGTTTCATATTAGTTTGAATTACGAAGACACTTTTTAATCTCTCTAAAATTATGATTTCTTAATGACTTATGGAAAATATTTTATAGTGAGGTGATATGACTCATATTTACTTACAATGTAGTTTTTTCTTCCTAATCCTTTAGATATGAAGAAACTGATATACTGAAATCAATGAAATCTCTCTTTATAGGAATACCTTTACAGTTAAATATCCGATTATTCTACAGTGCTTAGTAGTTCAAAAGAGCAGTTCAATAAATAACGAGTGCTCCCTCTTTGCCTAAATTCCTAGAATGAGTGGCAAAGTACCTTTGAGCTCTCATGCCTAAACAAATTTACTTAAATATTTGGTAAGATAGCTAGAAGTTATTAGAAGTGGTTGAGAATACACTATCCATATGGTCTCCTGGACTTAAAAAAGCTGAAGTCTGATGTAATGCTACAGGCATCAGATGATAGTTTATTAATAACAGCTTGTATTTCTGAAAGAACCTAGAAGAGTTAGACTTCCAAATCCAACTGCCCTTTAAAGGGAAATTCTTGCTAAATCCCATAGGTTCTTTTGAAATCCCAGGCATCATTAAAAAGTAGGAAAGGAGAAAGATACATCATTTTGACCTCAAAAGGAATCTGCTGTCAATAATGTCAGCTGCTTGATATTGAACAAATAAGGGGTTTTTTTTAATGGATGACAATCAGTGGTCTTCTCCAATCCTAGAATTTAGCTAAAATTCACATTCACTTTCTTGTAGGTAAAATAAACTTCTTATGTCAAAGTGCTGTAGCTTGTTTATTTATTTTTCTGCAAGTAGTTAGATAATCACCTTTGACTTGTTTAGCTGCATTTCATTTTTGAATATTAACACGAACAGTCCATATGTGTGAGATTTATGTCGTGCTGAGACAATTTTTACAAGATTAAGAGATGAGAATGTGAAGAAAGCAAAGCTTTTAGAAGGTAAAACAAACAAGGCAAGTATGGAGAAGTTGAGCTTTTAATGAAATAGAGTATCATTAAAAAAATAAATATACAAGAGAAAAACAAATGCATAATCAGCCAAAATTAACTGTTACAGCAATGGATCTGTCCCAGTAGGTCTTACCTGTCCTTGTTTTAACAAGTAATTAGACATTTCTCAATGCCAAGTGATTTCTCTGGACATGAAAGTTGTTGCCTTTCAGTGTTTCAGATGGAGGGAACTAGCTATTAAGAAAAATTACTAGGAAAACAGATTTTAAAAATAAATTAAAAGATTGTACAAGAAAGGGGCCAGTCTCCTTTTTTTGTGGAAAACAATACAGGACAGGAACTCTTTTTTCCCTGTTTACCTCCCTTCTACCTATTTGTTTTCAAGCTCCCAGAGCACATCAGGAAAAGCATCACAGAAAAAAATAAGAGGAGGTAAGAGAGGAAAAACACGTAATAGATGTTAAAATATGCACATAAAAACACACAAGTGAAAAACACCCAAATTATATTCAAGGTTTTGAGTTGTTTTATTGACTTCTGCTGAAGACTAACAAGCTTTTCATTACATCACATAAAGTGCGTTACATTTGCAGATTCTAAACTGATGTGGTAAAGCAAGTTGCTGAAAAATATGTATAAAGACATTTGGACCTAAGTAGTATTTGTATCTTTTCACTTAATAATGTGCAGTTAAATAAAATCTGACAGTTTCCTTATTAAAACTATGAAGTCGTGTAGGACATCCTGTCTCAAGAACTCCTCAAATGTAAAATAAACAGTATGTAAAGGACACACTTTGCTCTCTCAACAAAACGTTCCCATCTTCTGGCTGAAACAAAGAAGCTGTATAAAGTTAGCTACATGTCCCAATAATCAAGGGAAGGAATTGGAAAATAACCCTGCCAATTGAAACTGCAGGAGTTCTCTTGGCCAATGTAGTGTCAACACAGTGTCGCTTTGGCCAACCAAGTGCCTACTGGAACAACAAAACAAAAAAATACATAGAGTTGTCAAAAGTGCCCATGAATAGGTAGGGCCAAATTTTCCAAAGGCAGAAACTCTTTTCAAGCAGACAAAAGAACCAGCATGAATTACACACCTGTATTTGCCAAAATGTCCCTTACAAATATGTGAGGGCAAGTGGATGGGAAGAAAAACAAAAAAACAGAACAGTGGAAAATGTCCAGTCCCCACTTTTTTCACAGAAAGAAGTACAAGAGGAACATTATATTCTCCAGTGTTCTGGAGGTCAAAACTTCCAAATATACAAGAAGTGAAAATCTGTGGAAACATCATCCATGATACGAACTCTCAGCTTGAATCTGCACTGGAAATTTGCACATAAGGAAATCTAATCTCTGTGCTCAGTGGTAATAGTTGCACTTGCAAATATGAGCACAAGTTTTTGTATGAACAAACCAATCACTAAAGACAGAGGGTCAAAAGTGATCATAAAGTGCCATAACCTTCTATTGCCGAATTCTCCTAAAAGTTGATGACCTACTGCTAACATTGGGACTCTTGAAACTACTTAACTGGAGGGCTGCCATCCAAATATTCCAGATAGTTGAGATAATAGAGGTCTTTGGAGACTTGCCTGGATTTAGGGACAAAACTAAACTTGACTTTAACATTTTATTTCAAATTTATTCCTACTTTGGTGGACCCCCTATACTTTTCCAAGCCCTTCAAATGAAATGGAAAATTGTTGACTAAGTCAGAAGACATCTGGTAGACTTAACAGAACGCACTGATGGTATTCAGTGACATCTGCTCCACAGAGAAGCATTAGCCAGCTCTGTTCAGAATAAGACCACTCTTCAGTCAGTTGAAATGAGCAGTCAGAGGTATCTGAAAAAATCAGAAATATGACAAAAACCTTTTGCCTTCAGATGAAACAAAAATGGCCTTTCCTGGTAAAAAAGCCAGGCATTTAAAGGAAAAGGACTGCCAGCTGAATATTGTATGTCTCTCTGTAAGTATTTCTGTAGGGATATTTCTTTGCATCAGAAGGATGGGAAGGAGAAATTTTGTCAGCATAAACACTACATCCACAAGCAGCTTTCTGAGAAGTGGCAGCCAAAATGGCTTTGTGGCTTGCATGAGATTTACATTGAATAACTCTGCTGACAAATATTCTTAACTTTGTACACTCTCTACAGGGGCTGTTTCTTGAACTGGAGGGAATCAGTTGTTTCCATCCCTTTATTGTAGATGATAATATTTCTACAAATAATTTATCATACCTCCTGCAAGGATGGGT